>CM029383.1:9972151-9985488 GCA_017165825.1 Hepsetus odoe | reverse complement strand
TCTCTCTCTCTCTCTCTCTCTCTCTCACTCTCTCTCTCTCTCTGTGTCTCTCTCTCTCTCTCTCTCTCTCTCTCTCACACACACACACACACACACACACCACATAAATAACACCTGAACAACACATCATCACCTGTTTGTTGCACACCTGGATGTGTTTGTGTATGCAGTGTAGACAGAGTGGTGACTGAAGCACCTTAAACACACTCAATGATAAGAAGACACGATGATGTAACACAGTTTTCCATTAACCAAATTAAACACGCACACACACACACACACACACACACACACACACACACACTGACAGAGGATCTGTATTTCACTGATCAGTGATCAGATGATCAGACAGTAGTCTGACTCCCAGTTCAGTCAGAACCCACACCAGTCCCCTCCCGAACCGCTCATACCGCAATACTTCTGCTCCCACACTGCGGCACAGCTGCTGTGTAAGATCTAGTACACGGTTCTCTCTATTGATCAAATCAATCAGATATCAATGATCAATAGCAACACTCCCGGGCAACACTGAGAAGCTGTAAAGCTCCTGCAGAAGCTTCACCCTTCACTCAAAGAGGAGCTCAGATCACAGTCTGGGAGGAAAAACTTCACTAATGGGCTCAGACTAGACTCTCGACTGAAATAATCATTTAACACTACACTGCAAACAAATGTGTGGGAGTGTGAAACTGAAAGTGAAAGTGACAGCCCTCATCATTGCGAGGTCACAGCACAGCACACAGTGAGCCACAATGAAATTGGACCTCTGTATTTAACCCATGCAAACACCGTGCAGCAGTGGGCAGCTATTGAAAGCGCCCGGGGAGCAGTGACGGGGACAGTACCTTGCACAAGGGTACCTCAGGGCAACCTACTGGTGAGGAAATCAAACCCACTATCTTCCGATGCGTGGCAACTCCCTCACCCCTAGGCCACCGCTGCCTGTATGTGTGTGTGTGTGTGTGTGTGTGTGTGTCCTTCAGTCTGTATTTCTTTAATGAAGCTGTGTGAGAATAAACATGGACAAACATCATGGTAATGACTGGCCAATCAATGATCCATTTTAATCAATGATTTTATATTTACTCTAAATTACACTTAAGTACTCTCAAACACACTAAAGTACACCAAATC
Organism: Hepsetus odoe; assembly: GCA_017165825.1. Lineage (NCBI taxonomy): Eukaryota > Metazoa > Chordata > Actinopteri > Characiformes > Hepsetidae > Hepsetus > Hepsetus odoe. The sequence continues at coordinate 9,984,354 of CM029383.1, read as the reverse complement.
TAAAGATGAATAAAGTACAATCATTTACAATATCACAATAAAGTAAATGAAGGTACACCCAGTTAAAAATGACAATAAAAGTTGCTAAAGTGCACTAAACCGGTTCTCCAGGAGGGAACACACACAGACACGGGGACAACATGTCCACTCCACACAGAAAGAACATGTACAGTCCCACCTGGAAATCGAACCCAGGAGTGAGGACTCACTCAGCGCTACACACTGCACCACCGTGCCGTAATAAAGGAAAATAAATTACAACAAAACTAAAGAACCCTAAATTGAAATAAATCACCCCAAATCACAGTCTAAAACAATGAAATAAAATGAATTGAAGTTGTTGATGAACTAATGCGGGGCAGTGGTGTCCTAGTGTTTAGGGAGTCAGCCACAGGATCGGAAGATTGTGGGTTTAAACCCCTTACTAGTAGGTTGCCCTGAAGTACCCTTTAGCAAGGTACCATCCCCATCACTGCTCCCCGGGCACTTCATAGCTGCCCCCTGCTGCACGGTGTGTGTTTGGGTTAAATGGGTTAAACGCAGAGGTCCAATTTCGTAGTGGTTCACTGTGCTGTGTACTCACAATGACGAGCACGGTCACTTTCACTTTCACTTTAAAGATGGGTGCAGTAACGTTCACACACACACTGAAACGCAGTAACACGGAAGAGCACTCTGACACACTGCTTTAAGAACTAAAGCTGTGTGTGTATGCGTGTGTGTGTGTGTGTGTGTGTGTGTGTGTGTGTGTGAACATTACTGCTTTTCCTCCGAGTGCTCCGTTCCACCTTAAATGGTGCAGCAGTTTAAATGGTGCAGTTTCAGATTTCTAACCATCTAAACTGCTGCACCATATAAGGCGTAACGGAGCCGTGACTTCATCCGACGGGACGGGACGGGACGGGACGGGACAGTGAAGCGCGGAGGGGACAGGTAACTCACCATTTCTTGGTGCACTCCACCAGCAGCTCCTGATAGGACGCCACAAACTGGAAACGGGTGGCCTTTTTGCCCACGCGCTGCAGCCTTTTCCACACCGAGGTCATGTTGGATGGAGGGATGGAGGATGGAAGGATGGAGGGATGGGCTTCAGAGTTGTTCTCTCACGACTGATCTCTGTTCTTCTCCATCCAGCAGGAGGAAAGGAGGAAATCCCCAAAACTGCAGTCAGAGCGGCGCGTGGCCAGCAGGGAGGAGTGTACGCGCGCACGAGCGTGTGTGTGTGTGTGTGTGTGAAGCAACACCCGCCCGCTGCAGCCAATAAACACACACGTTCATCAGAAGCACTCCTGACCGACAGTAACAGTCTGATACACTGGAAGGAAAACTCCACCCAAAATGTTTCTGTTACCACACACACACACACACACAAATACACACACACACACACACACACAAATACATTGATATATCTAAGCTTTATAAAGCGAAGTACTTGGTTTTGTTCAGGTTTACTCAGTCTGGGGTATTTTAGGACCAGGGTGTCCCAGGTTACAGTGAGACTATTTAGAGGGAGGGTACAGAAATGGACAGTAGCAACTGGAGGACTGAAGGAATGGAGTGACAGACAGCAAGAGGTATGGAGACTGGGGACACGGTGATCTTCATCTGACCTACAATTCAAAACATGGACAATATTCTCCTACTGTCCACCTCTTATTGTACTTCCTACCGTCCACCATTCAACCGCTCAGCCCAACACTATACCATTATATAGATCCTGAATAAACCCTGACTGATCCTGAATAAACCCCACCATCATAGCGTTACTATAAGATTGTATGAAGGGTTAGTGTGTAAGTGTGTATCAGTGTGTGTTATTCTGTGTGTGCGTGTGTGTGTGTGTGTTTGGGGACCCTCCCCACTCTGGACACTCTGCAGCGTGTGAATATTCCAGGCATGATATAACACGCAGCGCGCGAGCACACACACACACACACACACACACACACACACACTTTACTCAAGTACTGAAGTATTTATTTTATTTACAGTGCAGTCAGTATTTAAGGAGGATAATTTTATTGGAGTTTAAAATCCAGTTTAACAGTAAAGGTCAGAAAGGTCACGGATGTAAAGGGGGGTCTGACCGGTGATCCTCCTTTCTCCAACAATATCCACCATCTGCTGGTTATTAATAGAACTGCAGGAATCCCGTCCCTCGTCCGACTGGCCAAATATGAGCACTTACTCAGTGTGGAGGAATTTTCCCCACCGAGACACCGAGACATGGAGGAGGAGACGGGGAGGGTGAGGAGCCTCCTGTGTTCGGAGTGTAGAGAAAAAGAAACGTTTTTTAGATTCCTCTGAAAAGGGATGTGAAGCTTTGTCTTGTTCAAAAATGGTTCTAAGCTGCTTCCTTTCAGTTTCTAAACCTTCCATTCCACCTTAAGTCAGGAGCCTGGAGCCTTTAGACTCAGGTCCTTTAAAAGCAGTGTGGAAAAATCACAGTGTCAAATTTACAGTAACCACTGTAAAGTTTACAGTTTAATCTTAAATACTGAAGCAGAAAACTTGACTGTGAAGTTCATGGTCTCAAGGTGTTTCATTTACAGTGCAGATTTTACAGACGAACCCTGTAACGTGATTTACTGATTCACACAGGATGAAAATGGAAATGTTTACAGTAAACCTCTCACAGTTTCAGTGTAAAATGGCACACTGAGTTTTTTCCAGTTTAGTTAAGAGCTGCTCTGGAGAGACAACCACCCAGTCCCTCCCTCCACTGTGGACAGAGAGACAGTGAGACATTACCAAATAAGCACAAGAGCCGAACATGAACTGATGTTGACACTGAGGGGACAAAGTGAGAGACACACAGCAGCGAAGAGACTCCTCCTGTCTCTGTGTGTGAGACTGGAGCTTTTCGTCTTATTGGTTTTTTAAGACATGGGTCCTCCCGTGTCCAGTGCTGGAACTGCACTTCACTAATGTCAGCTTTTAAAAAAGTATAAAATAAAACAGACTTAGGAAGAAAAACTTGTCATGTTTAAAAGTGCTGCTTGTTTTAAGATTTTTATTAAAAAGTAATGAACCCGTCTTTAACAGGGCAGCGGCGGTCTAGTGCTGAGGGATGAAGCCCCCAGATCGGAAGTGGGTTTGAATCCCAGACCAGTAGGTCGACCCTAGGTGCCCTTGATCAAGGTACCGTCCCCATCACTGCTCCATGGGTGCTTTTAATAGCTGCCCCCTGCTGCACGGTGTGTGTGGGTTAAATACAGAGGTGTAATTTCGTTGTGTCTCACTGTGTGCTGTGCTGTTTCACATGGACGAGAATAGTCACTTTCACTTTTTTCAATTAGAACTACTGACAGAATAAATTCAATTTTAACGGAGAAACTGATGACTTGATTGAATTCTTCATTTAAACCTGCATCTCTTTAATGTGCAATAATAATAGTATTTTATTTTATACATCACATCTGAGTAGACAACAAAAATCTGAAATTATATTAATATAAATGTGTAAAGAATGGTTTAGTTTAGTTTAATCTTAAATGTGTAGCGAGTGTAAAGGTTTTGTTTAGTGTAAAGTGTGTAAATAAAGAGTGTAAACTATAGTGTAAAGTGTGATGGAGAGAGTTTGTAGGTTCTGTTTAAACTGAAGCCTGTTTGAGCTGCTGACCGTGTTTAGATAGTGTGTGTGTGTGTGTGTGTGTGTGTGTGTGTGTGTGTGTGTGTGTGTGTGTGTGTGTGATCTCTGCTCTGGTCCGACCTGTCACTTCCTCTTCCTCCATCCGGCCTTTCTACTAACAGGAAATGAGTGTGAGTGTGTGTGCGTGTGTTAAAAAGGGTAAACACATTTCAGTGTCCTAACAGCAACAGCATAACAGTGATTGCCTTCTGGACCAGCGCATCTCAGTGTTGATCTGAGATCAGAGTTCATACAGCTGATCTGAAGCTGATCGGTGGTCCGTCTGAAGCTGATCGGTGGTCCGTCTAAAGCTGATCAGTGGTCAGTCTGAAGCTGATCGGTGGTCCGTCTGAAGTTGATCGGTGGTCCGTCTGAAGCTGATCGGTGGTCCGTCTAAAGCTGATCTGTGGACAGTCTGAAGCTGATCGGTGGTGATTTGTTAGTGTTTACAGGGGAATCTGTAAAGAGTCTGTAATCCACTGGTCTCTGGAGTTTTGGGACAGCTGTGACTGGATGGTTTTCATGGTTACAGTCTTTGCAGTGTCCTCTTCCTCCTCCTCCTCATCCTCAGAGTATCCGTTCTCAGAGATGAAGGAGTTTTCTCCAAGAGCAGAGGAGAAATCCTGGAATGTCCCTTTGTACTCCTGAATGGACTCGTGCAGGGACCACAGCTGGCACAGCAGGGACATGTCCAGCTGCCTCAAACAAACCTGCAAAGAAAATCCAGATTCAGTAAAATATTCAGTACAGACTTTCACACATACTTGTCTGAGCGATGAAGGTTTGATCTGTGCTGCTGCCCATAGCCCTCTATTTATTTTACTTTCAAAACATAACATAATGGAATCAAGCTTTTTGCACAGGACCTCAGAAGTGGGATGTTCATGGACATGAGATGATATTTATAAATGTGAGATGATGTTTATGGATGTCCCTGGTGCTACTCACCATCTCCTTCCTCAGCATGGCCAGCCCAGCGTCCAGCCCAGCGGGTTTGGAGAGGCTTACTCTGGACTGGCTGATATCTGCCTGGATTCTGGTTCTCTTACTGTGAACCCTCTGGATGTCCCTCCAGGAGCCCCCATTAGAGTTCAGGATGCCACTCAGACCTTTGGGTAAAGGTGGTAGCCCCAGGATGGGACCCACTCCTTCACCTGGGCTCTGTGATGTAGCAACCTGTAGCCTGTCCATGCTCCCTGTCCCAGAACTGCTGCTCCCTATCCCCCAAAACACAGCCTACTGGACCCCAGGAGCTCCACAGCTTCCACTCACAGCTGATCAGAGTCCCACATCAATCAAACTCCAGCAGCCAATCAGCAGCCCTCACTGTATTACCTCGGTATACCTGTCTTTTCCAGGGACCAGGCCTGAGAACTGATAATCAGACCCTCGGCTTGTCCAGAACCGGGCTCAGACGTGCCGCTTGCTCCTTTGTCCAGAAAACAGAGCTACGCCCACTGTCCTTACACAGTAGCACCGGCTTTGGGCACTAGGGGCGCTGTCACACTGCGACTGAATAAACCCACTCTGGCAAAGCCAACCTGGGATTGACTAGAAATCCCTCCATCCTTTCTGATTGATTTATTAATCGTATTTTGAACTTTCATCTGTTTCAAACATTTGTCATTGTGAAACGCAGCGCACAGTGAACTACAATGAAATGCAACCTCTTTTTTTCACCCAACCTATTTTTTTCATACTGCTGCCTGGGGAGCAGTAATGGGGATGGTACCTTGCTCAAGGATAACTCAGGGCAACCTACTGGTCTGGGTTTTCAACCCACAATCTTCTGATCCAGGGGCCTCATCCCTAAACGCTAGGCCACCACTTCCTGAGAATAACTAGAAAATGTGAATATTACAGTGTGTTCAGAAAGGATGAAGGTGTTTGAGGAACTGTTTGAGGAAGGAGAGATTGTGATATTCTGTCATCCTTTAGACACAATCTCATCTGAAATATTCTGGGAATGAACAAAGTTCTGGATTCTGGATGCTCTGCAGATTTCTCAGTCATTTATCCTTAATTTAACCCTCTTGTTGATCCCGGCCATCACTTTCTCCAGTCCTCTGAAATTAGTCGGCATAAATTAGTCAGTGTAAAGGTGTGAGTCAGTGTGCAGTGCAGGGTGTGTCAGTGTAAAGGTGTGAGTCAGTGTGCAGTGCAGGGTGTGTCATCAACACCAGCATCAGTATCAACACCAGCATCAACACCAACACCAAGATCAACACCAGCACCAGCATCAACACCAACACCACCATCAACACCAGCATCAACACCAAGATCAACACCAGCACCAGCATCAACACCAACACCAGCTTCAACACCAATACCAGAACAGCAACAACACTAACACCAGCATCAACACCAGCACAGCATCAACACCAGCACCAGCATCAACACCAACACCACCATCAACACCAGCATCAACACCAACACCACCATCAACACCAGCACCAGCATCAACACCAACACCAGCAACAACACTAACACCAGCATCAACACCAGCACAGCATAAACACCAGCACCAGCATCAACACCAGCATCAACACCAACACCAACACCATCACCATCACCAGCACCACTATCAATATATCAACACAAAATTTTTTTTTCAATCAATCACAACTTAAAATCATTAACACATGACCAATCACAAGTTAATCATTAACACACACCTGCGATGGGCTGGCGACCTGTCCAGGGTGCGTCCCCCGTCCTTCGTCCTGTATGCGCTGGGTTGGACTCCAGCACCCCCCCGCGACCCGGGCAGAAAATGGATGGATGGATGGACACACACACACACACACACACACACACACACACACACACACAAAGGGGCTTGAAGGGTCTTAACTAGTCTTTCCTGAAACGACAAACACCCCGTGTCACTGCTCAGACCTGTGTGTGTGTGGTTTTTTGTATGGGGAAACATCTTATCATCTACTGACACACAGTTACCCCATCTGACCATCTACTGACACTGTTACCCCATCTGACCCTCTACTGACACTGTTACCCCATCTGACTCTCTACTGACACTGTTACCCTATCTGACCCTCTACTGACACACAGTTACCCCATCTGACCATCTACTGACACTGTTACCCTATCTGATTCTCTACTGACACTGTTACCCTATCTGACTCTCTACTGACACTGTTACCCCATCTGACTCTCTACTGACACTGTTACCCCATCTGACCATCTACTGACACTGTTACCCTATCTGACCATCTACTGACACTGTTACCCTATATGACTCTCTACTGACACTGTTACCCCATCTGGCCATCTACTGACACTGTTACCCTATCTGACTCTCTACTGACACTGTTACCCCATCTGACCATCTATTGACACTGTTACCCTATCTGACTCTCTACTGACACTGTTACCCCATCTGACTCTCTACTGACACTGTTACCCTATCAGACTCTCTACTGACACTGTTACCCCATCTGGCCATCTACTGACACTGTTACCCTATCTGACTCTCTACTGACACTGTTACCCCATCTGACCATCTACTGACACTGTTACCCCATCTGACCCTTTACTGACACATAGTTACCCCATCTGACCATCTACTGACACTTTTACCCCATATGACCCTCTACCGACACAAAGTTACCCCATCTGACCCTCTAATGACACAAAATTACCCCATCTATCCCTCTACTGACACATTGTTACCCCATTTGACCCTCTAATAACACACAGTTAACCCATCTGACTGTCTACTGGCACTGTTACCCCATCTGACCCTCTACTGACACAAAGTTACCCCATCTATGCCTCTACTGACACATAGTTACCCCATCTGACCCTCTACCGACACATAGTTACCCCATCTGACCCTCTACCGACACAAAGTTACCCCATTTGACCCTCTACTGACACAATTACCCCATTGGACTCTCTACTGACCCAGTTACCCCATCTGACCCTCTACTGACACAGTTACCCCATCTGACCCTCTACTGACAGTTATCTGCTGAAACACAGTTCTACCCTCTATAGGGTCCTGCTGCATCTCCAGGAGCTCACCCTCAGTGAGAACTTCAGGGCAGCTCACTGGAAACAGCAGATCTGCTTCAACACAAATTCACAGTAAATAGACCAGGCTCCGCCCACACATCTCATTTTCCTTAGCAACCGTTACTAGGTAGGACAAGCTTTACAGCAATGTTGGTGAGACCCAGATTTAACCTAATTTTAAAGTCACATGAGCTGTCACTCGAAGAGACGGTCCCACTTATAGTTTGTCCTGCTCACCCAGTGTTGTGTGGACAGTGTCTTTAGTAGAGTCCAGCAGTGTCCCCATACACTCTGCTCCAGCTTGAGTCTCAGCGCTCAGTAAACCAGGATCAGAGCACAGGCTCCCTCGACTCCTGCTTTAACTCACTACCGGTGGTCCTTAGGGACCCTCAGAGGACAAGGTGCTCTTTCCGGTCTCTGTGTCCCCAGGTTCTCTCCATTCTCCCCTAAACTCAGCAATCTCAGACTAAACACCTTCAAATGTGGAACGACTGATGACGTCGCTCCACAGTGACCACCTGGTTGACACCCTGAAGCTGGACGTCCGGTGTGTCCGTCAGGTCCAGGTCAGTGTTCACCGGGTCGCTGTTGGATTCATGCTGATCCTCATCATCAGCGTCCCGGATCATGTCTTTATCTGAAAGAAGAGTGTGTGAATGATCTGATCCCCTCTGGACTCTGAGCCTGTTATTTATTCCATTTAGGTTCTTAATGAATATTCATCCTGCACTTTAACAAATATGAAGACTTTTGATACCATAGCGACACCTTAGCAACCATAGAGATACCATAAAACCTGGCTAACATCACCAGAGAGCATAAAAGCAGCCAGTTAACAACAAATGGAATAAAATAGCAACCACAAGAGAAACTGGCTAGCAACACCATTCCAACCAAGTGTGATTTCAAATCAATCACCGAGCAACAACCAGTTAGCAAGACCTTAATGACCTCTTAGTGACACTTTAGAAATCCTTTCATTTTCTGCTCTTATCTTTTTCTTCTTCCTTTTGTCAGATGTGATGTTCTTCATTTACATGCTTTCTGTGTCTGAATCCTGGGTGCCCTCATGGCACCAGCACAAGAGGAATCTCATTTCGCTGCTCCCCACAGAAAGAAAGGAACTGCAGGTTCACAGAACTATGTAGTTGTGACATCACACATCAAGAGCTTTGATCCTTTATGATATCACACAGCAGGAACGTTGATCCTTTTCTGCTCGTTTATAGCTTTAAGAGTATTTTTTAGTTTATCCTGGAATGTGGGACGCCCCCAAAATCCACTGATGGATAAAGAGGGTCATGATGACCCGAACTGGGGTCAAGGGTCGTCTGCAAAGGTCACCTCTTTTGATTTGAAAAGGAAGCTCCTCCTTCCTCCAAGCGTCCTTTTATACCTGTTCCAAGTGTCCTGTCCTGCTGCTACTCAGTCAGGGGGTTAAGTGTTCTAGATCAAGCAGGATGTCCCAGAACCACAGCCCATGTTCTCCGAAGTCTCTGTCCTCCTGCAGTTACTGTCCCTTTACTTCAGTAAGGAGCTCAAATACATGACTGTTTTCTTGTGAGAGTTTTTGCTGTCTCTCTATCAGCTGGACTTTAAACTCTCCCGCCTTGAGGGTTCCACCCCATCCCTGACTCTGGACATCATGTCCAATCTGTTTGTAACTTACACCAAATGAGCTGACAGTAAAGACTTGATTCTTTAATTCATTCAAGAACTGTTCCTCAACAACACAAGAAGAAAAATGAGGCGGAATAAGAGGCTGAAGACGTTTGTACAGTACTGTACCTCCAGGTCATCCGAGACAGATGGAGATTATCGGAGATGAAAAATGAAAACTACAAAGAACATGCAACTGGTGGTGAAAAGAAAATCCCCAACAGCACTTTCTTCTGTTCTAGTCGCAGGTTAGTAAGTTTGTTACCTGGTAGTAGCAGTTCATCAGCAGTGGTTGATCTGAGCTGGTCACGAATATGAAGATCAAATGTGGAAACAAAGCTCTGCTGCGAGTCTCTCTGGATCAGAGCGTCTGATAAACACTGGGAATGTAAATGGTGGATCCCCACCGATCAGTGGCCCCATTTGCATTTTGCTAATTTGCTTTTATTTGACACTTTTTAATCAAGTTTAAGACCAAAAGCACTCCAAGTCTGTCTTCTGGATTAAAGGAACACTCCAGCAATTCCCAACCTAATTGCTCTTCTGTACATTATCTATAGTGCTAATTAAATTTGTCTTTCACATGTTTTTCATTGCCCTGCAAACAAAACCCCCCAACTCAAACACACACTTCAGATGGAAGATGATGGACAGCGGTTTAATAGATTTACTGACATTCAGGGTAAGTTCCATGGTGGACCATGAACTGTCCAGCTGGAAAAATGCTGCGATGTACCAACAAAACCTCTGGCCACCTGAAGAACAGCGGCAAGATGTGTCTGATAAATAAACTAAATCTCCAGGTGTCTGAACACTTTAATACACACGACTGCTGAGTGTGTGTGTGTGTGTGTGTGTGTGTGTCTCTCAGGACAGTCTCAGTTCTCGGAGGCTGCGGAGGGAGTCTGCACAGGTGCGGATGAGGCTGCACAGCTGGATGCTGGTTTCCACAGAGACGGCCTGTTGCAGCTCCTGCGTGGCCCAGCGCAGTTTGTGCAGTACGGCCTCCTCAGCGTTAGTGAGGGCGGGGTGCGGGTGTGGAGAGGCGGCGGGAGCGGGGCCAGCCGGCGGGATGACGCTGGCAGGGCTGCCCGAGGGGGCGGGGAGAGTCGAGGCTTGTAAAGTGGGTGGAGCTCGGAGTCCTGACGCAGCGCCCTCGCAGTGCTCTGGCCGAGGGAGTCCAGTGATGGAGAGGGGAGGGTCGGCGGGCACAACGCCGTTAGCCTGAGGGGGGGGCTGATTGGCCAACTGACGCTCTCGCACCTGAGACAGAGCTGCCTGGGCATTCAGAGCTAGAGGACAAAAAGAGACAAAAACAAGAGCAATCAGTTCTCTAATTCAAGACTTTTCACTCTACTGTCCGACCTAAACGGAGCCTAAAAACGGACCAAAACAATTTATCTACAACCTTGTCCAAAAACTTAAATAACTTTCAAATAAAGATCTGACGGACAAACTGGCAAAGTGGATCAGTGGATCTTCCTCATGGCAGGTCTTGTGTTCTGGGTCTGCAGTCGGTCAGTACTTAACAAAAGTTCTCCAAGGAAAAAGAGCCTGTTCGGTTCAGCCCCACAGAAGAGCTCCTGCTGAAAAACGTCTGGTTCTGAAAGAAAGGCGTCAGAACACACAGTGCAGCTACGTATGGCACTGCAGACCGGTCAGTGTCCACAATGTCTCCTGTCCACCATACAAAGCTCCTACAATGGACATCAGAACTGGAACATGGAGTGATGGAGGAAGAAGGTTGGCCGGTTGTGATGGATCAGGCTGTTTTCCATCATGTGCACAGATGGATGTTTAGATTAAAAGGTCTCTCCTGCAGGGCCCAAACTGCTACATTTGAGAAGAGACTGACTCCAAACACAGTGTGGTTGCCTTCTAGGTGAATGATGGACCTTTGCTCGTTAAAGGTAAACATACGCTCCTGTCTAAAAGTCTTCACCCCCTCATTTCTCCTGTTAAATTAAACTGGAACAAATGTTTAGTTCTCCAGTCTGCAAAGTGTCCTAAAGATACAATGTTCTCGATAAAGGGGTTCTGCCCTCTCAGAGTTCAGCATCAGCAGTAAACGAATCCCCTGATCATCTGGAATCATCTGCTCCTGTTTCTTCACTGCTTCATGTCTTAAGTTAGACGCTTTGTTCTGCTTGAAGGTTCAGACGTAGATCACTGTGTGGATTAACCAACACAGAACTATCAAACTGCTCAGGTACAGAGACTGGACTGAACATGAGAGACAACAACACTGTCCTTCAGGAAGATCTGGAGAACTGTCCCTCAACATTAAACAAAAGAAAGTCTGGAAGAGATTAAGAATAAGGAATGCATGCTAATTCTCGGGACACACCTGGGTTGTCTTTGTCCACGTCGGAGTCCAGCTCCTGACACGCAACGCAGTAATTGTTCTTCTGTTTGTCCTGCAGCAGGATGGTCTGAGGGGACAAACACAGAACTGTCAGGTGGATGACGAGGTGGGCAGGGAGTTGATCAGGGCAGGGGAGCCGGAGTCTAGTTGCCTTGCTGTACAACCCCAAACACTCACTACCCAACCACCCCCACCCCCACCCCTGCCAGCAGCCCTGACACACCCAAGAAAAGTGCACTGCAGTGGTTCCAGGTGGTCTCACCCCGCAAAGCTCGCAGGTCTCGCCAAGCATCTTGTATCCCTTCAGCAGGTAATCACCCATCAGCTTACTGATCTTATCCTGGCGCTCCCGGCGAGCCTGGATCACCTTCATCTCAGCCTCGGTGGGCGGTTCCCACTCAAAATCAGCCTCATCTGGAACACACACACATTCTGATTCAGTTTCCAGGTCCAACTTTAACAGCAGCTTACTTATAACGGATGGATACACACAAACACATACATATA
>CM029383.1:9945992-9957198 GCA_017165825.1 Hepsetus odoe | reverse complement strand
GTTGATGGTGATGGTGTGTTGATGGTGTGTTGGTGATGGTGATGGTGTGGTGATGGTGATGGTGATGGTGTGTTGTTGGTGATGGTGTGGTGATGGTGAGGTGATGGTGATGGTGTTGATGGTGATGGTGGGTTGTTGGTGATGGTGTGGTGATGGTGTGGTGATAGTGATGGTGTGTTGTTGGTGATGGTGTGGTGATAGTGATGGTGTGTTGATGGTGATGGTGTGGTGATGGTGTGGTGATGGTGTGTTGATGGTGATGGTGTGTTGATGGTGATGCTGTGGTGATGGTGATGGTGTATTGATGGTGATGGTGTGGTGATGGTGATGGTGTGTTGATGGTGATGGTGTGTTGATGGTGTGTTGGTGATGGTGATGGTGTGTTGGTGATGGTGTGTTGGTGATGGTGATGGTGTGTTGGTGATGGTGATGGTGTGGTGATGGTGATGGTGTGTTGATGGTGATGGTGTGTTGATGGTGTGTTGGTGATGGTGTGTTGTTGGTGATGGTGTGGTGATGGTGATGGTGTGTTGTTGATGGCGATGGTGTGTTGATGGTGATGGTGTGTTGATGGTGTGTTGGTGATGGTGTGTTGTTGGTGATGGTGTGTTGATGGTGATGGTGTGTTGATGGTGTGTTGGTGATGGTGTGGTGATGGTGTGTTGGTGATGGTGATGGTGTAGTGATGGTGATGGTGTGTTGATGGTGATGGTATGGTGATGGTGTGTTGTTGATGGTGACAATGCGTTGTTGATGATTGTATGTTGATGGTGTATTGATGATGATTTTTGTTGATAAGAGTTGTTCATGTTTCCGGACAGAGCAGTTCTGAGTTCATGATTTAGTGGTCATTTAGAAATGAGGAGTTTGTTTTAGCTCCATGTTAATCTGAAGGGATCAGGAGCTCAAATCGGATTATTTTAAACAGCTTTTTCAGTCGTGAGCTCCTCCTAGCCATAATCATCACACCAGCAACATCAGCATTTACCTGCCAAGAACCCAACTGGTTCACTTAACTTAACGGAACCCATTGGCCTGCGCACTGGAGACAGTTTCCCATCACACAGCCTGCTTGAGAACATTTAAAATGTTTGAATCTTAACACAAGAACCGCATGTTTCCCTAAAAGGCTACTTTAGGAGTGTGAATGAGATGAGGTCTGACCGCAGCTGGACACTCGGCCACTGTCTCTGCTCTGACCCCAGCAGGTGCCCCAGGTAGTACAGAGGAAAGAACAGGAGGTTCCAGATGCTGCAGAACCAGATGATGAAGAATGGAGCATGTAGTCGGGTCAAGGTGTGTTTGGCGCTGTGAGCCGCCCAGGCCCAGGAGACTGACATACACCCGGCCAACAGCAGGCCAGCCATCAGCCGCAGCAAGGCTTTCAGCGGGCAGCGAGAACAGCAGGGGCTGACCTCCCTTCCCCTGAACTCCTGCTCTGTGTCGGTGTCCTTCTGAGGGTTGGCATTGTCTAAGCAGAGAAAACAAAACAGAACTAAATGGCTAAACTGAACTGTATTAATGCTGCAGCACGGATTATTGCTGCAGCTCACTGTGTTCCTAAAATCCCACCTATTCCCCTGCTCCTTATTCAGACTTTCTTTTCCACCTTAAATGCAGCAGCAGCTACATTTCCACAGTACACCAACTCCTTATTTATTTTTTCATTCCACCTTAAATAATGCAAGAATCACATTCAGGCTCCTACATACCAACACCTTACTCTTTATTCCACCTTAAATGGTACAATAGTTAGACTTGAGATGCTCCTCATTCTAATGTTCTGTTCCACCTTTAATGCTGCAGAAGGGATACAACAGAATGTAACTGCTACAATTTTTATGGAGGAACAAAGAAGATTTTCACTCACCTCCAGCTCTGTGACTTGGGTGGAGGTGCTCACTTATGTTGTTTCTAACACTGCACAACTCACAATTATCTAAAACCAAGGACTGAATTATATTAGCATGGAAATACAAGGAAGTGGCTTGAATGTTGTGTGTGGTTGTAGATTTGTCACATAGTGCCAGAACCCACATTAACAGTCTATTAAACACAGTCAGAGAAGAGTCTTACCTGCAGGTATGGACAGGTGCAGAGTGGCGGGTGTAGTAGCTGAGCAGGGTGACACCTTTGCAGAGAGTTTATTCATGCCTGTGTGTCTGTGTGTGTGTGTGTGTGTGTGTGTGCGCGTGTGCGTGTGTGTGTGTGCGTGTGTGTGTGTGTGTGTGTGTGTGTGTGTGTGAGAGAGAGAGAGAGAGAGAGAGAGAGTGTGCTGAAGTGTATGATCAGAGTGAGTGTTAAAGCTTAGACTGAGCTGATCTGCTCTGTCAGCCCACTCAGCACCGCTGGTTCAGACAGGAGGCAGACAAGAGCTTTATGGGGGAGAGGGAGGACCACCCTACACACCCAGAGAGAGAGAGAGGACAGTTCTACTGAGTGATGGGGGAGAGGGAGGACCACCCTACACACCCAGAGAGAGAGAGGACAGTTCTACTGAGTGATGGGGCAGGATGGTGAAAATGTTGTACCTGTATCCGTTATTGTTCAACATCACCCAATATTACCAAATACTATACAACATTAAAAAACCAGAAAAGTGCAGGCACAGTTTACATCATAGACAAGCAGGAGGACACTGGCTGGAAACAGAGCTACATGATATAATAAGTCAGCTACTGCAGGAGGAAAACATCCCAGTTGACTGGTCAAAATCAGTCACTGTCACCGTACCAAAGAAGGCAGAATTGAAAGAATGCTTGAACTATCGAATGATCTCAATAATAAATCAAATCAGCAAAGTAATGATGAAAATCATCCTCGAAAGACTACAGCCAAAAGACGCTTTCTTAGCCAAAGAACATGCAGTCGATTTTCAAACTGAATCAATCTCAAACATCACTCAGCATTACCCCAACATTATCCAGCATTGCCCCAACATTACCCCAACATTATCCAGCATTACCCCCAACATTATCCAACATTACCCCAACATTATCCAGCATTACCCCCAACATTATCCAACATTACCCCAACATTATCCAACATTACCCTCAACATTACCACCAACATCACTCAGCATTACCCCTGCATTATCCAGCATTGCCCCAACATTTCCCCAACATTATCCAGCATTACCCCCAACATTATCCAACATTACCCCAACATTACCCAGCATTACCCCCAACATTATCCAACATTACCCCCAAAATCACCCAACATTACCCCCAACATCACCCAACATTACCCCCAACATTACCTCTACATCGCCCAACATTACCACTTGCATTATTCAACATCACTCAACATTACCCCAACATTACTGCCAGCATCACCCAACATTACCCCCTACATCACCCAACATTACCCAACATTTAAAAGTAACATTTACATTTGCAGCATTTAGCAGACGCTCTCTCACATGTAAGTCAGAGTGTCTTCCATGTCCTGATTACAGGGACAGTCCCCCCTGGAGACACTCAGGGTTCAGGGTCTCAGGGACCCAGTGGTGGTAGTGCTGGAGGTGGGATTGAACCTGGGACCTCTTGAGCCACAGCTCCATAGACAAGCACCACCACTAGACCACCAGCACCCCACAACTGAAACCAACATCACCCAACATTACCCCTTACATTATTCAACATCACCCAACATTATCCAACATTCTCCCAACATTACCACCAACATCACCGCCAACATCACCCAACATTACGCCTCACATTATTCAACATCACCCAGCATTACCCAACATAATCCCAACATTATTCATCATCCAACATCACCCCAACATTATCTGCTGTTTGTTCAACAAAGCACAGTTTTAGCTACATTAGCTTTGTAGCTGCACTCCATCCCAGAAGGTTTTTTGAAGCAAATGTTACTTATTTTGAGGCACATTGGCCTTTTAACAAGCAACAAAATCAGAGTTACTGTTGTATCTCTGTTACAATGATAACAATAATAATTAACAATTATAATCACCATCATCATCATCATCATCATAAATAATAATATTTCTTCATGGAGGCTTTACATTTATCCATCATCTGCCGCTTGTCCCAAACGGGGTCGCGCTGGTGTCCAACCCAGCGCACACAGGGCGAGGACGGGGGACGCACCCTGGACAGGTCGCCAGCCCATCGCAGGGAGGAGCGGGACGGGGACGGTACCTTGCTCAAAGGTACCTCAGGGCAACCTATTGGGAAGGGGTTCGAACCCCCCATCCTCTGAACATGTGGCCAACGCCCGAACCACTAGGCCACCACTGCCCCTCGCTTTACATTTAATTCAACAATTAATTAACAACTATAAGTTTATTTAGCACAGGTCTGTCCGTGTCTCTAGATGAGTTGTTTTCTGTCAGTAGACAGAGAAACTTTTATTAATGGCTGTTTCTGTTTATGATACATTCTGTCTTACAGCAGTTATTCATTAATTATTCATTCATAATTTCAATATGAACAACAAGAAGTGTGGTTTAGAGTTTTTCAATTTTTTTATTGTATTGTATTTTATTTTTACATTCATTTTTTTCAGTTCTGTGACATTTCTGTTCCAGTCGTGATCAAACAAACTGTAAAATCACATGTTGTGAGTCACTGAGGGGATCTGCTACACACACAACTATCAGAATCACACACACTTTCAGAAAAAAATCCTCAACAAAGACAAAAGTATCGACTGGGTTCAGGAAGAAACACAGTCCTGCAGCAGTGGGGACAATGGGCTCAGTGTTGGACGGGTCTGTGGGAAAGCACAGCTAAACTAATCAGTGTTTAATGACACAATATCATTGCCACCAAGAAAAAACAATATAAAAGTGGACAAATGGACGAACAACAAGGATCCAGACAGGCTGTGGTGAACATCTGGATCACCTTCACCAGCTGTTGGGGGTTTTTATTTGGTTGGGTGTTTCTCTGCAGCTCTGGGTGTTAGAGGGACACTTTGTGCAGGAGCATGTGGAGACACTGTTTACTGTATTGTGCGTTTGGAGGGACAGGAGTAAAACTTTCCCACAGGATTGTCAACCCACTGACTAATGGTGTGTGTGTGTGTGTGTGTGTGTGTGTGTGTGTGTGTGTGTGTGTGTTATATATGCAGCTGTGTGAAGTATTGCTGTTTGCTGCTCCTCCGAAAGTGTTACACACACTTCCTGTTGTCCAGATGTCTCTCACTGTGTGTCTTCTGAGGGAAACTACAGGGTCTAAACTCATCTGCACATCACTGCCGGGTTCACTCTGAAAGAGAGAGAGACAGTGAGGCAGAGAGAGAGACAGACAGACAGAGAGAGAGGATGAGAGACATTAGTCCTTTCCATTGGCATATCTAATTAATGGGATATTTGGTAAAACAGTGTGACGTCATAATGTCAGGGACAGGGCTCCTGGAGCTACTTGGTTTTAGAACCAGACTTGAACCCACAGCTTCTTGGTTCACAGAATTAGCGAGAGTCCCACCCCTGCAAACCCCAGGCTTCCACATCATCGCACACTCGTCTCATCTTAGTGAAGATGAGCTCATATTGGCCTCATTCTGATTTTCCATTCCACCTTAAATGACCAGCGGTTGCATTTGGACACATTTTCACAAGCTTGATTTAAAACTGCTTTTAAGATGGAACCATTCAAGGGTGTTTCAAGAGTGTGTGGAGGTGTTCAATTATCTCCAACAGACTTACTTCTGTGATTCCTTGGACTCACTGTTATCTAGAACAAATTGGACAGCTGGGCAGACAACCATTATTTTGAAGATTCAATGTTCCACACTTTCCACCAAACCACTGCTCTGAATGTGTGTCCAGAGAGTGAGACAATAAAGAGAGAGAGGAGAGAAAAGGTGAGCTTTACCTGTGGGTTTGGGATGCATCAGAGTCAGAGGCAGCTCAGCTGTAACATCACTGCTCAGCGAGACAGAGACACAGAGAGAGACAGGGAGACATTTTTGTGAGTTTCTGATCATTTTCTCAGAGCTGAATGTGAAGTTCTTGTTTCAGGTGAGACTTTACCTGGCTGTTAGACCTCCCAGCAGACTGAAAGGGAAACAACACCTCATTAATCAATAAACCTTTCATTAATCAATAAGACTATTATCATTTGGAAAAAACAACCACTGTGATTGTGCAGTGCCCCCTACAGCCAATCCTGTTATGAGAGTCAGTGTGTGTAACAGTGTAAGTGTGAAAAACATTCTTCAGTTCACATCTTCACAGGATTTGCATATGCGTGTGTGTGTGTGAGTGTGAGTGTGTGAAACTCACCCGCCACCAGACACCATCAGGTTCACTTTGATTTTATATGAGACCAAAATTCCCAGAACTTCCTTGTCCATTCCGGGCCGCAGGCTGCGAGAGAAAAACAGGTTATTAACATTTACAGCGTTTATCAGACGCTCTTCTCCAGAGTGTCTCCATGTCCTGAGTACAGGGACAGTCCCCCCTGGAGACACTCAGGGTTCAGGGTCTCAGGGACACAGTGGTGGTAGTGCTGGAGGGGGGATTCCAACCTGGGACCTCTTGATCCACAGGCCCATAGACAAGTACCACCACTAGAACACCAGCACCCTATTAACAAGGATATCACTACTAATACACACGTGTGTGTGTGTGTGCGCGCGTGTGTGTGTGTGCATGTCATTCGTTCATTTGTTCATTCCTTCTTTCTGTGATTGGTTGTTTTTTACTGATTGATTGATTGATTGATTGATAGATTGATACTCACACAGTGGTGGAGGCGAGGTTGGTGTCCTCCTCCTTCAGTCGTCCGTCCAGAGCCAGGCCTCGTTTCTCTTTATTATTGGCCAAAAGAGGAGTGATGGACAGCATGGTCTCAAACGCAGCATTCGCCTCCACTGTTTCACTACACACACACACACACACACACACACACACACACACACTGGCATTAATGCAGTGCCTGGCATTGCCCGTAGGTGTGTGAGTGTGTGAATCTGTGAGTCTGCCCTGTGATGCACTGGCAGCCCGGTGACAGCTGGGATAGACCAGCACCCCCCACAATCTATTCGGACAAGCAGCTCAAAAAATGAGTGAGAGGGAGTGGATTCAAGGTAAAAAGAATTGAAGCTGGACTGTAAAATCTGAAGAAGGGGTGATTTGTGTGTAGAACCCAGACTCACTGATGTTTATTTTTTTTATATATTTTTTCTGTTCAAATAGAGTGTTAAAAGAAGAATGAAATGGAGTTCATATTAAAACATAAAAACAACATCAATAAAGAGAAGAAATAAATGTGACCAATTCACAGTTTTACACTGTGTGTGTGTGTGTGTGTGTGTGTGTGTGTGTGTGTGTGTGTGTGTTACTCTGTGTGATAAGAGGTCTTTAAATCCAGTAGTTGTGGTGTTTACTTACGAGAACTCTTCAGTCAGAACGTTCTTGGTGTATTTATCTGCAGAGTACAGGATCACATCTGTGGTCTGATCAACTGTAAAAGAAATAAACATTAGAAATATAAAGATATTAAAAATATATCAAATATATATCGAGCCTGGGAGCAGGATTAACGGTGATTTAACCTTTAGGCACTGGCTGGATGATGTTATTATTGTGAATGATTGATGTTATTATTAGTTTATTAGGCTTATTTCTGTGATTTTCTACAACTTTTATTAGTGTTCTAACTATGAATTGTAGTGCTTATTATTAGTACATTACTGCATTTAATAATTTATTAATGTTCTAATTATGAATCATTGGTGTTATTATAGTTCATTAGTTCTATTATTATGATTTATTAGTGTTATTATTAGTTTAGGTTTTAGGAAACATGGTTTCATGTTTTAACTGGTATGAGTTCCTCTCACCAGTGATTTTGATTTTCTTCACCACTTTGTTGGTGTCGTTCTTCACCTTCACTTTAATGGGGATCGATTCTCCGTGATAATAGATCTGCAAATTAAAAAACAGGACTTTTAATATTGATTTCTACATGTTCTGGTTCTTTGTTCTATGATTTTACTGTGCAAAAGTTTTAGGCAGGTGTGAAAAAATGCTGTAAACAGAACGCTTTCAGAAATATCAGTAATGATTGTTTATTTTGATCAATTTACAAAATGCAAAGTGAGGAACGAAAGAAAAATCTAAATCAGATCAATATCTGGTGTTTCTACCTTTTACTTTCAGAGCAGCATCAGTTCTTCTAGGAACACTCACACAGTCAGGGATTCTGTAGGATTATAGTCAGTGTCTGATCAACCAGTTTTACCAAACAGGTACTGGTGATCATCAACGTCACACGGAGGAGAAACACAGTCATGTTTGGAACGACCGACCGGCCGAGTTCCTTCAAACACCGTGTGCGAGTGTACCTAGAAGAACTGATGCTGTTCTGAAGGTAAAGGGTGGTCACAGCAAATATTGATCTGATTTAAATTCTCTTTTGTTCCTTCACTGCATTTTGTTGATTGATGAGAATAAATGATCAACACTTCCGTTTCTGAAAGCGTCTGTTTACAGCATTTTTCACACCTGACTAAAACTTTTGCACAGTGCTGTGTGTAAATAAATTGTTACACATTTAATGCTTGCTTATCTGCAATGTTCTGTAAAACTGAGTGAATCTGAACTTCTCACTTCTTTGTCAAGAGAAGCTTCCAGAAGAACAGGTTTGTCTGACATCATGAAGCTCTTGCAGATTTCGGCCTTCTGTCCAGATCCGGTGTTGTCGGGAGCAAACTGGATCTTCCGGATGACGAGCCGAGCCGTGTCCCTGAGACACAAAACATTTCAGCATAAAACGGTGGTTCAGAAAATTCACACTGGTGGCTTATAAACTTCAGAACCTACAGAAAACAGCTTTGTTATATGGGTTGGAGTCGGTAGTGAGACCAGCTATGTTATACGTGTTGGAGATGGTAGTGAGAGAAGTGAGTTCAGAGGAGAGACGAGGAGTATAGCAGGAGAAGGATGTTGAAGATGGAGCTGCCAGGAAAGAGGAGGAAGGACAAAGAGGAGGCTTATGGACATGGTGAGAGAGGACATACAGGTGTGAAAGAGGAAGATGCAGAGGACAAGAGGACATGTAGGACCTGTGAAGACCAGCAGCTGAAAGAAAAAGGAGGTTGCTGCAATCAGCAGAGTGAGTGTACTCTACTAAAGCTGATCCTACAGAACCGACACACCAACTCACTTTTTGTCAATTTTCTCGTCTGGATCTTCAGCTGCTTTGGCCAAGTAGGTCTTCACCTCAAAGTCCACTCCACAGGGCTGGGGGGACAGGGAGACCGTTAGAGGATCCGCACTCACACCTCCCCTACCTGCTGAAACTGAAAGCAGTGTGTATGCGTGTGTGTGTGTGTGTGTGTGTGTGTGTGTGTGCGTGTGTAAGTGTGTGCTCACCTTGCCCTTATCGTCTGGCCCAGGCTGTAGTGTGACGGAGCAGGGCAAGTTGGTGGGGATCTGGAATATAAACAGATCATCATTAGTCCAGGTCGGGTGGACACATCTTTCATAATGTCAATATCAATTATATTATCAGATTGTTCTCTCCTGGGTCAAATAAAGGTTCTCCAGTAGAACATTTTCACCCTCAAACAGAATAAACACCATGTGACAAATGACAACTTTAAGTGTGGGCATGTCCACAGTGTAAGCCAGGTCCGGAGGGTCCGGAGGGGTGCGGGTTCTGAGGGCAGGTCCTGGGGGTGATTCTGGTGGGAGGACCTTGAGGTCTGGTCCTGGGGGAGGGTTTGCAGGATAGGATCATCAAGGTGGGTCCTGAGATTGTGGCAGATGGGCAGGTATTAATGGCGGGTGCTGATGGGTTGGGCACTGAGGGTGGGTCCTGAGGGTGGATCTTGAGGATGGGGACATTAAGGACGTACGTCGAAGGTGAAGGGGTAGCTCTGCTCTCCTGCTTTCTTCAGTAGCGTCTCATGCATCTCCGTCAGGGCAGGTTTGTATCCAGCATCTGGATACAGCTGGATGTGGTGGATCCAAATGTCCTTCCTGAAGGACAGGCCAATCACGTCCAGGTCATCACGACCGTAACGGAAGGCACAGCACAGCTGCACCCAAACTGGGGAGACACAAACATCATACAGCTGTACGGCGCCTCCCGCAGGACAGCAGAACACACACACTTTATAATAATAATAATAATAATATTTTTGATTTATACAGCGCCTTTCTCAAACCCAAGGTCACTTTACAGAGCACGTAAAACAAACAAACAAACAAACAAACAAATTAATTAATTAATGGAAAAAAAAAAACTTTACTAAATGATTGATAACTACAACACAACCGGGAGGTTAGAGGGAGAAATAAAAACTAAAAAATGAAGAAGAAGAAAATAATTCTCATTATTGGAGAAATACCTTTCCTGTCCCCGAGCTCAGAGGGGTCGATCTTCACCACACCCTCTGTATTACACACACACACACACACACACACACACACACACACACACCCAATTATTTTCTCAATTAGATAATAAATTTATTGGTAATCAACTGTGAAAATCTACAAAAAATAAATAAATGCTTACCAACAGAGTCCACTTTATCCACATGATCAACATAGTCCCTCTTCCCCAGGTACAGAGTCAACTGCACACACACACACACACACACACACACACACACACACACACACACACAGTAATAAGTGATAATTACTATAAGTAATATATAAACATCAATCTCCAACTAAAATGGCTCAAATGAGCTTACCTGCCCACTGCCACTGGTCTTCTTAAACACCCTGCACACACACACACACACACACACACACACACACACACACACACACACACACACACACACACACACACACACACACAGATATACAGATATATATGATCAATAAGTTATAATTAAGCAAGAGATATTTAATAAATAATAACTTATTTGACCTCAGTGATCCCACACACACACACACACACACACACACACACACTCACACTCAAAAGAGAACATTCTAAGTCTATTAACAGCTAGGACCTCACCTACCTTTCTAATCCACTTCTCTGAATGGATAATGTGTGTGTGTGTGTGTGTGTGTGTGTGTGTGTGTGTGTGTGTGTGTGTGTGTGTGTGTAATAAAGAATAAAAGCACTTACTTTGCCATGACTCACAACTTCACAGGTTATTGATCTGCAACACAAATCAGAGCAACCTGTCAGTGACCTAGTATAATGTGTGTGTGTGTGTGTGTGTGTGTGTGTGTGTGTGTGTGTGTGTGTGTGTG
>CM029383.1:9912113-9935931 GCA_017165825.1 Hepsetus odoe | reverse complement strand
ACAGTTTATATAGTATATAGTGTATATAGTACAGTTTATATAGTATATAGTGTATATAGTATATAGTGTATATAGAGACAGTTTACATAGTATATAGTGTATATAGTACAGTTTATATAGTATATAGTGTATATAGTGTATACTGGATTTTTATTTAGTATGTAGTGTACATTGTAACACCAGTTTCCTTTGGGATCAATAAAGAATTTCTGAATCCTGAAGATGAGGACTGTCCAACAGGAATTCTCCTCTGCACTTTTCCTCTCGTACAGGGTGGAGTTTGGGATTTAGTTTCCAGGATAAACTAAGAAATAGTTTTTTTTAATGTCTCTTTCTGGTGTTATGATCCTGAAGGAGGAACCACAGCGTTTACTGTTTGAAGAGTTTGATTTCAGAACTGACGCTTGTCGACGCAAGTCTGGTCTCCATACCAATGTTCTGGGAGGACAGCAGTGCAGGTGTGTGCAGGCATTCTGTCTAACAAGTGTGTGTGTATATGTGTGTGTGTGTGTGTGTGTGTGTGTGTGTGTGTGTATGTGTGTGGGTGTGGGTGTGTGTATGTGTGTGTTTGTTTGTGTGTGTGTGTTTGTGTGTGTGTGTGTGTGTGTGTGTGTGTGTTTATGTATGTGTGTGTGTGTTTGTGTGTATGTGTGTGGGTGTGTGTGTGTGTGTGTGTGTGTGTGTGTGTGTGTGTGTGTGTGTGTGTGTGTGTGTGTGTGTGTGAGGCTCTAAGCTGCAGGGTAAGTGCATTAAGGGTTATGTTTAGGTGTTTCTCCATGTGTCTGGACACAAATCCTACGTTTGGCAGATCCTAACAGTCTGGAGAAAAGGACATCTCCTGGCTCTCCACCTGCACGTGAGGAACAATACCAGAGATTTAAGCCTGATCAAATTTTCTGATATGCCGGGCCTTCCGGGCCAGAGGCCCACAAATTGGAAAAATTTACATTTTGCGGAATAAAAGCTAAAGTTTCTCAGGTTCTTTCACTGTTTTAGGATCTTCAGTAAAGCAACATTTGCTGATCTTCAGTCTCCATTAGAAGTGAAGTCCATCCATTAAAAGTTTTAAAACCAAGAACTGGATTGCAAGTGGGATGAAGCTAGAACAGGGTTCTTTGTGCTCTGTGTTTCCTGTGTGCTGGTTCTCTGAGTAGCAGTGTTCTGAACCAGCTGGAGTCTGTGGATCATGTTCTTGGGTGAACTGGACAGTACAGTCGTCCAGTCGAGAGAAAAACTTCAAAAAATATGTTCCTGTATGTTAATCTTATCCTTCCATTCGTCCCCCATCGAAGGCAGAAGTTTAATATCACTGTCAAGTTTGATATTTTAATGTCTCTCAAAATAGCTATTTCACTTCCCGTTGTATTCAAGCCCACGCCCATAATTAAGCAGGGCATCATGGGAGTTAAGGTGTAGGAAACCATTTTGTCCGGTTAATGAACCAGTGTATAGATTGTGGACGCTGAGAAGTTTAGAGATCCCAGTTTATATTAGGTTTGTACTTTAATAATACATGTATTAACAGTGTAACGGTGTACAGGCAATGCAGTGAAAAAATATGTAATCGCACACTTGAATGAGTGTAATTACATGTAATTATATTAGTTTACACCTGTGTAATTACAGATCCACCAGCAGGACCAGATAAACTGAATCAAATCTGTCACTTCATCCATGTCTTTCTTGTATATGGATGTTCCTCCTTCTTTATATTTTTATATTTTTCTTATTTTTCTTTACATCTATCTTTCTATATTCTTTCTGTCTCCTTGATAAAGAGCCCTGTAACACCCAAATTTCCCACTCGTGGGATAATGAAAGATTACTCTTTTCTATTCTATTCTATGTTTCAACACACCGGCTCGGCTCTGAGCACCAGAATAAAGTCTCAGGACTCCTATTTGTGGACATTTGTCCTGGAGAGATTAGAGTTACTCTGTTTATTGGACTGCCTTCCTCTCTCATTCTACCCTGGGCACCTCTCAGAAAGAAACAGGCAGTTAGTGGTAAATTTATTCTGGGAGGGTTAATCTACTGGGCAAAAGCTGATGGGGATCATATCTGTGGTGTAACAGAAAGACTTTTATTGTTCATTAAGGTGTTAACTGTGTAACTGTTCCCTCAAGATCCAGATCCTGGAGGTCCCGTTTTTGTACCTTAAATATGTTCGTCCAGGGGAAAAAAGGCCGATTTGGACGTTTTTATTACCAGATGTTTTAAAATAAACAGGAAAACAGAAAGACTGGAGTAAGCAGGGTCAGTCCACTTTAAAAAGTACTAACCTTACGTTCCAAAACTAAAGATGCTGAAGGAGAAGCTCCAACTTTTTACTAGATTAGATTTGAGTTTTGGACCCCAGTGTAAAAACAAAGTAATGCTTGTTCACTGTATAATTCCTGACGTGTACCGTGACGTGAGTATAAAAGTAAAAAGTAAAGGAATGTACTGAAAGTGTGCAGTGAGTGTCTGTTTGTGCTGAAAGTCCTGCGCGATCTGATCTGTCCTGCACTGATGGACACACGGGGGGTCTCTTCTGTGTGTTTGATCAATTTAGTCTGAAATGGATCTGGATGTTTGGAATGTGATGGAGAATTAAAATAATAGAAGATTCAACTCAAATGTATTCAGACTAAAGTGAAGAGTCTGTTCTGAAAATGGAAGAAAAGACAGATATTTGGGAGGAACACACCTGAAACCTAGCTTAGTGCCTGTAGCTCCTTACGTCCTATCTCTGGTTATTAAACAGATGGAGGTCAGGGAGTAGGAGTCTCAGAACCTGATACTGAACCCAATAAACACCCTGAAGTTCCACCCCTTGATCAGATGGACAGAAGAGCAGTGTGTCTGTGTGTTTATCAGAGGAACTGTATCAACAGGGATTATGATTCCGAACAGTTCTGAGGGGTTGGGTTCTGGATGTGAATCCGATGTTGGGATCCGGGTGGGTTTAGCGGCATGCCGTAAAACCCCTGTGAAGATATTGTACTTTATTTATAAACAGGTTGTGGCCGTAAATAGCGGAACAGTAATTGGATTGGAGGAGAGACAGTGGAGTCTAAATGAAGGAGAGTAAAGCCCCAGGGAGGGAGGGGGTGGCAGCGGGGGTCCAGTATAAAACACAGTGGCAGAACACAGTGAGCGGAGAACTGAGGGAGAACCGACAGAGAACAGCAGCGTCCTGTGGATTACAGAGCAGAGAAGAGCACAGCCACTCTACTTGAGACAGGTACCACCTGTCCTTTAACTGGACCCTGACTTAAGACTCTTCATTTACATTTACATTTACATTTACGGCATTTATCAGACGCTCTTCTCCAGAGTGTCTCCATGTCCTGAGTACAGGGACAGTCCCCCCTGGAGACACTCAGGGTTCAGGGTCTCAGGGACCCAGTGGTGGTAGTGCTGGAGGGGGGATTGAACCTGGGACCTCTTGATCCANTGTCTGTGTCTGTGTGTGTGTGTGTGTGTCTGTGTGTGTGTGTGTGTATGTGTGTGTCTGTGTGTGTGTATGTGTGTGTGTGTCTGTGTGTCTGTGTGTGTGTGTGTGTGTGTGTGTGTGTGTGTCTGTGTGTGTGTGTGTCTGTGTGTGTGTGTGTGTGTGTGTGTGTGTGTGTGTGTGCATATGAGGCTCTGTATTTACTAATTCTGAAGATTAATCATCCAGTAATTAATACGGGGGTCAAGAGGTCACTTCCTCTGTAGATCAGTTTTAGAACCAGATGAACGGAACAGCCCGTGGGAGGATTTGCTCTGAAGTTACAAAACAGATGGTCAGAACGGTCAGAACCAGCTGGGCTTCGACTCCTGATCGGTTTGAAGCTGATAAAGAAATCCCATTTTTTCACCTTTCACCTTCAAATGAGTAAAAACTCAAAGTGCAGCTAAGGTTCCTCCTGAGGAACGTTTCTGTAAATAAGATATGAATGGGTTAGAACCTTACATTTACATTTGCAGCATTTATCAGACGCTCTTCTCCAGAGTGTCTCCATGTCCTGATTACAGGGACAGTCCCCCCTGGAGACACTCAGGGTTCAGGGTCTCAGGGACCCAGTGGTGGTAGTGCTGGAGGGGGGATTGAACCTGGGACCTCTTGATCCACAGGTCCATAGACAAGTACCACCACTAGAACACCAGCACCGCCACCCCAACCTTGAGGAACAATACTCTTCACTCTGAGGCTCCTATATCAGTGCTCCATTTACAAATACAGTTCTTCAAAGAACTAACCCACTTAAAGGTTCTTCAGGGAACCAAAATAATAAAATGTACATTTTTATATGAATGTGTCCTTACTGTGTGGTTTGGCTGATAATCTTAGTACATTAACATGATAATAAAAAGTGTTAATCAATCAGTGTTAATCATATTGCTTTAGCATCACTGAAAGGGAAGAAACCCACACCAGCAGGATCTGACTGATGATTTGAAATGTAAATGTAAATGTAAATGTCGTGTTCACTGCTGCTGTAAATCACATCTTAATCAGAATATTAAAAGCTGCTTTTGTTCATTTTGAATGAAATCTCCAGGACGTGTCTGTCTAATGTGTTGAGTGTTGTCCCTCAGAGTGGACACTGAAGTGCAGTTTAATGCTGGACATGGTGGAGGTGTTCAGGGACGCTGCAGGGGACAGCGGTGAAGCTGTGTAGGTTATTTTTATTCCGTCAGCTGTGCTGAACTCAGCTTTAGTGACGACTGTCGCTGTCGAAGTTTAAAACTGATCCACAGCTGAGATAAACACACTGAGTAATACACACACACACACTCTACACACACACTCTGCACACACACACACACCATGCACACACTCTCTACACACACTACACACACCACACAGACACTCTACACACACTGCACACACTCTACACACATTCTACGCTCACTCTACACACTCTACACACACTGCACACACTATACAAACACTCTACGCTCACTCTAAACACACTACACACACACTACAAACTCTGCACACACATTCTACACACGCTACACACACTATACACACTCTACACACACTACACACTCTACACACACACTCTACACACACTACATACACTCTACACTCACTCTACACACACTCTACACACATTCTACATACACTACACACTCTATACTCACTCTACACACACTACACACATGCTACACACACTACACACAGTGTTAGGCTGTATTAAACTCAGTGTGATTAGTGTTCGAGTGTATTAAACTCCGTGTGATTAGTGTTAGGCTGTATTAAACTCAATGTGATTAGTGTTCAACTGTATTAAAGACAGGATTAGTGTTAGGCTGTGTTAAAGACAGGATTAGTGTTAGGCTGTAATAAACTCAGTGTAATTAGTGTTTGAGTGTATTAAACTCAGTGTGATTAGTGTTAGACTGTATTAAACTCTGTGTGATTAGTGTTGGGCTGTATTAAACTCTGCGTGATTAGTGTTAGGCTGTATTAAACTTTGTGTGATTAGTGTTAGGCTGTATTAAACTCTGTGTGATTAGTGTTAGACTGTATTCAACTCCATTGGATTAGTGTTAGACTGTATTAAACTCTGTGTGATTAGTGTTAGGCTGTATTAAACTCTGTGTGATTAGTGTTAGACTGTATTAAACTGTGTGATTAGTGTTAGACTGTATTAAACTCAGTGTGATTAGTGTTAGACTGTATTAAAGACAGGATTAGTGTTAAGCTGTGTTAAAGACAGGATTAGTGTTAAGCTGTGTTAAAGACAGGATTAGTGTTAGACTGTATTAAACTCTGTGTGATTAGTGTTAGGCTGTATTAAACTCTGCGTGATTAGTATTAGGCTGTATTAAACTCCATGTGATTAGTGTTAAGCTGTGTTAAAGACAGGATTAGTGTTAGGCTGTATTAAACTCTGTGTGATTAGTGTTAGGCTGTATTAAACTTAGTGTGATTAGTGTTAGGCTGTATTAAACTCGGTGTGATTAGTATTAGGCTGTATTAAACTCAGTGTGATTAGTGTTAGGCTGTATTAAAGACAGGATTAGTGTTAGGCTGTATTAAACTCAGTGTGATTAGTGTTAGACTGTATTAAAGACATGATTAGTGTTAAGCTGTGTTAAAGACAGGATTAGTGTTAGACTGTATTAAACTGTGTGATTAGTGTTAGGCTGTATTAAACTCTGTGTGATTAGTGTTAGGCTGTATTAAAGACAGGATTAGTGTTAGGCTGTATTAAACTCTGTGTGATTAGTGTTCGGCTGTATTAAACTATGTGTGATTAGTGTTAGGCTGTATTAAAGACAGGATTAGTGTTAGGCTGTATTAAACTCTGTGTGATTAGTGCTCGACTGTATTAAACTCTGTGTGATTAGTGTTCGACTGTATTAAACTCTGTGTGATTAGTGTTAGGCTGTATTAAACTGTGATTAGTGTTAGGCTGTATTAAACTCTGTGTGATTAGTGTTAGACTGTATTAAACTCTGTGTGATTAGTGTTCGACTGTATTAAATTCTGTGTGATTAGTGTTAGGCTGTATTAAACTGTTTGATTAGTGTTAGGCTGTATTAAAGACAGGATTAGTGTTCGGCTGTATTAAACTCTGTGTGATTAGTGTTTGACTGTATTAAACTTTGTGTGATTAGTGTTAGGCTGTGTTAAAGAGAGGGATAAGTATTAGACTGTATTTTGTCTGATGTTCTGAACGTCTGCAGGTGTGTGATGAATTTCTCTGGTTAAATTCACAGTTTGATTTTAGGAAGTCTGAGGCTGCAGCTGCTGGAGTTTCTGAACTCGAAGTGCCTTGAGACAAAAACAAACCCAGTCACATGATCAGGCCCTGTTTCCTCCAATTCTTGCTGTGTGGGTCTCGGAGTTACGACTGCAGTGAGCGTCAGGTTTACATGGTCTGCACACGGCGCTGCAGGGCGACGCCTTCTACTGCACTTTGCCTGCTGGTGCTGATAAACAAATCAGCTTGAGCAGTGTCAGGAAGAGTTACTAACACTGTGTCACACAGTCTGAACACCTTACAACCTGACAGTCTGAACACCTGACAGTGACAGACTGACAGGATCTGAATGTTCAGTCGCTGCTCTTTTTCAGTAAATTCAGCTGATTTTGTTTCTTTCGTCGAGATCTTGAGTAACAAGTCCTGCGTTAAACCGCAATCTTTCCAGATCCTGAGAAATTGAGCAGGGAGCAGCTGGCTGGTCATAAAATCACACACACAAACACACACACACACACACACACACACACACATACAGTTAAAATAACAGGCCTGAGTAGTTCCAGTTTGTGCCGCTAAGAGGAAACAGAACTCTCAACAAAAATAAAACTGCAGAACAGCTTAAGGTCATAAAGACGTATGATTACATTCTCAGTACAGAACCAGTACCAGAACCTCCACCCAGATCATATAAACACACTAAAGCACACTGAACTGTAATTACATAGACAGATAACAAAAGTGGTTCTGGATATTTCTGCAGGAAGCCAGACAAGCTGAGAGTGGTGTGGACGAGGAGGAACAGACGCATCTGCTCGAAGGTAAAGCAGTATCGTTACATCACTTAACCCACACCCTGTCTCTGTGCTATACACTCTCCAACATCAGCCCTTGAGGACAGTGTGTGTGTGTGTGTGTGTGTGTGTGTGTGTGTGTGTGTGTGTGTAATGGTGTTTAATGTTAAAGTGTGTAATGTTATTTTATCTCAGTGTTTTTTTTTTGTGGTTTAGCTCCACAGTTGGCAGCCAGGGATTAAAAACCCCTACAGAGGGATGGTGGTTTGGCCAGTTCCTGAGAACGTGGACATTACAGTTACACTGTTTAAGGTAGAACATATTCACACCAATCACAGCGAATTCGTAGTGATGTAGTTACACTGACACTGCAGGAATTTACACTCAGTCAGACTCATTTAAACTGTCTATATAAAATCAACTGTTTACCAACATTCCTGCGTTTTACATTATAATATGATCTTCATCAAGTTACAGAGCATTACAGAGCATTATAGAACATTACAGAGCGTTACAGAGCGTTATAGAACATTACAGAGCGTTATAGAACATTACAGAGCGTTATAGAACATTACAGAGCGTTACAGAGCGTTATACAGAATTACAGAGCGTTATAGAACATTACAGAGCGTTATAGAGCGTTATAGAACATTACAGAGCGTTATAGAACATTACAGAGCATTACAGAGCGTTATAGAACATTACAGAGCGTTATAGAACATTACAAAGCGTTATAGAACATTACAGAGCATTACAGAGCATTTCAGAGTGTTATAGAGTATTATAGACTATTATAAAGTTTTATAGTGTTACAGAGTGTTATAGAGTATTATAGACTATTATAAAGTTTTATAGAGTGTTATAGAGTATTATAGACTATTATAAAGTTTTATAGAGTGTTATAGAGTATTATAGACTATTATAAAGTTTTATAGAGTGTTATAGTGATATACTGATACAGTTTTCCTGATTGTGTTCTGTGATTGGGTTTTATTAAGGATCCTCATGCAGATGAGTTTGAAGACAAAGACTGGACTTTTATTATAGAAAATGTGAGTGAGTTTCTCTCTGATTTATATTTTTCAGGAATCTGAAAGTTTTAATGTAGTTTTATTAAAGATTTGTCTCAGGATTTAAATTCATTTCATTTTTGTCATTTATATTAGATCTTAATTTGACATTTGAAAGCAGAATTGTGCATGATGTGTGTGTGTGTAGGAGACAGTGAAGGGACACCGGAAGGTTCTGGCATCTGTGGATGTGAATCTGAAGAAGTTTGCCGGTGCTGCAGTGACTCAGACGGACCTCAGTTTGAGGATGAAGCCGCTCTCGGTGAAGGTGGTGGAGGTGACGCTCAAACTCTCGCTGTCCTGTGTTTTCCTGAAGGAGGGAAAAGCCACGTGAGTCTCAGCAGTACCGCCAAAACCTCACCACAACTCCATCTTAGTGTTCTACAAACTGGCCTGCAGATCCGTTCCAGACAGGTCTTTGCACTCTCGTTGAAACCACAGACAGCTGTTTTCTTTATCCTGTTAAGTTCCTTTTGTGGATATAAGAGGTTCTGACACTCATTATTTCTACACACACATACAGAGTAGCTCAGCTAGTGAAGGGAGCTTGTAAGATGTTAGCGGGCAACACCTTGAACAAGATGCTTTTTACTGGGTTTGTTAAAAGAAACTCAGTATATATTCATCAGTTATTGATGTATATTTGATGAAAGTGTGTGTGTGTGTCTAGTGATGAGGATATGCAGAGTGTGGCCAGTCTGATGAGTGTGAAGCCACTGGACATCGGAAACCTGGACGATTTTAATGAGAGTGACGAGGAAGAGGACAAACGATACGGCACTGACGCCAATATCAGCACTGGTACACACACACACACACACACACACACACACACACAGCTGTGATAAACCACACACAGCCTCTGAGTGAAAATTAAATATAATAAAATATGCAGATGAAGTGGTTCAGATGGACCAGTTTGCAGTGGGTTTGGTGTTAACAGGTCTGAACGGGGAACAGTGGTTCTGAATGGAAACAGTCTGTGTCAGTAGTGGTTGATCTTTAGCTCAGATCCTTCAGTTTCAGCAGCGTCAGCCTGCTGGCTTCAGATGACTTTTTCATTTCGCTTCAGCATTTTCACTCACTTCTGCATTCTCCTTCCTGTTGCTTTTGCATAATTTTTGTCTTTCTTTACTTCAGGAATCTCTTTTCTGCTCAGTGTTTCTCACATTCTCTGTTTCTTTCTCACATTTGTCCTCTTTTGTTTCTTCTCCTATTTTTCTTCTTCAGGCCGTGTTGTCCCTTTGCTGGGTATTTCTGAGCCCCCTCCCCCCAGCCCATCCCTTCGCTCAGCCCCCTCCCCAACTGCCCACTCTAGACCCCCTCGCCCACCGGCTCCACAGAGGGCGCCCTCCTTCTCTCACCCCACAGCCAGTCCTCCATCCCTGCAGGGGCCACCGTCCACCTCCTGCTCCACACCCGTCACCCCTCCAGCCCAGCAGGGGGCCCCTCCTTCATCCACTTTCACACCCACCAATCCGCTAGACCTGCAGGCGGCTCCTTCCTACTCCCGTTTCATGCACACTACCCCCCCCCTGCAGAGGACACCCCACTCCTCCCATTATACGTCCAGCAGTCCTCCAACTGTACAGCAGATGTGCTACTCACCCCCTTTAGCAATGCAAAGTGGACTTACTCACTCCCTTTACACTGCCACCAGCCCTCCATCCCTGCAGTGGGACCCGCCGAGTCCCCATATACCCAACCAGCCCCCAGCACTGCCCAGAATTTTCCTGCCTACGCCTGGCTCAGGTAAACCGCCCATGCTTCACCACCAGCTGGTCTCACATGCTTTTACTCAAGCAGTGTTTGGAGCGTGTGGAGGAAAATTGCAGACCTACAACATATAGGGTGAATCAGCCGCCGAGTAGATTGTCAGACACGTCTCTCTTCCCGTTGACTGGAGGAGGGACAGTGTTGCAAGTCTTCCCAGTGACTCATAATGGTGG
This sequence comes from Hepsetus odoe, assembly GCA_017165825.1. NCBI lineage: Eukaryota > Metazoa > Chordata > Actinopteri > Characiformes > Hepsetidae > Hepsetus > Hepsetus odoe. Next base: position 9,925,432 of record CM029383.1, on the reverse strand, counting down.
TGCTGTAGCTTTTTGTCCCTGCCCTGTGAGATCATGTGCCGACATGTGCAGTAATGATGAGCTCAGACTTGTTAAAGTGTGTATGTTGCACATAACCACGAATCTCATTCAGCACAGTAAGATTACCCAGCATGCATTTCTCACATATATCAACAACCACATATATTATGTCCTCTCACTCTCTGGGTGTGTAGGGTGGTCCTCCCTCTCCCCCATCACTCAGTAGAACTGTCCTCTCTCTCTCTGGGTGTGTAGGATGGTCCTCCCTCTCCCCCAATCCTCAGTGTAACTCTCTCTCTGTCTCTCTCTGTCTCAGAGTTCTCTGCCATTTCTCGGGTTAATGTTTTCAAGCCCAAGATTGTTCAGGACTGTGTCTCTCCCTCTCCTGTTCCCTTCTACGAGCCTCACTCCTTCTCCTTCCCTGATTCCTCAAAGTGCCCGTCCACATCTGTCTCAGGTATGCAGGCAGGATACAGGATACACCTTTGTAGCAACAGACACCTGTCAGCCTCTCATGTACTTTTCCTCACTTGAAAAACTGGGTGGAAGGAACTAATTATTTGGGGAATAAACATCATAATCTGACATTCCTGGTCCCTTTAATGAGCTCGTCCTCCTCAGTGTTCTGTCTCACTGAGGACCTTTATTTCTCTTTATTTCAGTTTCCTCTCAGCAGAGTGGCCCAGGCGCCCTTGCTGACCCCCACACTTCCTGCCCCGCCTTCAGTGACCCTTTGACCTCTGTTCCTTTGCTGAGTAGCCCAGATCTGGACGCTCTATCTGACCTGCCCCATGACTCTCTGACTCCGCCCCCTCTTCCTCCCTCTGTTCCTGCACCGGTTCCACCCCAAACAGTCTCCCCACACTGGCTGGACAGGACCTGTGCTGTAAAAGCATTGCCCCCTGCCATTTTCTCTGTGGTTCCACCAGCTGCGTCTGCAGGTACAACTCCCTCTGCTTACCTTTGCCTGCCCTCACCTGGATGGGGTGGATCTTATTTTAGGGAACATTAGCGTTAATTCTGAGGTCAGATGCTGTACTTATGGTGCATTAGGATGAACCTCGATACACACACTCACACACTCACACACACCAAACACACACACACACACACACAGCTGTGATAACCGACACACAGCCTCTTCATATGAGATGCTACGGTGTGCAGAAGAACCTGGTCATTGTGTTAATTTTCTGAGTGAAAATAAAATACAATAAAATAAAAATAACAAACTCCACAAAGTTCATCCAAACCGCTATTTCTGACAATTTAAACATTAGTCTGAAAGGATATTTACCACACACACTTATGAAGTGAAAGTGAAAATGAGTGTGTGCATGTTTGTGTGGGTGTGTGGGTGAAAACTTTCTTCTGTATTTGTCACACACACACCATCTGGCAGGGGGAATACATATCCAGTGCACGGGGAGCAGTGATGGGGATGGTACCTTGATCAGAGAAACCTGAAATTTAGGACTCAAACCCACAACCTTCTGGTTCTAGGACTTTGTCCCTAAAGACTATGACTAGATGTGCAGATTTTTTCTGTTTAAAGCTGAAAATAATGCTACATTTAAAACTTGCTTGTGTGTGTGTGTGTGTGTGTGTGTGTGTGTGTGTGTGTTTGTGTGTGTGTGTTTCAGAGCTGCAGAGAGAGTTGAACACTGTGACTGAGGAGGACGGCACTAATCCCTTTCTGCAGGGTGAGTCTCACTCTGAACAAGCTGTGATCGAACCCCCAGCATGACCCACTGTCTCTACACCCTACCTTTAGCTCAGGACAGTCTCTAACCCACTGTCTGATATCCCTCAGATTTAAAGATCAAGCCTCCTCCTGAGGTGGTGAGCTCTGAAACCCAGCAATTGACCCTGAGTCAGTCCGTGGGAGAACAGCGCATCCCCCCGGCCGCCGCCAGCATCAGCATCGCGGCATCTCTGTCAGAGTCCAGCGGAGAAAAAATCTCACAGACCGCTGCAGACACACACTCTGCTGCTGGAAACTCACGGTGAGTCTTTATTCTGATTCCGCTCCAAAGTGGTCCTGATTCTGTACCTGCAACGGAGAACCTCGGTTATCCTCTCAGCCCTCTGGAGCTCAGAATGAGCTCAGATCGGACTGTGTCGCCCTCAGTGCGCCTCTCTAATAAACAACATCCAGAAAAAATGTATGCGAATGAACTAAAACCCTGATGGGGAAATAAAGGGAGTCTAATTTGAGACCCCTAATTGTCTACATGATTAATTGATGCTGAATGAGAGGTCTGCTAAGCTAAGCTCCGCTGATCATTTTTAAAAGTATATTGTAGGCTTTCACTTTGGTGCATCTTTCCTGTTAGCTTTACTTCTGATGTCAACAAAAGGGCTTCAGAGCAGGTTTCTCTCTTGCATCGGAATAGAAATTTGAGCTGCTATGATGCCGTGTCTGTCCAAGTCAGAAAACTGCAATAAAATAGATTTTTAGATTTTGAGTCCAGATATCATGATAGGATCGTATCATCCCCTCCCTCCAGCATGTTTAACCTCCCATGTGTCTCACTAATGCCTTCATCACCTGTTTGGCTCTGACCGCTGCCTCTGTCCTTCAGTCTGGAGCTGGACAGCAGACAGAACCTTCTGGATGTGGAGATCCTTACCCTTCCTCCTCCATGGCCTTTTTCTCAGTTGGCCTCAGAACAGAGTCAGAACCCATTTCCCTCCCCAGCAGGGTCCAGCAGGTTTGGGTTTGTGGCAGAAAAGCCACCATTGGCTGAAGAGGAGCTGGACTTCAAGGAGGACTGGATCTACAGGGCGACGTCTAAACCTGGAGTTCTGGGTCCACAAGAACCTCTCACCTTTGACCCTGAGAGAGAAGGTGAAGCGTTTCCCAGAAAAACTCCTCTTATCACAGAAGAACCCTCAGGGACTCAGGCCCACACAGCTGCCATTCTGTTTGGAGCTCAGACTGTCTCTCAGTGTCTCTCCATCATCCCTGATTCTCCACTCTTTATGGAAGAGAAGATTGAGGGTTTATCAGAACCGCCCAGGGGCTGTGCACCAGGCCCATCAGAGGAAGTACTGACAGACGACCCCGTTGGTGTAAACGAATCAGATGAGGATAAAGCTTTGATTAAACACCAGCCTGTTCACCCACAGCAGACCCCACTCTCACCATCACACACTGAGAAAACCATGAGACCAGAGGAGAAAAAGATTCCACAGATCAGGGATCCCTGTTCATCTGAGGATCAGCAGGTCAACACACCAGCCAAAGGGTCCAGAACTGGTCCTGTTACACAGGCTACTGTACCTGAGGTCGGGTGAGTGTCACAGTGAAGCAGGTGAATCACAAAATAGCTCCGCCCACCTTGACTAAAAATATATATTTAATTATTTATAGATTTTAAAGTACAGATTAGATTTTATACAGAAATAATAATAATAATAATAATGACCCTCTTCAGCATCATCATTGGTAATAATAATAATAACAGGTCACAGGGTGAGTTGTGTCATGTGTTTAGTTGTGATGGTGTTCACACTTTGATGTACAGAGTCAGAGAAAAGCTGCCTGCTCTCATAGAAAAGGCTGAAAGTAGTGGTTAAGATCAGCTCCACAGATCTCAGATCTGTCTGCTGTCTGTCTGTCTGTCCATATATTCCCTGGGTTAATATTCTGTCTTTTTTTCTGTTCCTTTTCTTTCTCTCTCAGCTTAAATCAAATTACTCTTGATTTGGATCTGGAGCCTCTTCCAAAACGACCCACCATCGAGAGAAACACAGACGCTTCCCAAGAGCAGTTCACCACCATTCCTCATCTGTCCATAAACTCATCAGCACAGTCTCAGCTGGACACTGTCCTGCTTGGACACACACCAGAGGATCCAGGAACTTCTGAAGGAACATCCATCCGGAAGGAGGACCCCATATGGGCGACTTTAGAGCAGAAGGTTAAAGATCAGAAGGAAAGAGAAGCCGTTGGAGAAGATAAACTGAGATGCAGTCTGGAAGATGAAGACCGGAAGACTAGAGTTCTGCCTGAAATGGAGAGATGGGAAGTGGGGTGAGTGCGATTGATTCGTTCTGACAACTGATTGGCTGATTGGAATCAAATTCCTCATTTTCTGGATGTATTTATGAGAAATTCAGGCTGGGAATAGTCTGGTGTTTGTGGACGTTGGTCCAGATGTTGTACAGCTAGAACAGAAATCTTGAGTAAACAATGGAGCACTGTATTCTAAATGGCCCGGATTAGCAGAATGCAGTTGTTTCAGTTGTTTCAGTTGTTTCAGTTGTTTCTTTCTCACCTCACAGTGGAGATAAAACTATTCAGCAAGTGGACGATGTGGAGAAAACTCACCTGAATGAAGCTCCTTCAATCCCTGATAAAGCACAACTGTTTAAAGAGCAGGAGGAAGATAAAAACAATGTTCTTTTACAGTCCACACCTCTACCCAGCAGAGCATTGCTGCACTTGGAGAATCTGTCTCCTGCTATTGACACCTCAGAAAATGAAGAGATGGACAGAAAAGATCCAGAAATGAAGGTCACTCCTGAAGCAGAGAGTCCTTTATGGGCCAGCTTGGAGAAGAAGGTGAAGGAGAAAGAGGAACAGAACCCAGGAAAACCAGAAGCTCCGCTGGGTGAAGGGTAAGTCTGGAGATTTGCTGCATAAGTGTGAGGTTGGTTGTGCATGTGCTGGTTTCCTCAAACAAGACCTGTAGGTCACCGTTTTGGTAACTAACAGTCATTTCCTGGATTAACTGCACATCTGAGGACAGTTTTTAAAAGCAGATCTTAAATTTTGAGAAAGGGACACTTCACACAGCCTTTCTCTTCATTGTGTCCACCGTAGAAAAAATTCAGAGACTGAAACCCAGCCAGCAGACTTTCCTTCTAACCAGCAACATGAAGATATCAACTCCATCATCTCCAGCAAAGAATTTACAGTTCAGATGGCCAAGGTGGAGTGTTCTGCTTTGGAAAAGGACTTTGATTCCACTCAGACCTTCCTGTGTTCTGCTCCTTCTGACCAACAAGAAGAAAATTCTGCCCCAGGAAGCAAGACTGAGCTTCCACTTGAGCTTGATTTGTCCACAGTGGATAATGGATCTTCATCTGAGCAGGAGGGAACTTCTCCTGGCCTGATGAGGGGGATATTTGGAGTCTTGTACCGAGGGTAAGTGTAGGGACTGGAGGCATGGACAGTTTGACCCCTGCATGCTCATGCTTGTCTCTCCAACTCTCCTGACATGTATTACAGCTTCCATGCTGAATGTCAGTGACTGGAGTGCCATCTTTTGGTGGCATCTTTAGGAAATTACATCTTGTGGCCACATGATTGTTTCCATTTATTATTATTCCATTCCATTTATTATTCCATCTGTTAGATCAGAGGCTGCTGGGTTCTGCTTCCTTTCTTCTGCAGAACCCACAGTTGCCGTGTACTGATGGGAACGGGTTCTGGTTTGTGCTGCTAAACCAAGTTGACAAAAGCCAAGCCTGACAAAAGTTTACCTGTGTACTTTTGAATGAATTTTGTTCTTGGTATCCCACCTCTAGCACTACCACCATTGGGTTCCTGAGCAAGACCAGGAACAGGGGTGACTGTCCCTTTAATCAGGAATTGTTAGACGCTCTGGATAAGAGAGTCTGCTAAACGCTGTAAATCTAAATGCATACCAGATGATGCATGAGAAGAAGTGGTATAAATAAAGATGCTGCCAGCAAATACGTTCAGCACTAAACCATCAGCTGAGCGGGTCTGAGATTCTGTGGCAGTGAAGTTGTGTTAGTTTCTGTGGAGCACTGCTTGTTCTCTTAGAACTGCTTGGTCCTTCAGTTGAAAAGGGAGCATGAGTTGGTACATTTGCATGTTTTAGGCATGCAAATAGTGTTAGTCAAGTTCAGCAGCGGTGGCCTAGTGGTTAGGGAGTCACCCCGCATTGGAAGATTGTGGGTTTGATTCCCTCACAAGTAGGTTGCCCTGAGATACCTCTGAGCAAGGTACCGTCCCTGTCACTGCTCCCTGGGCACTTTCAATAGCTGCCCACTGCTGCACGGTGTTTGTGTGCATGGGTTAAAAGCAGAGGTCCAATTTCGTTGTGGTTCACGCTTGCAGTGCTGTGACCTCGCAATGACAAGGGTTGTCACTTTCAAATATCTCTTTCATAATTTGGTCCTGAGCTCCTAAATTGAAGATCTGGGAGCGTATGCACTGTGAATATTTTGCTGATGGCATTTCAGGATCACGCTTGATACATCGTCTGCTTTATCTCTCACTATAATGTGTCTGCAGTGACTTCTGTTCTCGTTTAACCTGCAGTTATGAGACTGTGGCCTCTATACTGCAGCCAAACCCAACAGACCCCAACAAACATGATGTTCCAGAAGATGGAAGCCAGGAAGTTTCTGAGCTTGAAATCTGTCCACCGGAGCCATTCTGTGATGCTGTGCTCAGGAAACAGGTTAAAGGTGACGAAGGGCAGAATTTAATCCACACTTACAGTGAGGAGTCTAAATCTTCAGATGAGCCTTCAGGAAGGAGCCTGGTGGAGTGTTTGAGACTGGCTGCCTCAGAGGTGGAGAGAGGGAGGAGAATTTCTGAAACAGAACCTGAAATAAGCACTAATAAGCAAGCAGATCGTGAAGAGAGGAGGACAGAGGAAGGACCAGCACTAGAAAAAGATGCAGCAAAGGCTGAAATGAGGGATAAGGTGAGAAGACCAGGGATGGTGGAAGAATCCCCAACACTAGAGAGGCAGAGAGAGAAAAATGAGAGTAAGGTGAGCATAGAGGAGGTGATGGAATTGGCTCCAAAGACTGAGGATGCTCTTGGGATTCTCACTGCAGAACAGTTTTCTCCACTGAAGGAAGTGGATTTTGAAATAATAGCAAGTGAGGAGGGCACTGATAAAGCTCACGATGCTGAACCTGGGAACAGAGATGAAGGTCAGATGAAACCAAGCCTTCAGAAGAAAGAAGTTTATCTGAAGCCTTTGGTCCTGCCTGAAGCTCTGGAGGATGAGCTGGAGTTTGAGACTGGTCAGGAGGACGCAGGGACAGTGTGGCTGTCTGAGCTTTATATGGATAATGGGTAAGTTAGTGTGGCTGGCGTGAGGTGTGGAGCCTGTTTTTAGAGCAGACTTTGGTGGGACTGTTGCAAAAAATGAGATTTATGGCTGTTTCTCCATGTTCCAGTGTAACAATGCATTGATGTGATATCTGAAGGACATCCTCACTGCTTCTTATTTTCTTGAGTGACTCAGAAATTGTGCATGCTTTTCTTTGCTCTGTATCAAAATTGCTTCCTGAACAAACTGTATTATGCAGTGTCTACATTAACCTGGTGTACATGTCATGAGATTCAGTTCTGCTGGGAAGTGGCTTCCTAACTGGTTACTGTGCCATTTCTGCTGCATGGCCTTCACACGTTGATTTTGCAACCCAAGACAGAAGCTGGAAAACTTGTTGCACAATTGCTCTGGTAGATGTCCAAAGCAGTTTGTGGCTCCAAGATCCAAACAAATCTTCAGCTGAAGGGCAGATTAGAACATGTGAACAACAACACAGAGAGCCTGTGGAATTCCCAGACCCACTCTGATGAACTGATAACATGAAGATCTGCAGAGGGATGGAAAACAATTTACCATACTTTGTGTTTCACAGGGCTAAATTTGGAGAAATTTGCAGACCAAACAATGCCTTTTCCAGGTCATGTCCACCTAAAAAACACTGGGAATCCTAAATTGCCCACATGTCCAGAATTTGGCTTTGCTTTTTTTCCTACATCCTGATGAAAAATGGTCTGCTCAGAATGAACTAAATATCTTAAAATGAGAGGAGGTGTCACTTTGCTGCAGGACAGAGACCCCAGACAGGACACTGGGTCACCCACAGGAAACCTTCTTAAACATGCTGTTTACATGGGGCAGTGGCCATGATGACCTAGTGTTTAGGGACATCAGTATTGGGAGGTTGTGGGTTTGAATCCCTAGGTTGCCCTGAGGTACCCTTGAGCAAGGTACTGTCCCCATCACTGCTACCCAGGTGCTTGATGTGGCTGTCCCCTTCTGGACATTGTGTGTGGGATAAATACCAAGGAAGTGTTTCACTGTGTTCACTAACACACACGCGTGCGCACGCTCACATGTGCGCACACACACACACACACACACAGACACACTTTCACTTCACTTACTGAAGGGATGACAGGAAGTGAAAACGGCTGCATCGAAAGGCCTGTTAGTATCTGTACAGAGACATTAATATACTAAAATACCTTTCGATTTCTTCATATTAAAAGTAACAAACTGCACTTCTGCACTAGTCTCACCCTCACTGTTACAAATCCAGTGCTGCTGGAGCAGATTAAACTAAACAGGTTTTCACTGTCCAATTACTTATGCCCTGCACTCCTCATGCTTGGTGCTTGAATCCCATTTTGCCTGCATCTGTGTTGTGTTTGGTGCTGCTTGCGGACTGTTGTTTTGTTCCTTCTCAGTGAAAGATGTTTTCATGCGTTTCCTCACTGGTGTCCCATTTCTCACAGCCCCAAGGAACTATCCGTGGTAGAACCACCAGAACTGGACCTTATCCCTCTCCATCCAGCACCACAGCTCAGTACAAAACTTGCAACAGTTTTAGAAGCATCTCCCGCAGAGGAGAGCATTTCATCACAGGCTGCGGTTTCACCATGTCAAAGTGAGACGAAGGAAATGGTCCCTCCAGTGCCTTTACAGGAAGTTGGCACTGATACTATCAATCAAAACACGGAGCCCGCCACCACTGGCAAAGCTCCGGCTCCTCTGCAGTGCAAAAAACAGAGAAATATTAGAGAACTGGCTAAGAGCGGGAGGGTGGCTGAAGGAGATGTCAGTGTCTTCCTGCAAGCTGGGGGTCCTGCTGAGACCAGAGAGGGTGCTGATCAAGTAAGTCCCACACAGACCGTCCTGGTGGAAACCACCTCAGTTCCCTCTGAGAGCACTGCAGCTGAAGAAGAGCCAGGAATAAAGGTGGAGCAGGAAGTTGACTCAGGAAAGGATGTTTCTCCAAGGAGCTCAGTTGTGCCATGGCCTCTACCCTCACCCAAGCCCGAGAATCCTTTTGAGGTTTTAAAAGAACCTCCTGAAGAAACCCCAGATGTTACAGAAGAGAAAATCCTGCTGGCAAAAATTCGCCAAATGGCATTGGACGCTGAGAATGAAAAAAATATTCCCATTCCAGTTCCTCGCATTCGGAAGCGCCTTGTTCCCTCCAAATCTGACTTTGAGCTCCCCCCAACCCCCCCACTTCAGCTGAAAGCAGAGACCATCATGCCATCCCACCTCCTGGCAGACCTAGAGAAACTTCCTGTGGCTGAGGTCACTGACCTTCCAGAATTACTGACCTCGGGAGAAGCAGGGGTGGATGTTGCCATATTGAACGATAATGAGAAGAAGCCGTTTGAGAGCCAGACAGCATCTGTCCCACCCTCCACTGGGTCAGAACTGAGGCTCCTGCAGGCCATGGTGACAGAAGATAACCCAGAGAAGGTCCTGGTATCAGAAGCTCATGAGGAGGTTTTGGAATGTTGCAAAGGGCCGACAGTAACAGCCCAGAGCGACAGCAGCCACCACTCAGACACGTCAGCAAACAGAACCGATGTGGAGTTTCAGACAGAAAAGGTGAAAGTGTCTTCCATCCTGGAGACTCTGTAAGTCTGAGCAGATGCCCTGCTTAATGTCCTTGTCCCTCCCATTCTGTTTTTTGGGTGTATGAGAAGCAGATGTAAAATCCAGACTGATCTCCAGAACTTTCAGGTGGCCATAACAACAGGTTCATAGGTCAGAAGATCTGCTTATCATCTTTGCCTCTGATCTCAGCAGTTTAGTGCCCAAATTCACTGACAGTCTACTTTATGCTGTGTCTTGCCATCATCCAAAACTTCTGTTTGACTCTTCATGGTCCATTTATTTATTTATATCATTAAACTTTCAAATTTAAGATTTTGCACATTTGAACTTGATAATGAATTTATATATGAGACATCAATCCTGTAAAGAATGAAGCCCATTAAATCCCTGAGCTTTCACTCAGTTCTTCATTAAATTGGGTTCTGCTCCTAGAGACACGGAGGACAAATCTGGAACCTGTGCTCTTCTGACCATCTCCCAGAACCTCAGCTGTTGTCTGCTTGTGTTTATACTGATGTAAACATGTGTTTTTGAGATAGAAACACTTGTTGCTCACAAAAAACCCAAAAAAACCTTTACACTGTGTGTGTGTGTGTGTGTGTGTGTGTGTGTGTGTGTGTGTGTGTGTGTGTGTGTGTGTGTGTGTGTGTACAGTGCTTAACCCTCATATATATATATGTATGCTCTCCCTCTCTCTCTCTCTCTCTCTCTCTCTCTCTCTCTCGCTCTCTCTGTCTCTCTCTCTCTCTCGCCTCCCTCTCTCTCTGTCTCTCTCTCTCTGTCTCTCTCTCTCTCTCTCTCTCTGTCTCTCTCTCTCTCTCTCTCTCTCTCTCTCTCTCGCTCTCTCCTCTCTCTCTGTCTCTCTCTCTCTCGCTCTCTCTTGCTCTCTCGCCTCTGCTCCTCTCTCTCTCTCTCTCGCTCTCTCCCTCGCTCGCTCTCTCCCTCTCTCTCTGTCTCTCTCTCTCTTTCTTTCTCAGTGAGAGAGAACTCCAGTGTCCAGTGGAGGTCTCACAGTTCCAGGCTGCAGAGGTATCTCTGGAAGTTCTGTCTCTGAAAGGCAGCAGGAATAAACCATTGCTGCTCGACCTGCAGCAGGAGAAACCCAGAGAACCAGACTGTCCACCTGAAACAGAGGTGAGTGTAAGAAGTGCCCCGCCCACAATGTGTGTGTGTGTGCGTGCAATCAAATCCTCACAACAATGTTCCAACATCAGTACCTGACCTCACTGTTCTGTGTCCTTGTCTCAGTATCTCCTGTCCCCAGTCCTGGTTTGGTAAACTCTAGTCACACTTTGCTGAAATGGTGTCAGGAGGTCACTCAGGGCTATAAAGGTGTGAAGGTCACAAACTTCAGCACCTCCTGGAGGAACGGTCTGGCGTTCTGCGCCATCCTGCATCATTTCCATCCTGACATGATGTGAGGAACTTTACATCTTTATTATTTTACACTCTCTCAGTGTTAATTTTACAGGCCCTTTACTGCTTTGACAGCAGTCTGGTTCATGGTTTGTGGACCTGTTTTGAACGGAGAATATCTGTTTCTCTTATTCTAAAATAAAATTCACTGGCAGTAGTATACGAGGGGGAATAATAAGCAAAGCAACTGCCAAATTGTAAAAATTGTTTCAATTATTGAAATGTATTGTATTTCAGATTCCTGGTACTTTTACAGTAACGTCAACCCCCCTCAGACCTTTTACAGATAAAGGCCCTGAGTTTTAATCAGAAACCAGTCCAGCGTACTTGTGGAGCTCCTGGCTGTTACTGATCAGTTATTGATCAGTAATGGTTGAGGTGATTAGGTTCTTGGTTCAGGCTTGACCCACTGAGCTCTGAGATTAAATTTGAACATCAGTCCGGCTGTCTGTGTTTCAGAGACTTTTCGGTGCTGCAGCCACACGACATCAAGTTCAACAACAAGAAAGTGAGTGACGTCACTGATTTATCGATACATCATCAATTACCTGCTCAGCAGGACGCCTTGCTCAGGGTTCTGTGTTCTGTTTTCCATTTTCCACAGGCTTTTGATGAGTTTGCTGCTCTGGGAATATCTCGGCTGCTGGAACCCTCCGACATGGTCCTGCTGTCAGTTCCAGACCGGCTGATCGTGATGACGTACCTGAGCCAGATCCGCACGCACTTCACCGGTCAGGAGCTCAGCGTCCTGCAGATTGAGCACAACAGCAGCCAGTCCAGCTACGGTGTGGCGGCGTCCCCTGGTGGGACAGACGTAGATGCAGCTGCTCGATTCTGCGCCCTGAGACTTCAGGCTGGAACTCTGTCAGCAGAGACCAATGGAGCACACACGGAGGATGAGAATGAAAAACCCAACGAAGGCCTGGTCCCCCCTCCCAGGACCAAACGAGCCGGCAGGATGGAAGAGAGCACGCCAGAGGGGAGACAGACCCCAGTGGCTCCTCCACGACAGAACTCAAAAGTAAACCTGGGACAGGTGAGAGACGCGGACTTGCTTAAGAAACAGCAGGATCAGAGTAAAGGAGAGAACGAACCTGGCGGTCTGGAGCATCACAGTCAGGTTAGAGACACCCTGAGACACCTGTCCCCTGTTACTCTCCTTTACTGACTCATATACCCTCAGCCTCTCTTAGGACCCTGTCATATGCTTTCTCCATCTCGGCATGAAATCATACTGCTGTTCACTGATCATCACCTCTTTTCTTAACCTCCACGACTCTTTCCCAGAATCCTTGATGCTGTGTCTGATCAACTTTATCCCTCTATAGTTACTACAGCTCTGTTCATCACCCTTATTCTTGAAGATCGCTACCAGTACACTTCATCTCCACTCCTCAGGCTCCTCTCACAAGATTGTGTAATCTGGTCAGAAACTCCACTGCCATCTTCCCTAAACACCTCCATGGTTTCATCAGTATGTCATCCGGTCCAACAGCTTTTCCATTCTTCATCCTCTTCATTGCTGCCTGTACTTCCATCTTATCGGTGGGTTAGCAGGGTTAGTCTGGACCTTCAGCATTCCTCTTCTTGACACCATGTCTACCCATCACCTCCTCATCACCTCTATTCCCTTCAACAACATGACCATTAAAATCTGCACCAATTCACACTCTCTCTCCCCTGGGTACACTCTCTGTTTGCTCATCTAACGCACTCCAGAATTCTCCTTTCTCTTCCATCTCACAACCAACTTGTGGAGTAGCAGCACTAACAGCATTCATCATCACACTTCCTAACCCTCTTCACCTCCAAAACACTCTGTGCTGTGTGTCCACAATAATAAATGTGTGATTGTCTGGCAGGTGAGTGAAGGGGTGGAGTCTAGTGGGCAAAGCCTGGCAGCTGAAACAGGTAAAGCAGAGCACATCCAAATTACCGGAGAATTTAAAAACATTAAAACAGTTCAACTGGAGTGTGTGTGTGTGTGTGTGTGTGTGTGTGTGTGTGTGTGTGTGTGTGTGTGTGTGTGTGTGTACGTGTACAGAGAACTGTGATGCTGACAGGCTGTCCCAACCAGGCGTAGAGGACAGTGTATCAGTATATCTCCAGTCTCTGTCTCCAGCAGGACTGTCTTCTTCTTTCCTTTTCATTTTTCTTCTTGCTAAACGGAGTTCGTGCCTTCTCTTTTGTCTCTGTTTGTCTTGTACTGTTATTGTTTCTCTGTCTCTGTAAGTGTCCATGCATTCGTCTTCC
>CM029383.1:9852113-9907113 GCA_017165825.1 Hepsetus odoe | reverse complement strand
TCTTGTCTTTTGTTTTGTCTTGTCTAAGCAGGGTGCTGGTGTTCTAGTGGTGGTACTGGTCTATGGACCTGTAGATCAAGAGGTCCCAGGTTCAATCCCACCTCCAGCACTACCACCACTGGGTCCCTGAGACCCTGAAACCCTGAGGTCTCCCAGCAGGGGGACTGTCCCTGTAATCAGGACATGGAGACACTCTGGATTAGAGCTCTGCTAAATGCCGTAAATGTAACTGTAATGTAAATGTCTTGTCTTGTCGGTGGAGATGCAGTTCCTCCGTTCAGCCCCCAGGCTTAAGGAGCTCGTTTTGAAACACGTCAGTCCTGTCCAACTTTCCGAACACCAAGCTCTGGAGAGAAAATATTTATATTTTGCGTTGATTGAGGATGGAAACTGTTGGATCTGATTTCGTGGCTCTGATCAAACTGCAGCTCCTGAAGAACAATAAAGAAAGAAAACTATTTAAATTTACAGAATAAAAAGAAGAAAACATTTAAAGAAACCTAGCTTAAAGGAAGACTTTGAACAAAGACATGGAAAAGCAGATTTACTTCTAAATAACACCTGTTTTACCTGTTATGTGTGTGTGTGTGTGTGTGTGTGAGTGTGTGTGTGTGTGTGTGTGTGTGTGAGTGTGTATGTGAGAGTGTGTGTGTGTGAGTATATGTGAGTGTGTGTGTGTGAGTGACTCTGTTTGAGTGTGTGTGTGAGTGAGTTATGAGTGTTTGTGTGTGAGTGACTTGGAGTGTGTGTGTGGGAGGACTCTGAGGTGTGTGAGTGTGTATGTGAGAGTGTGTGTGTGTGTGTGAGTGACAGTCTGTATGTGTGAGTGTGTGTGTGTGTGTGAGTGTATGTGAGAGTGTGTGTGTGTGTGTGTGACTTGAGTGTGTAGAGCATCTGCTTGAGTGTGTGTGTGAGTGAGTGAGGAGGTTTAGGAGTGGACTTGAGTGTGTGTGTGAGTGGGACTCTGAGGTGTGTGTGTGAGGTATGAGAGTGTGTGTGTGTGAGTGAGTGAGGAGGTTTATGTGTGAGTGAGTGACTGAGGTGTGTGAGTGACTTGAGTGTGTGTGTGTGTATGGAAGAGTGTGTGTGTGAGTATGTATGTGAGTGTGTGTGTGTGAGTGACTCTGTTTGAGTGTGTGTGTGAGTGAGTGAGTATGTTTCAGGTGTGAGTGACTTTGAGCGTGTGAGGACTGAGGTGTGTATGTGAGAGTGTGTGTGTGTGGGAGTGAGTGGACTCTGAGGTGTGAGTGTGTATGTGAGAGTGTGTGTGTGTGTGAGTGAGGTGAGTGTGTGTGTTTGAGTGAGTGTGTGAGTGTGTGAGTGAGTGAGTAAGCCAGTGTGAGTCATCCCCTCTGCCGACAGTGGCGTGCTGTGTATTAAAGTGGTCTGAGGGCGCGAGGCTGCAGTTCTGCGGGCGCTGGTGGCGCTATACAACCAAGTTTCTGCTTGTGCAACATCATCCTGAAAATTGTAGCAATTTACACCTTATCGATTATTAAAATACTGATGATTAAGCCAGCGACTCGCGGTCAGTGATCGGTAGAGTGATCGGCAGCTGCGGAGCTCCTTTAACCGACTGAAAACGGTGAGTTAGAAGCGTTTCCACACAGCTAGGCTAGGCTAAACTGCTAACTGAAGAGGAGTTTGGGACTGTTTTTATCAACTCCGGGTATAAACCCAGACTTTTGAGGGGATTTTGGGGATTGTTATTGGCGATAGCTTTAATGAAACTCTTTATAAGATGGGTTGGCGACAACTGGCACACGAACGGTTCCTTAAATTGCGCTGATGCTAATAACCAGCTTAAGTTGTTTTCAGATGCCTGCTCCACCTGTCGTTGCGCCAGCTGCGTGCTGCCGCTGCGTCATTTAAGGTGGAACGGGAAATATGAAAGAAGCTACTTTGTGGCAGTGACTTTATTAATTATCTTTATACACTTCTTACATCTTTTATTCTCCCAATGAATGGAAATTTTAAGTGTTACAGGGCTCTTATAAGTGACAGGTATAGAAGAAGAAAAGAAAAATATATAAAAAATATAAAGATAGAGAGAAAGAGGAACAAGTAGAGGAGCTATAAATAAATAAACACTAAATTATAAATCATCTATCTATATCTATATATCTATCTTTCCATATATATATATATATATACATATACATATCTACAAGAGTGAATAAATTATAAATATAAGTAAAACATAGCAAAAATATAAATAATAAAATAATGTAGTAATAATAATAATAATAATAATAATAATAATAATAAACGTAATAATAAATAATAATAATATACAATACAGTATAATAATAATAATAATAATAATAATATATATATATTATAATATATAACAATAATAAACAAGTAGTGTAGTGTAATGTTATGTTATGATGTTATGATGAGTTGTGGAGTCTTATTGCTGCAGGTAGGAATGACCTAAATGAATAAAAGATTAAATCTGACATCCTGAATAAAAGATCACTCTACTCTACATTATCTGTTTACTATCGAAGGTAACTGTAAAGACCATTTTTTTCTGTTTTGTGAAGTGAAAGTGAGCATTCTTGTGATTGTGAGACACAACAAAATACAACCTCTGGATTTTACACACACACACACACACACACACACACACACACCGTGCAGCAGGGGGCAGCTATTTAAAGCACCCGGGGAGCAGTGATGGGTACGGTACCTTAATCAATGGTACCTCAGGGCAACCTACTACTCTGGGAGTCAATTCAACTTTAGAAGCACTTTTTACAGCTGTTGTTCACAAAGCAGCTTCACAGAATCCAGTCCGAGCCCCAGTTGGGTAAACGGAGGACCCCAGAGACAGAGCTCCCTAAAAGGAGGAAGAACCCTTGGGAGGAACCAACATCCAAAAGGGGAACCTGTCCTCCTCTGGTCGACACTGGAAACAAAGAAGGAAAGAAAGAAAGAGAAAGTGCATTTCATAATTAAGAAGAAGAAGAAGACGACTAAGTAAAGCATGAAAACTGATCCCACGACCTTCCAGTCCTGGGTCCTCGTCCAATAGGCTGCTGCTGCCCCCAGCATTAACCTTCATTTAGGTTCACACTTTTAAGGTTCGTTTTGTTGAATGATCCACAATTTAACCCTAGCAGGTTTTATCCAGATTTAATTTGGATGATGTCAGATTTAATCCTTTTGTGTTTTAAACCTGAGTTTCTGTTTAATCCCAGCTGTGGTTGTTTTCAGATGGACGGGGACGAGTGTGAGTTTTCAGACCCGGATTTGACCCACTCGCACCGCAGCAGTGTGGCCTCCTCTCTGTCCCGTGGTCAGTACACCCAGATCACATTCCCTGATTCATCTGATGAGGCATTACAGATTTTAGAGGGAAAAATGTTTGATGTGTTTAATGGTGAAAGGAGTGATAAAGTGATCAAGATCATAACCTCTCTCTCTGTCTGTCTCTCTCTCTGTCTGTCTCTCTCTCTGTCTCTCTCTCTCTCTCTCTCTCTGTCTCTGTCTCTCTCTGTCTCTCTCTCTGTCTCTCTCTCTCTCTCTCTCTCTCTCTCTCTCTCTCTCTCTCTCTGTCTCTCTCTCTCTGTCTCTGTCTCTCTCTCTCTCTCTCTAGCTCAGGATGTGTTGGTGTACCTGGTGGGTGAGAGTGCGGTACACCTGTGTGTGGAGGGTGTAGGGAATGTGTGTGTGCAGGAGTTGGGCCGGATGGTCCGGCAGGCTCTCCACATTTCGGACTCGGATCAGGACGTGTTCGCTTTCTGGCTCTGCTCTCCGTTACTTGGTAAAAAAAAAAAAAAAAAACCCTGGTGGTCTGTAGCTGTGGAGGGGCAGCTTGGGCATGCTTGTCTGTGTGTCCGGTGTGCGAGATGGCCATGGTGGCAGCACTTGTTTGTGTTTCGAAGCTGCTTTTTCCTTCCATTTCTCTCACTTTCTGTGATTTTCTTTTCAGAGCTGCAGCTGAAGCCCAAACATCAACCGTACAAACTGTGTCGACAGTGGCAGGATCTGATGTATCGCTTCACTGATGCTTCCACTGAGGACATCTCTATGGGTGTGTGTGTGTCTGTGTGTCTTGAAGAATGTCATGGACTGTTTTACTGAACTGCTTTAATGAAGCATACACTAAGATGTCCTTTTTTTATGTAAAGGTACATTTTAAGGAGTGTGAGCTTTGCTAATTTGTGATTATTCACACCCTTCATGCATTAGGCTAACACACACAAGACACATTTAATCCCTTGTTCTCCTGTATCTCCAGACGAGCCGTGCCTCCAGTACAGAAGGAATGTTTTCTATTCTAAATCAAAAGAACTGCAGGTGACGTTCAGCTTCCACGTCATAGATTTCCCTGCGAGTGTTTGATCTGAAATTTGGAGATGTCAGTTTGCCGCTGAATTCTGCTTCTCTCCTGCTTCGTGTCCTGCAGGTAGAAGACGAGGCCGTGTTGAGGCTTCTGTACGATGAAGCTCGTTCCAATATCCTGGAGGGTCGGTATCCGTGTGATCAAGAACACTGGGTCCGGCTCGGGGCGCTGAACTGTGCAGTAGAGTTTGGCACCGGGCTGGAAGACCTCAAATTTATAGCAACTGTCAGGTACATACTTTATTAAGAACATCCACCTTATTCTGACCACTTTATTATAAACACCCAACTTCTAGTGGCCACTTTATTAGAAACACTTCTAGCTGCACTGTACAGACTATGCAGTAAACTCCGCCCCCTTCAGCACTGCTCACTTTCTGACCCCAGGACCTGCCCCTGTACAAACACTGGGTCAGCAGGGTATATCAGTCCTGCTTTAATGATGTAAAGTTTTTGTCTTTGCTCCAGAGAGAAGAAGCTGTCCTCCTTCCTGCCAGCCCACATAGTTTTGGGTTCTGGGGGTTTTTTCTCGAGCCTGCGGGCTCGGGGGGGTCGCCACACTGAGCTGGAGCAGAGCCTG
This sequence comes from Hepsetus odoe, assembly GCA_017165825.1. Lineage (NCBI taxonomy): Eukaryota > Metazoa > Chordata > Actinopteri > Characiformes > Hepsetidae > Hepsetus > Hepsetus odoe. The sequence goes on along the minus strand of CM029383.1, from coordinate 9,902,180 downwards.
CTGAAGGAATATCGCACACTGAGTGGCCCCCAGGGGTCCACAGCACTCCTGCAGCAGTACCTCAGCACCTGCCACGCTCTGCCGTACTATGGGTGTGTACTCAACACAAGCACACAGTTTACACTCACCGTGAGCACACACTGCCTACTCAGGTCAGTTTATGAACGCACAGTTTTACATGCCGTTTATGTGGGAACTCGTCTCTGAGCTGCCAGGAAGTAGATTTGTGTGTCTGTCAGACTCACTGTACTCTAATGAAAGTCAAGTTTGGTTGAATCTTGGCTTGGCTTTGAACCAACTGGCAGACGGGTGTGAGTTAGTCTTTATTGGCCAGTTGAGGATGATTTAAATGTACCCCAAATAATGTCAGTGTTTAAAAAAAAAATAATAATAATAATTTCACAAAAATACAAATACAAAACAAAAAAACAGCCAATCACCACTTGTCGGGACAGGTTATTGTCAAAATAGAGCTACAACAAAAACACACCAGCAGGAGAGAAGCCTCACTTCACTGAAGATGAACAGGGAAGCAGCAGATTGTCTGACGTTTGAGTGACTGAAGTCTTTAATTTTCTGTCAGCCAGTGGCAAGTGGAGAAGTGAAGTTGTGAAAATAAACCAATCTCACCTGCAGTGTGTGTGTGTGTGTGTCTGGCAGCTGTGCATTCTTCGTGGGTGAGATTGATAAGCCAGCGCAGGGGCTGCTTCACCGCGGCGGCAGGAAGAGTGTCAGCGTGGGGATCAGTCTGGAGGGGGTTTACGTCATGGATACTAAGGAGAAGGTGTGTGTGCTCAGACTTGTGAAGTGTGTATCAACTGTAAGTAGTGTTTTCTGAAGGTCTCCAGTAAGCGCAGTCTCCTCTCACGCTGCCACGACTGGAATAAACACACTGGTCCGAGTCACAGATTTTATTCTTTTTAAAGACCTGTTGATTTACATTTACCCCAAAAATGTCAGCGTTTTTCAAAGACACACACACGTATTTGATATTTTTGTGTAGAGCGTGTAGTCCATGTGCGTATCAATGTAAATATGTTGTCTGGTTTCAGAATGTTCTGGCAGCACTTACTGTTTTCTTTCTTCCGTTTTTAGGAGCATACTCATTTCTACTTTATCCTTTCCTTGAAATTTCTCACTGACCGAGCATACAAGTTTCTCTCTCTGTCTCTCTGTCAGGTGTTAGAATGAGTTAGTTTCTGAACCAACTCCTTCTAACCCAACACACAGCACAGGAGGAAACAGCTGCACTAAAGGAACAACCTAGAGAACCAAGTGTCCTCTGCCTCAAAACTCCTAACGGAAGTCTTTTGTCTGTATGTTTCATTTTCAGGCAAATGTTTTGAAGTTACTTTTTGTATATACGTATATATATATATATATATATATACACACACACACACCCACACAGCAGTTCAGGATGGACAAACACTGTCCCTTTAATCCCAATGACTTCTAATGTAGTGAGTTTAGAGTTTGTTCTGAGAGATGTGTTGATGGTAATGTATGGGTTAATGGAGTTTACTCTACACACAGTAGTAGCTCTGCTGATGCATGTAAATATATAAGGATTAGAATAGGGGTTTATGGGTAATGGTAATGATTCTGCCTTAAATGGGTGCAGTCTGACGCATGATTGTCTGAGGGTGTTGGCTTGATCATCGCTGTGTTTACACTCTTCACGCTCCCTGATCTGAACACCCTGAAGTGCTGCTTTTTTCCGAGCTGCTGATCTGCCGATTCAGTGGGTTGAAACTGAAACCTCCTCCTGACCTTCAGATCTACACAGATTGCTCACACATTTCTTACAGAACTTCCCACTAAATGTCATGTTACTGTTCACCATCAAGGCTTTGAGGGGTTTTCTGTTCCACCAGTCAGTCTTCACCTCCCATATGAAGATTAGAACTCAGAAGTGCCCTTACAGCACATCATGAAACCTCCACTCATTTCTTCATTCCTTTCCAAGAAAATGAGACTAGGGGAATATATTGTAGAAAGAATTTTTTTTTTTTTTTTTTTTTTATATTGCTCCAGGCTGCAAAGTGTCTGTTTCTGGATAAAGGGGTTTCACCCGCTCAGCAATCTGCATCAGCAGTAAACTGATCATCTCCTGGTTCTTCTCTGCTTCATGTCTTAAGTTAGACGCTTTGTTCTGCTTGAAGGTTCAGACGTAGATCACTGTGTGGATTAACCAACACAGAACTATCAAACTGCTCAGGTACAGAGACTGGACTGAACATGAGAGACAACAACACTGTCCTTCAGGAAGATCTGGAGAACTGTCCCTCAACCACACATTAAACCTATGAGAAAGCTTTGAGGAGAAAGCTGAAAAAAGGAGGGGTCAGGACTTTTGGTCATGACTGTATGACACCTGTTCTTTCTGCATCCTCTTAAACCATTTATTGTGTCTCTGTCTCAGCATGTCCTGCTTGGCCTGCGATTCAGTGAACTGTCCTGGGACCATTCGTACCCTGAGACCGAGGGAGACTCGCACATCCTGTGGTTGGAGTTTGATGGAGAGGAAGATGGAACACCTGTTAACAAATTACTGAAGATTTACTCCAAACAGGTACCGCCCACCATTTAGTCCTGAATTTAATCCACAGATTTTCCTGTTATTCAGATGTGTTTCAGCAGAGTTAATCTCAGGATTAGGTTTAGGATTTAAATGAATATAATCTGTTACCTTCAGCTTCATGTCCTGCTATTTTTGGAAGATATTTAACTGGCTATGTAAGACAAGCTGAGACTCTACAGGAAAAACGTAGGATAAATAAATTGAAGGCTTGCACACACCTTACTGATTAAAAATGATCAAATTATTCATGGGATTGCAGCTCATTACTGTCTGACTGTCTGAAAGCACGCAAAGAAACCCAAATGTCCCTGTAAAAATCTTCATAACACTAAAATTACTTTTAATTTTGCACATTTTATTGTTGTGCCTTTTTAAAATGAACAAACAAGTTATTAAAATAATCCCTAGTTTACGTGATTACTTGTGTAATGGACAGTGACCGCCCTACTCCAGTGTCTTTCCGGTTCTGTTGGTCAGGAAACAGATAAGGGGATCAGCTGGGGTTTTGCATCTCTGACACAGCAGAAATGTCAGCTCACAGCCAGTGATCTCTGAAACCCTGGGTTCTTGATTATTCTTCTGCTCGTCTGATCAGCTGTTTGAACAACTCACTAAAATGACTTGTATAAATCTGGATAAATGTAGTATTCAATCTTCAAATGCTGCTCATATCCCTGTTGTTCAAACAAAATTGGCATAAAATGAATCTTAAATTATGTATTTTGTGGGTTTATTTTAGAATTTTTGTCCTCACAATGTGTGTACGACTGCAATAACTAGGGCTGTCGCTAACAATTAAGAGTTTTAAAAAAGTGTAAAGATTATTTGAGGATGTTACTGTCTCCCTCTGGAGACCCCAGTCAGTCAGGATCAGTAGCAGCACCTCCAACACCATCACACTGAGCACAGGAGCCCCCCAGGGCTGTGTGCTCAGCCCACTGCTGTTCACACTGATGACCCACGACTGTGCAGCCAAGCAGAGCTCCAACCACATCATCAAATTCGCTGATGATACAACCGTGGTGGGTCTGATCAGCGGTGGAGACGAGGCAGCTTACAGAGAGGAGATACAAGAGCTGACGGACTGGTGCAGAACCAACAACCTGTCTCTGAACATCGACAAGACTAAAGAGATGGTTGTTGACTTCAGGAGATCACGTCGGGACCACACTCCACTTATCATCAACACCTCACCTGTGGAGATGGTCCAGAGCACCAAGTTTCTTGGTGTTCACTTATCAGACAACCTCACGTGGTCCCTCAACACCAACTCTATCATGAAGAATGCCCAGCAGCGTCTCTACTTCCTGCGAAGACTAAAAAAAGCCCATCTTCACCATCTTCTGAAGAGGAACCGTCGAGAGCATCCTGAGCGGCTGCATTACTGCCTGGTACGGGAACCGCAACGTCTCAGACCGCAAGTCCCTACAACGCGTAGTGAGAACAGCTGAGAAGATCATCGGGATCTCTCTGCCCTCTGTACAGGACATTTTCACCACTCGCTGCATCCGCAAAGCAACCAGCATTGTGGATGATCCCTCCCACCCGTCCCACACTCTCTTCTCCCTCCTGCCATCCGGGAAAAGGTTCCGCAGCATACGGGCCTCCACTTCCAGGATGGGAAACAGTTCTTCCCCTGAACATCAGACTTCTGAACTGAATCACTTTACCACTGCTACACTTACTACTTACTGCAATACTTATTACTTAGTACTGGTATTTATTTTTGCACTCTGCACTTGAACCAAAACACTGCTGCTCCATCACACTGGCAGGAACATGGGCTGCTTTGTTCTGCATCACGTCAAGATCAAAGCAGCGTCGGAGGAATGCACTGCATGTTCTGTCTGCTGTTGCTGCACTGTCTGTTTGTCTTATGTTGCGTCTCATGTCTTGTGTGTAGCACCAGGGTCCTGGAGGAACGTTATTTCGTTTCACTGTGTACTGTGTATATGGCTGAAATGACAATAAAATCCTACTTGACTTGAGTAATCATACATGTGACCTATAGCAAAGCATTTAACTTCATTAATCTGACATTTAAAGATAAGCACATTGAGATTTTGCTGGTCTTGGTTCACCAAATCCAGTGCCAACTGCTACCTTTTGGGGGGGGAGAAAAGCTTAATAGGTTCATAGTTGCAGATTATTATTCATTTCTGAGGAGTCAGTAATGGGACACACCATATGAAGGTGCAAAGGTTTGATGTGCTGATTGAACATTAGTCTATTGATTAGCAGCATTTTTGTAGTTATGTATTGTTTTCTGTGTGAATGTAGTTGAGTCTGTGGGCTTGTTTGTTTATTTCTGGTTGTTGTCCAGGCGGAGCTGATGAGCGGTCTGATCGAGTTCTGTGTGGAGTTGCGGTCCGTAGGGGAAGCAGCGGCGGCTACAGGGACGGACGGAGACGCCTCGGTGTTAGACACACCTACCGGCCGGGTGGGAGAGCAGCGGCTGCAGGAGAGACGAGGACGACTGCGCAGACAGAGCAGTGTGATCTGCAGCCGCGTACACACACTCAGCACCATCAGCTACGTGGACGACGGTGAGGTTGCTGTGGAGGTCTAGGGATCACCGTTTAAGGTGGAATAAGTTCAGATAGACCTGCTCAAATGGTTTCTGACACTGAATGACCTGCTGCGGGACTGTAGACAGAAGCAATTTTATTTATTTATTTACTTTACTTGACAAGACATGAAGCACAAAATGTCTCTTACAGTTAGTAACGTTGACTCTCTCCTCGTTTATCATCTCAGGTAAAGAGATAAAACGTTTGAAGCCAAAAAGAGCGGCCTCCTTCTTCACCCGACAGGCTCCGCCCACTTACTCCACAGTTCAGGTGACGGACAGTTTGGAGCAGGGATGAAAGCTGACCTCGCCCCCTTCAGTCTGGAGACCAAAAGTCCATCTGTCTGCTCAGGTTCTCAGGTTGTGATCAGGAGCGGGGTGTACAGAAACTGGACCAATATTCTAAGTTGAACTACTGTTTATGGATATAAATGTACTTTATAGTGTTTGTCACATGTTTGGCTCTGTTTGTTGTGTATCGTTCACCTCGGTTCTTTCAGAGAAGCAATTCTGTCTTTTCTAAAGCAGGAGTGAAGCAGCTGAAGGGGAAAGGGGGACAATTTTACCTCCTGTTTCTCTCCTGAATGCAAATCTCAGCTATGCAAAACTCACCCAACCAAACGAGCAGTGCAGCAGAACCGAGGTATCGTGCCGTGGTGCTGACCCGATGAACCAGTGCCTCTGAATTCTGCTGCTGTTCAAACTGCAGGGCTTCAAATACTAATGGCACAGGAGGCATCACTGTCGTAACAAAACCTCGTATTTTTGAACTGGAAACTTTATAGGTGAAGGAACAAAAAGTCCTTTAACTTGCAAGTCATTTTAGACCATTTCTGTCAGAGTCAATATAGAGCCCTCGGTGGGTCCTGTAGCAACACCGAGATCATTAATGCCTTTACTGCAAAATGGTAGCGTTTTTGTGTTTTGTGAGTTTTTCGCCCCTTATTAATATCAAATAACACAAAGAACACTGGTTCTATTACTGTTGAATGATGAAGTGAGTCCTCATATGTAATGCACTGATCCAAAACTGAGCTCATTAAGCAAGTCTGTGTTAAAACGACAGGACACATTCTCACTATCCTTATAAAATTCTGCTTTAAGTTCTGATGCTGGAGCTCAGGATCGTTTGGTCAGTGGAAATGTTGGATCAGTTCTGCGAGGGTTTGCTGTGATAGTGATGTTTTAGTTCCTGCAGTTTGCTGTTAGTTTAGCAGAGCTTTATATTTAGCTGCAGGTTCCTGAAGAAGCTGTAAAGATTCTATTTTGGACTTTGGACCCCTTCAGTAACAGCAGAACCTCCCTCAAATCGGCTGTTAGTGGACGTGTCTCGGCCCCAGTGGTGAACGTCAATTATTCTGCTGGAGCGTGTTTACAGCTCTAGTCGTGATCAGCTGTTTGACTTTTAAGATGTTGTCCACCGTGCTGCTCTGAGAGAAACCTGCTGAACACCAGGACCCCTCATCACTGTCGGTCCATATCTGCTCGGAATGCAGGAGATTAATGCTGCACTGAACTGTGTGTGGCTTTGCTTTCCTTCACTCCAGAAAACACTTGCAGCCTGAATGTGCTTCATAAAAAATATCCAAACTGACTGGGATCAGACCTTCAGTTTCCCCACACACATTTAAAATGTTAGTTTCTCAATAAATTCACTGATATTTTACACTCAGAGTAAAGATATTCCCTATAATTCACTGGTTACACAGAGTGGGTTCCATGTGAGCCAGAACTGTTCCAAGTGTGCTTGAAGGGAACCGGACATCTGAACGTCCCTCAGGGACATGAGCTGGTGGTGGAGACGCTGTCTGGTGTCTGAGACGGTGTTTTAGTTCTGAGAAGATTCTGGACTAAAACTGAACCCGTTCATGGTGGAGGGACACAAAGAACAGAGATTTAGTTCAGATGGACTATTTTACCATCATCACCGTCCCACAGAGACACTCAGAGACACGGGAAGCTTCACTGGGGACAGAAAATATGCAGATTTAGGACATTGGTTCCGTTCACTACCACTGGAAAGAATCGGAACCCTTTCAAACCAAATTTGCACTGGATGACTGATTACTGACATTTATTTTGGGGAATTTTGGAAGAATGGTGGGATTGTTTTCCGTGAATCTGACCCATAGGTTTTGTTGGAATGTGCGCAGCAAATATTCCTTAAATTTATTTTAACTTCCTGTAATCTTCCAGTCTGCTGCTGTAACACTGGTCCATGACATGCTTCTGCATGAACAGCTCGCTTGTGTTTTCAGGTGAAGTCCATCAGACCTATTTATTTCTTGTCCTGCGTGCTTTACGCAACACATGCATCATGTTGTGACATTTTAAGGTAGTATTTTCATGCTTCAAGAGATGGCAAACATGTCAGAAAGACTTAAGTTCTAATCTCAAACTGCCATATACACACTTCTGTCTGCAAACAGGTTTGTCAGAAATGTTTTAATCATAAAGATTGAATCTTTATCATGACCAACAGTAAGTGCCTTTGTATTTACATTTGTCTGATAGTTTGGAAGTAAAGTCTGTGTTTTTTATCTGTGTTTAAACACCTGCAGTTTAACCCAGCGCTGGACTGAGTGATGAGGGTTTCACTCTGGAACTGGCCCTGACTGTGTCCAAAAGGTGTCTTTGTTGTTTTCTGTCATTTCCTCATCTTTACTCTTGTCTACATGAAGAACGGCGGAAGTTTTTTGTGACTTTGAATAATGTGCACTACCAAATATTTGACTGTACAATTAACTTACAATATGCATTATTAACTTTTTATTCTCACTTTGTACTAATTCCCCTGGTGTACCTGATTAGTATTACGTACTGGATTTGTATATGAATATTTAAATAAACTAGTGACTTACAATATTTTTGTTTATTTGTTTTTTATTTATCTGATTCTGGTTTGTCAGATTTCAGAAGGTGTGGTTTGAGAAAAATGAAAGATAACATCAGGAACAAAGTCTTTTTTAAATGTTTAAAAAAATGCAATGAGGTGGCCTACGTCAGATTCCGTGTTTTTGTTGAGGCTTTATTAAAAATGCGCTAAAGAGGAAGCAGCAGGTTTATTTTGTTAAAATTATTTACTGCTGTGGGACTTTTATTTTGAAGGCCGCTCGACGCTCTTTCCCTGTTTGGGTTTGTCTGTGACGGACTCTACGGGAGATTCTCTCAAAAATAATCCTGTTCTCTTCTGTTCGAGACTTTAGTGAGTGCATTAACCGTGATTCGGGTCTGTTTTCGGGTTTATTAGTGTGTGTAATCGGGGAAGATGGAGGCTGAGTCTGGATGCCCTTCTCCAGGGCGGAAGCGGCACCTCCTCCGGCTTTATTACAGCAGCGGCCCGGAGCCGCAGCCCGAGCAGCCGGAGCCTCACGACATCAACGGGGCTGAGTTCGACCCCGAGCTGTACCTCAACAAGGTACACTTTACCCCCCTTTACCCCCGGACTGAACACTGAACCCACACCTTTACCCCCGGACTGAACACTGAACCCACACCTTTACCCCCGGACTGAACACTGAACCCACACCTTTACCTCAGGACTGAACACTGAACCCACACCTTTACCCCCGGACTGAACACTGAACCCACACCTTTACCCCCGGACTGAACACTGAACCCACACCTTTACCCCCGGACTATGTAATGTAAAGTATGTAATTTAAACCAAAGAATAGCTCTGTACTGTACCTTAAACACACATTTTCTTCAGTAATTAAGATTATATTTATATTTATATTACACCAGGTATGTACATTAAACCCTGCTTTACCTCATTCATAAGAACTGAAGCAATCAGTTTACTTCAGTTTGGTACATTAATCCCACAAATTCAAACTCAGATTTACCTCAGAATTTACCACATGAACTGTTTGTGGTGAAGTGTGGTCTCGTGTTCAGTGCAGCATTGTGTTTAACCAACACCACGTCAGTAATGATGAGGATGTGTTGTAGTTGAGGAAGGAGTGTTCGCTGACCGAGCTGATGGATCAGGAGAGCGTGATGGTGAAGCAGATTCGATCTCTCGACAGCGACATGCAGACGCTCGTCTACGAAAACTACAATAAATTTATTTCTGCCACAGGTCAGTAATTCAAAACTGTTTTTACTTTAGTCATTACGAGAAGAGTGAGATTTAAAAATTAATTGCTGTGCTCAGATACGATCAGGAAAATGAAGAATGACTTTAAAAAGATGGAGGATGAGATGGACTGCCTGTCCACCAACATGGCCGCCATAACAGAGTTCAGCGCACGGATCAGCGGAACCCTACAGGACCAACACACCCAAATTACCAAACTATCAGGCACAGATCTCGTTTGAACATCCACACCTTTACACCTTTACAGTTCATTCCCTCTTTAATATGTCCCCTGTGTCCTGTGTCTCGGCAGGTGTCCACACACTATTGCGGAAGCTGCAGTTTTTGTTCGAGCTGCCGGCGCGGTTGAATAAGTGTTTGGAGCTGCAGGCGTTTTCTCAGGCTGTCAGCTCTCACCGGCGGGCGCGGTGCGTCCTGCAGCAGTACAGCCACATGCCCTCCTTCAGGGGCATCCAGGACGACTGCCATGCCATCATGGAGCGACTGGCGCAGCAGCTGCGGCAGAAATTTAGGTGTGAGGAGTAAAAAAAACTGTCCGTGTTGGATAGTCATTTAGGGAACAAACTGGTGGGTTTTGACCCTCCAGTTAATAGGCCTGGATTTATTTTATATTAATATATATTACAGCCTAATTAATAAAAAAAATATTTCTTTAAATGAAAAAATATTGTTTTCTTTATGGAAAACAATAATTTCTTTATTCTTAATTCTTAATTTCTTTATTTCTTTCTAACATTGTTTGGATGTTTACAGATTTAATACTAGGGTTGAAATAAGAGTTAAAAGTGGAAGAATATATTTCATATATCAGTGTTTCAGATGAGCCATATCGTGTGTGTGTGTGTTTAGGGATGGTGGTACAAGTGCTAAGGAGCTGTCGGAGTGTGTGGAGCTGTTGCTACAGTTGGACGAACCAGCTGAGGAGCTGTGTGATAAGTTCCTTAGCCACGCCCAAACCAGGCTGGAGGTGGACCTACGAAGCCTGGAGGCGGAGCTTAGAGACTCCGTTGCCACTGATGGCTCTGGAGGTTCTGCCCAGAAACCAAGTGCTTTAGCCAGTCCAACATCTCCGACCGAATCGTCCCCATCCGGTCTCTTTCTGTCCCCTGCTGCTAGGACTGATATCTTGGAGTTCATTGATCGCGGCTGCAATGAATTTGTGAGTAATCTCTGTCTGGTCATCGCCTCGTACCAGGAGCTGTTCATTAACCGGCCACAAGAAGGCGAACTGGCCTCCAAAAATATTCCTCAAATGGCCAACAGCAAGCTGCACATGTTCGTGGATGGTTTAGCGGCACGGTATTTCTCTCTGGTGGACCGGAGGATTCAGGAAGAGAAAGGGGTGGGAGATAACTCTTTACTGGTCAGAGCACTGGACCGATTCCACCGCAGGCTCCAGGCCGTGTCTAAACTCCTTCCTGGATCAGCTGTGCCAAGTCAGGGAACCGAGATCGTTGTCCAGGCGGCAAGAGAGAGAATCAAACAGTACCTGTCTGCTTTGCAGAGCTTCTACCTAGACAGCCTCACTGATGTCAGACAGGTGCTGGCTGCCCCGCGGCTGTCGGTGGGCGGTACCAACGCTACAGGAAGTGGGGCTCTCACTGGAAGTGTTCCTCCTGGTAAAGAAGCTTCACCCAGTCTCCCTGAGCTGCTGACCTCACTTTCCAACTCCATCCTGAACCAGATCAAATCTGTTTTAGCCTCTGTGCATCTCTTCACTGCCAAGGACATCACCTTTTCCAACAAACCGTACTTCAAGGTGAGGGCAGGGAGTTTTATTTATTACAAACAGCCGTCTTTAAAACCTCTTAATAAAAAGCTCTCGGACCAACAGGAAGGGTCCATTTGTGCTGTTTACTGAAAGAACTGATCAAATTCAAACCATTGCTCCCTCTGACCTCCCAAACTCACATTTCCAGACCTACTATCTTTATTGGGGCAGCGGTGCTCTTGTGGTTAGGGAGTTGGCCCCAGGCTCAGAAGGTAATGGGTTCAAATCCCTGACAAGTAGGTTGTCCTTAGGTACCCTTGAGCAAGGTACCATCCCATCACTGCTCCCCGGGTGCGTGCGTGTGTGTGTGTGTGTGGGTGAAACACAGCACAATAACAAGAATAGTTACTTTCATTGTTTTCTTAATGTTTTCTTATTGTTTTTTTTGTTTTTTTTCTTCTAACCCTAGGGTTGTTGAAGGACCTCTATATTCAGTTAACTATTGAATTTCGTCACGTGGTAGTTGGTTATGCCTGTTTCTGCTTCCTCTTTGGTTTGTTTTTATTGTTTTATCTTTTTCTTTTGGCTGCTGGTCACCACAGTGGATTGTCCTTCTCCATGTCAAGCTGTCCTCTACATCCTCCTCTTTCACACTGACACCTGCATGTCCTCTCTTACCAAATCCAGAAACATTTTCTTTGCCCTCAATCTTCTCATCTTGCCTGGCAACACCATCATCAACATCCTTCTTCTGATCTACTCCTCGTCTCTTCTCTTGACATGTCCAAACCAGCACAGTTGTCTCCCAACAGTCCAATCTGACCTGTCCCTCTAATAAACTCATCCCTAATTGTGTGTATATGTTTCAGGGTGAGTTCTGCAGTCAGGGAGTGAGAGAAGGGCTGGTGGTGAGTTTTATTAAGTTTATCTGTCAGTCGTCTCGTCAGTTCTGCGAGAGTGCCGGAGACCGAGGGGGTTCCACTCCTCCAGTTCTTCTCCTGCTACTCTCTCGGCTCTGCCTGGATTATGAAACCTCCACAATCTCCTACATCCTCACCCTCACTGACGAGCAGTTTCTTGTGCAGGTACACTTTTTTATGCGAGTGACTGGTGTGTATTTAGTGATTGATGTTTGGGATTGAGCTGTTTTTTCATGTGTCCCTGCAGCACCTTTCTCCGGTGACGGCGGTAACAGCTCTGTGTGCAGAGGCTCGAGAGGCGGCACAGAAACTGCTCAACCACTACGTGAAGGTAAAACAAACCTATGAACTAATTGATCAGAATCAGAGAAAACCTGTTTTAGAGAGGTCTGCCTCTGTCGACTTCAGTTTACTCAACAGGGGCTCGGACCCAGTTCTGTAAAACTGCATCGTCACACAACAACAGTTGTAAAAAGCGCAACATAAATAAAACTGACTGGACTTCTTGATCCTGAGGGAAGCTGCTCATGTGTCAGCTGCACAGACGAACTGACACACTCCTTATACTCATTATTTTCCTTCTTTTTATCAAACACACAGCACTGTGCAAAAGGTTTAGGCAGGTGTGAAAATGCTGTAAACAGAACGCTTTCAGAAATGGAAGTGTTGATCATTTATTCTCATCGATCAACAAAATGCAGTGAATGAACAAAAGAGAATTTAAATCAAATCAATATTTGGTGTGACCACCCTTTGCCTTCAGAACAGCATTAGTTCTTCTAGGTACACTTGCACACGGTTTCTGAAGGAGCTCGGCCGGTCGATCGTTCCAAACATGACTGTTTCTCCTCCGTGTGACGTTGATGATCACCAGTACCTGTTTGGTAAAACTGGTTGATCAGACACCGACTATAATCCTACAGAATCCCTGACTGTGTGCAAGTGTACCTAGAAGAACTGATGCTGCTCTGAAGGCAAAAGGTAGAAACACCAGATATTGATCTGATTTAGATTTTTCTTTTGTTCCTCAATTTGCATTTTGTAAATTGATCAAAATAAACAATCATTATTGATATTTCTGAAAGCGTTCTTTGATTACAGCATTTTTTCACACCTGCCTAAAACTTTTGCACAGTACTGTAGATACAATAAAAATAAATATCAATTAACTATATCAATGGTACCATAGTGTGGTTGAGGTTCCATGATCAGAAAGTTGTGGTTTAGAGTCCCGGACCAGTATGTTGCCCTTAGTTTCCCTTGATCAAGGGACTGTCCCCATCACTGCTCCCCGGGTGCAGGATATGTCTGCCCCCTTCTGGATGGGGTGTGTGTGTGTTTAATTCAGAGGATGTGTTTCATTATGGATCACTGCATGCTGTGCGTTTGCAATGACAGTTACTTTCACTTCACTTTATTGACTTTGTAATGTACTCGTTATTATCTTTACTATATACACTAAAGTAAATGTGTGTGTGTGTGTGTGTGTGTAGGTGCAGGGTTTAATCATCTCTCAGATGTTAAGAAAGAGTGTGGAGACGAGAGACTGGGTGAACACCATCGAGCCCAGAAACGTGCGAGCAGTGATGAAGAGGGTGGTGGAGGATACGACATCCATTGATGTCCAGGTGAGCGCTCCAGTTCAGCACCGTTTCACCAAGTGTGGAATAAAGTTTTATAGGTATTCATACCTTATACATACCTTATAGGGTTCTCTGATTGTCTGACTGTCTCATTTTGAGGTATAGTTTGAATGCATCCAAGAAACTAGACTAAAATAAGTGTGTGTGTGTGTGTGTGTGTGTGTATTGCAGGTTGGTTTGCTGTATGAAGAAGGTGTGAGAAAAGCTCATAGCAGCGACTCCAGCAAACGCACCTTCTCCGTCTACAGCAGCTCCAGACAGCAGATACGCTACGCACCCAGTTACACACCCAGGTATAACACACACACACACACACTCACACACACACACACACACACACACACACACAAGACTGACTGATTGACTGACTGGGTGGATGTTTTGGGTGTTCATTCTCTAAAGTTTGTGTTTTCCTGTTCAGTGCTCCGATGGACACGAACCTGCTCAGTAACATTCACAAACTGTTTTCTGAGAGGATCGACATCTTCAGCCCGGTGGAGTTCAATAAGGTGAGTCTTTTGAGCTCCTGCAGAACCTCAGAACATCAGGCTGCACTGCCCAAAGTACAAAACCAGACCAATATTCAGCTTCACATTCCCAGCTTTCTCACTCCTGAAAACGCTCAGTGGTTACATTAGGACAAAAACCAAACGTCTGTGTGTGTTTACTGCCCAGGTGTCGGTTCTGACCGGTATCATTAAGATTAGTCTGAAGACGTTCTTGGAGTGTGTGCGTCTGAGGACTTTTGGCCGGTATGGTCTGCAGCAGATCCAGGTGGACTGTCACTACCTGCAGATGTACCTGTGGAGGTTTGTCTCCGACGAGAACCTGGTTCACTTCTTGCTGGATGAGATTGTAGGCAGCGCCGCGCACCGCTGCCTCGACCCGAGCCCGATGGAGCAGAGTGTCATTGAGGTGATCTGTGAACGAGGCTGAACGGGAACTCATTCAGGATTCTGAGTCCTTTTAAACGCTTTACTTCAGGCATGGGAACAGAAATTATTAAAGAAAATAAAAACATTAAATCATAAAATCTGTGGGTAAGATTCAGTTTCAGTCTGGATGTTACAGATCGCTCTCAGTCATCAAGAGGAAAAAGGCTCATTTCTAATGAGGAGGATTTATTCCACCTCAGTTTTGATCATTGTAGTTCTGATCAAGTGTCTAAAGAGCAGCCTGAAGATTTATTATTATTATTATTATTATTATTATTATTGTTATTGTTGTTGTTGTTGTTAATTTTATTCCATTATCATGTTTACTGGGGAGGTCTTTCAGGGTGTTTTGTTGTGGTTTTAGAACCAAAACAGACTCAGAATTTTGCAGTTCTTCAATAGAAAACACTTTATTTTCCTGAAAGTCCTCAACAGAGTCAGGATATAGAGCTTTACGGAACCAGACGTCCTAAATCAGTGTATTTTCTGTCCCCAGTGGAGCTTCCAGTGTCTCTGTGTGTCTCTGTGTGTCTGAGTGTCTCTGTGTGTCTCTGTCTCTGAGTGTCTCTGTGTGTCTCTGTCTCCGTGTGTCTCCGTGTGTCTCTCTGTGTGTCTCTGTGTGTCTCTCTGTGTCTCTGAGTGTCTCTGAGTGTCTCTGAGTGTCTCTGTGGGACGGGGATGATGGTAAAATAGTCCATCTGAACTAAATCTGTTCTTCGTGTCCCTCCACCATGAACGGGTTCAGTTTTAGTCCAGAATCTTCTCAGAACTAAAACACCGTCTCAGACACCAGACAGCGTCTCCACCACCAGCTCATGTCCCCGAGGGACATTCAGACGTCCGGGTTCCTTCACTAACACTGAGGACAGTTCTTACACTAACACTAAATTAATTATTTTGTTAATGGGTGTAATTTCCCTTTTTTTTTCTAAAGAGGAGTTAATATACATCATTTGGTCTGCCGCAGTTTGATGTAAATGAAAATGTCCTGTGTGCTGCATTCTGGGAAGAGAGCTGACTGAACTTCATTCCTGAAAATAATCATTAAATACTTCACTGGTTTTAGTCGATAAAGGTTCGGGCTGTGTAAAGTATATAGAATGTCATTCATTGAATGTAAATGAATAAAAAAATCACTGTAAATAGGGTTAGATGTGTTTCCTTCACTGTTTTTATTCTGTTCTTGATGTGAAGTAAACAAACGCGTGGAGGCGCGTGCGCGGGGCGGGGCGGGGCGGGGCTGCGGATCTGCAGTGGCCCAAGGAACGCAGTAAATTGACTGCTCCGCCTATCGCGCGCCTCTGGCTTTTCTCCTATTGGCCGTGGGTGGGACCGCCTTCACGATCTCGTTCCCGATTGGCTGTCTCGTTCCCTTTCCACGTTCATATGACCATTATTCTGAGCGCTGATTCGTCGGTAGGAGTCTGGTTGGAGCTGCGCATGTGCGACGCCCTCAATCACTGAGGCAGCGGTGAAAAGAAAAGATCGCAGGATTTAATTCTAACTTTAATAACAATAACGCTGCAGGTGAGACACTACAATATCAGCTTTAAAACGCCACTGTATTAATGATAATGTGGCTCTATGTATGTTATTTGGTTGAAGGAGTTTTTTTAGTTCAACTAAGTGTAAATGTGTTCAGTAGTTTTTCTGTCGGAGACTAATAGTGTTTATGAATTTTCCTGTTTCATTTGTGAGCCACCTGTCTCCCATAGATCTGACTTGTCTCACCTCTATTTCACCTGTCTTACCTGTGTCTCACGTGGGGTCAGTAAATTACAGGAGTGAAAGACTCCGAGCTGCAGGATGAAGCTGAACAAACCCAAAGCAGGCCGACACACAGAGATGGAGTTTGGAGGAACTGTAGGTGAGTTCAGATCGAGAGGGACACGCTATAATTCACACTCTGGTTTTAATTATATTCTCATTCTAATTCACACTCTCCCTCTGATCTGATCTAAACTGGTTCTGGTTCTGATCTGACTCCTGAGTAAAATCTGATCTGATTTAAAACTGATCTAGTTCCAAGAACGGGTGGGAAGAAACGCCTCCCCCAGCCCTGATCCTGATTGTCTCTACAGGTGCAACATGTATACCGGTCTTCCTTCCCCTGACGGTTCTGTACCTACTGAGTGTGTGTCAGACACCAGGTGGCGCTCTGCTGCAGTGGCCTCCCCCTCTGCCCCACCCTGCTTTTCTGTGGGACCCTCTTGCTGCTGCCATCATTTTCGGCTGGATTGGCCTGCAGAGCGCCCTCTACCTGCTGCCTGTGGGGAAGGTGCGTGCACCTGACATGCCCAAGATTGGCCTCTATCAGTAACACCTCCCAGTCTGTTCACCTGTTCAGTGGAGAGAGAAGGGGTTTCAGATAAAGTAGCCACATGCTGTGGAACCACATTGGACAGGAAAAACCCAAGTTTTACTTCTCATGTTTTGGTGTCACCTATTCCCAGGTGTCAGACGGGATGGTTCTGAGAGACGGATCCAGACTGAAATATCCAATCAATGGTACCTGTTCCTCACCTCTTCACCTGCAGACAGGATTTCTGTTCTTTATTTAATTTCCAGAACATGTGAGTTTATTACCGTCACTGGAGTCCTCCAGCTGTTTGTGCAGCACAACCTAAAGCAGCTCAAAGTCTAAATTCCACCTCTTGATGTAGAAACAGCCATGCAGAGTTTCATCACTAGTTTTTATGAAGTCCTAAAAATAAACATTTTAACATGTTTATTGTGTTTTAGAAGGACTGAGGGTTGAGGGTTTAGTGTGTTTTGGGGTGTGTGTGTGTGTGTGTGTGTGTGTGATGCTGCAGGTTTCTCTGCGCTGTGTGTGACGGCAGTGCTGCTGGGTGTGTGTTTGTGTTTGGGGATGCCGCTTGGTGTCCTGTTTGACAAGATCCTGCCGTTGGCTGTGTGTGCGATCGGTGTGTCGTACCTGCTCGCCTTTTACCTGTACATCCGCTCCTTCTGGGCACCTGCACACTCACTCGCAATCGGAGGAAATACAGGTCAGACCACTGAGGAACACGCACACGCACACACACTGCTGAGAAGGTGGTGTGTTTTTAACTGAGGATAGTGGAGGTGTGTAATTTTCAGAATTGTTCATTAAGGTGCTATAATGATTAAAGAGGGAGGTTTTTTTTTTCCTTTCAAATAAAGGTAACCCCCTTTATGATTTCTTCATCGGGCGGGAGCTGAACCCTCGAATTGGATCATTTGATCTGAAGTTCTTTTGTGAATTGAGGCCTGGATTAATTGGCTGGGTGAGCTGTGTGTCCATCATCTACACTTACACTGCACTAGAGTTAGCGTGTGTATGTTTGTGTGCGAGTGTGTATTACAGTGCGCTATTTTGTGTTGTGTATGAGGTGGTGTTGAACATGGCGATGCTGATGAAGGAAGTGGAGCTCAGAGGTTCTCCATCCATGCCGATGCTGTTGGTAAACGGGTTCCAGCTGCTGTATGTGACAGACGCTCTGTGGAACGAGGTGAGGATCCGAGGGGGTTAGGTGTGAATCACCTTCAGTCTCTCTGGGATGATTCTTCACCATTTGCTCCCCACAGGAGGCCGTACTGACCACCATGGACATCGTCCATGACGGGTTTGGGTTCATGCTAGTGTTCGGAGACCTGGCATGGGTTCCGTTCACTTACAGCCTGCAGGCCATGTTCTTAGTGGTTCACCCACAGTCCCTCAGTCCCGTCACTGCCCTTGGAATTCTGCTCCTGAACGGTAATTCCCATTCAGATCCTGGTTTCTAAACGAGGGGGTTTTTAGCCGCACAGGACAGAAGAACATTATTCTGCAGTGATTTATTCAAGAATCAGTTCAGATATATTTGTTAAAGTGTTAGTGTTTTAGCAGAAATCTTTGGTTAACTGATCTGTTCCAGGTCCAGCAGGGGGCAGTAAAATGACTGAAAGCCATTTCACCTTGTTTAGATTCTAAGCAGCTACTGCTGATCTAAGAAAACCACCAGACTGATCTTCATTCCGAAGAGAGATTTAGAACCAAAACCAGAACTGAGCTTAAAGACTGGACATCAGTAGGCAGGGCAGAGGGTTGGAGTGAACTGGAGCAGCAGTGCTCTGATGGTCAGAGTGGGTTCTGTTGACAATCTGTGCCAATCAAACCCTAATGAGTGTGTTCTCCTTTCCCTCTGTCCCAGGAATCGGTTATTACATCTTCCGTAAGTCCAACTCTCAGAAGAACCAGTTCAGGAGAGACCCCACACACCACAGTGTCACCCGTGAGTGTCGGCATGTTCTCCGTGTGGGACACGTTGTTGTTTATCAGACTCTGTTACGCTGTTGTAAATCGTTTATTTATTATTTTTTTCCATTTTTCTGCAGCTCACAAAGCCATCTGCCACCCATTCTGAATGATGATTGTACCTTTTGGTTCTAGGTCAAGGTTTTGAATTTAAATCACCTTGTTCTGCTTCCTACAGATTTGGAGACAGTTGCCACGGCAACAGGAAAGCGCCTGTTAGTGTCTGGTTGGTGGGGTTTTGTCAGACACCCAAACTACCTGGGAGACATCCTTATGGCCCTGGCCTGGTCCCTACCCTGCGGTGAGGAACCTCATTAAAACATCGTTCAACCGAAATCCTCGTCCTCCCCAGTGACCTCTGATGACTCGCATTAAAGTGACGGTGATCAGAGGAGTGTGAGGGGTTCAGGGATTAGTTCACAAAGCCTTGAGCACCGCTGTACAAACATCAGTGTAGGAGCAGAACATTCGACGATGAGCAGAAAATGAGATTTCTGAGATGTGATACTGGTCTCTATATATCTTCTGCGTCTAGATGTCCCTCAGTATTACTTTACTAATATGTCATTTACAGTTGAGGCCAAAATTATTAGCCCCCTTATGAAATTAGACAACACTCTTGATTTCTCCATGAAAATGACCCTTAACAAGTGTTTATTTTATAAACAAATACACTATAAAACAATGTCCACTAAGTTTAATTAGGATATTTTATTGATCCACCGAGTTGAAACACGAAAGGGCAAAAATGAGACATCCAAAATCATTAGCCCCCTGGCCATTAATAGTCAGTAGTGTCCCTTTTCTGAGCCACAACTGAACAGTCTCTTAGAGTAGTTCTTCACTAGGTTGGTACAGGTCTCCTGAGGGATTCTGGCCCATTGTTCTAGCTGGTCCAATCTGCATGGTTTCCAAGCATGGACATTCACTTTGAGCACCCACCACAGGTTCTCGATAGGATTGAGGTCTGGGCTCTGTGTGGGCCACTCCAGGATCTTGGTTTTGGTATCCCTGAGGAACTGTTGGACTAATTTCGATGTATGCTTTGGGTCATTGTCTTGTTGGAAGACCCAGCGATGACCTAAACCTGGACTAGGAGCAGATTTCTGCATATTCTCCCTCAAAATGTCAACATCATTTTTCCATGATGCTATGAACCCGAACAAGGCTCCCTGTGCCTGAGGCTGCAAAACAGCCCCACAGCATGATGCTCCCACCACCACGTTTAACTGTGGAACTGTGTTCCTAGGGTTGAAGGCCTCTCCCTTTCTTCACCAAACATAAGCAACATCCATGTGTCCAAACAGTTCCAGTTTAGTCTCATCAGACCAAAGCACGGACTTCCAAAACTCATCGTTTTATGCTGATTGAATGTTCTTAGGTTTCAAAGCTGATTGGTTAATTACTGTAGGTGTGTTTATAAAGCAAACATTCACATGGGGCTACTATTTTGACCACCCCGTTTTTTTATTTGATATAAAGCAAGCCTAAAAATGTATTTTATGTTACAAAATGTACCAAAAGCTACTAAACAGCACTGGTGATTGTTTGCTGATACCAGGTTTCATCAGTGCTGCAAACATTGGGAAGAAGTTTAGAAAAATGTTCCATAATTCCTGGGGGACTAATAATTTTGGGCCTCAACTGTAATGGTTAAAGGGGCTGTTTGTTGATCGCTGTTTTGTTTGTTTCTGATTTTATGTTTTATTTTGACTCCTGCTTGTTTCTCCTGCAGGTTTTTCCCACATTCTTCCTTATTTCTACATCATTTATTTCTCCATCCTGCTGGTCCACCGGGAGGCAAGGGACGAGCGTCACTGCAAAGCCAAATACGGGCAGGCCTGGGACACATACTGCAGACGTGTCCCATACAGGATCCTGCCGTACATCTACTGACCCCAGACCTGAACACTCGACTGAGGAAGGAACATCAGATCAGACGTCAGTGCTGCCTCCTCCAGCAATGATTAATCAACTTTTGGATCCACATTTAGGCTGTTTGTCAGGAGTTTAGTTGATGTTTGTAGAGACCGTAAGTCCTACTGTGTCCTAAACCACACCCACCAATCTCATCCACCTTCATGAAGATCTGGAGGAGGTTTGAGTGGGTGGAGAGAAGTTTTGGGTGACTGATAACATTAACGTCATTGCCAGTAGAAGTCAACTTCAGTTCTGAACTAAAGCTAAATCTGGTTCCTTGTGCAGACGCTTCTCAGATTGTATTTCACTTTAACACACCGCAGCTGGGATTCTGGACCCGAACCGGTTCTGATGTTTTCAGAGTGGAAATGCCTCCATTTTGCACATTTTCATTATTAATGAAGTCAGTTCTCTTAAAGGTTTTCATGAATTTAATCAGGAGATTGTTGGTTTTTCATTACAGATGGATAAACGCTCTGCGTTCCGTGTTAAAGCCTGCCGTTTGTTTACTCTTTATTTTTACTGTAAAAAGGGGTAAGACTTTACTGCTGGTGTCAATGAGAACTGCTGCAGATAAACTCAAACGTTCTTGTTTGAATGAACGAAGGTTTTTTTTTTTTCTTTCCCAGTTTTTCAAAGCTACTCATCCTCCAGCAGACAGGTTTGCATGTCTTTGATTAATGAACTGCAGAAGGTTTTTATTCACTCAGATCTCCTCTATCAGCACTTTTCCTCTTCCCTTCCTCAATCCCTCTTCCAGTCTCTTCTTGTCTCTCTCCATCATCTCTCTGTCCTCTCTCTTCCTGCTGTATTCCATCCACATCTGCCAGGCCAAGCTCCTCACTGCTGCATCGTTCTCCTTCACCCATGACTGAAAGAACTGACATTTCTTCCCTGCCAGAAAAAACTTCTGTCTCCAGTCCTCTCCTCTTTTCTGTCCTTTGGTGCAGGTTCTGGCTCTGCTGAAGGCCGTCCGTAGCTGGGACAGGGCAGCCAGAACATAACCTGTAGGGTCACACTTACTCTGTCCGGTCAGGATATGAGCCGTAGCCTCTAAAGCTCGTAGCGGGGCGTCTGGATCGTCTCGGTCGAGGTGTCCAGAACCAGAAACGGCTAAAACGGTGCCCTCTAGAGTCTCGGAGAGCGACGGGAACACTCGACCCGAGCCCAGACTCTCCGAAATGTCCAACACGACCCGGCAGAACTCCAGCAGCTGTTCAGTCTCTGAAACGTCCCCGTTAAACAGACAAAGAGAGAAGGCGTAGCCGAACACGGTGTTAACCACACTGAACTGGACTAAAGGGGAGGGGCTTGAGCTGATGGTGTGAAGGGGTGGGATTTTGGAGCTGATCAGTGGAACGGCAGGGCGGGAGCGGTTCGCACTGCTGCGCTTGGAGTTAAGGGGTTTCTGTGAGACATCCTCTATAGACCGAATTTCAGTCGGGTCATCGGTTCTTCCGTCGCTCTTAACTTCCAGCTTTTCTCCCGAATGCAGCTCCTCTATCCGCGCTGCAGCGCTTGCATCATGTTCCTCCCACCACGGGCTCCACAGCGCCACCAAGCCTGCAGTCAGGAAAGAACAGGGTTCACGGAAAATATTTAGCCATTTTAAAATGTTACTTCAATAGCAACTCTTCCTGCCCAGGATATTCTGAAAATTAAACTTCATTAGAACTTGTCAATATTAATAAATGTAGAATAGAATTCAGACTGTTTCCTGTTTTTGATTAAAAGAGTGTTTAACCTTTTCTCCACTTCCTCTAGTTGGGACAGTTTTTCTGCAAGAATGCACAGATTTGGGATTGCAGGCCAATTTCACAATTTCAGCCCTTTATTTCATGCTAATATGTAAATGATTGGCAACAGGGTCACTGAGAGTCCAGCCAGAAACACTCCTGATCTCTTCAGAGCCTGGAGCTAAACTCCTGCAACTGTTTTAGCGATGTAACAAAGGCCCTCGCGTTCATGTGTGGACTGACTTATTCAAGAGCCGCAATTACCTCCAACACCTCCCCCTTTCAGCAACTCCTCAAACTTCTGCTGATCCCAGGATGGCAGCAGGTTCCACAGCTGTTCCTCCGTCAGGGCGTTGATGTTCAGTCCTGAGAGTTTCTCTGCCAGGTCTTTGTGGCCCTGATCCTTCTCTTTCACATTCATCTGTCTGAGATCCTGCAGAATATCCTCACTCTGCTTCTCCATCCCACACGCCTCACTCTCTGCCAGTCTGGACAGCAGCTCCAGGGCCTGAGGGTCTCGCTCGGTCAATCCAGCTCTGCTGTCCTCCACCAGTTCTCTCAGAACCGTCTCCATCCCTCCATCACCGCTCCTCAGCCTCAGGAGGATCTCCTGCATCTTCAGCCTTCCCTCCTCTTCTGTCTTGCCCTGACTCTTCAATTCCTCGGACACACACTCCCTATAGAATTCCTCGGCACACCCAGAGTGATCCGGACTGCGATAGCACTCCAGGGCACAGTATGGCATGTTACACCTTGGACAGGTATAGCGGGACGGTCTGGATAAACACAGTCCACAGAGTTTGGGAGGAGAGCTGGCCGAAGTCAGAACTCCAGCCCCTCCTACACGGAGGGATATTTCATCTCTGATTCCAGGGTCCGGTTCCGGTTGGGTCCAGTTCGTCAGCTCCTGGTCTCGGGGTGTGAAGTCGGTGAGCAGTGTTCGCACGCGAGCAGGAATTCTGCAGGAGAGCCGCTCCATACTCTGGGACAGGGACACGGAAGAGACCATGTATATATATTTTATATTAAATTAAATGCAGACACTTTAACCCTGGACTTCACAATAAAACCAAACCAGCCGCAAACAAAAACTAGAAAAGACAGGCTGTTAAAGATGTTGGGGTGGGCCACTGTGTGATTAATACATTTACAGCGTTTATCAGACGCTCTTCTCCAGAGTGTCTCCATGTCCTGAGTACAGGGACAGTCCCCCCTGGAGACACTCAGGGTTCAGGGTCTCAGGGACCCAGTGGTGGTAGTGCTGGAGGGGGGATTGAACCTGGGACCTCTTGATCTACAGGTCCATAGACCAGTACCACCACTAGAACACCAGCACCCTTTTAATGGTCACTTTCACTTCATTTAGTTCTATTTGAGCTCTAAATGGAAGAACAGGTTCCACTGGGATTCAGGAGAAACTGCGCTTGAGAAGTCAAAACATCACTGAACGGAGAGCGACTCTGCGCTTCTCTTCTGTGTCCGCTGGTCGTGAATGAAGGCGCGGAACCTCCGCTTGCATCCGAATATTAAACCCTGATCAATCCGTCACTCGCTGCACTTTTAAAGGCGCAACGACGGGTTAAAGAAGTGAACGCGTTTTAAAATAAAGCGCAGGTTTCTGTTTGTTTGATTTCTGTTTATACTCCGAAAGGTGATTTATTTTGGTTAATTTATTTTACTCACGAAAAACTTGGCTTCGAGCCGCTCCGTCCGAGGGGCGCAGGTTGATGACGCACGCCAAATGCAGCAGCGTCGCCTTTGTGCACGACAGGCGGCGTCACATATGCGCTGCCTGGTTCACAAACAAAAATGAGGGACTGAAGTTCTGACTGAGTTCACGAGGTTGTGCAGTGAAATCAGCAGTTCTATACAGAACCATGATGAGGCACGGAATCATGTGTATGTTTCAGTGGTTCTCTGAGAAGAAGCCGTTCCTCTGTTTCTATATCACTGAAGAGGATTCATCCGGAAGTGGTCTAGTGTTTAGGGAGTCGCCACAGGATCAGAAGACTGTGGGTTCAAACCCCTCACCAGTAGGTTGACCTGAGGTACCCTTGAGCAAGGTACAATCCCCGTCACTGCTCCCCGGGCGCTTTCATAGCTGCCCCCTGTGGTTCATTGTCCGCTCCCTGGATAATAAACTGGAGTGTATACGACTCCAGCTGAACACCCAGCGTGAGGACAGAGACTGCTGTGTTTCTGTTTTTACGGAGACATGGCTCAGCGACAGCGTTCCGGACACCGCCATCCAGCTCGCCGGACTCTCCGCGTTTCGCTCGGACAGAAACTCCGCTCTGTCCGGAAAGACCCGCGGAGGGGGGCTGTGTGTTTACATAAACACACAATGGTGTACAAACGCTGTGCTGGTCTCAGTACACTGCTCAACACTGCTGGAGGTGCTAACAGTCAGGTGCAGACCGTTTTATTTGCCCAGGGAGTTCTCTACAGTGTTTATTACGGCGGTATACATCCCACCCAGCGCTAGCGCTAACAGCGCTAATGCTAACAGCGCTAATGCTAACAACGCGCTGGCTGAACTTTATGGAATTATCAGCGGACTCCAAAACTATCACCCAGACGGATTGTTTATTATTGCTGGAGATTTCAGCCATGCAAATCTCAAGTCAGTTCTCCCCAAATTCCACCAACATGTGAACTTTGTAACGAGGGGGGAAAACACACTGGACTGTGTTTACACAAACCTGGCCGGCGCGTACAGAGCGGAGCCCCGCCCCCACCTCGGACACTCAGACCACATCTCTGTGCTGCTGATCCCAGCGTACAGACCCATCGTCAGGCGCGTGAGACCCACCCTGAAGCAGGTGAAGATCTGGTCTTCAGGACTGAACGCACAGACTGGGACATGTTTAGGGAGGCTGCAACCTACGGTGACTCCATCAACCTGGAGGAGTACACAGCTTCAGTGACTGGCTACATCAGCAAGTGCATTGAGGATGTTACTGAAAGTGAAAGTGACAACCCTTGTCATTGCGAGGTCATGGCACAGCACACATGAACCACAACGAAATTGGACCTCTGCATTTTACCCATGCACACTCAAACCCGTGCAGCAGTGGGCAGCTATTGAAAGCGCCCGGGGAGCAGTGATGGGGACGGTACCTTGCTCAAGGGTACCTCAGGGCAACCTATTGGGAAGGGGTTTGAACCCCCGATCCTCCAATCATGCGGCTAACGCCCGAACCACTAGGCCACCACTGCCCAAGTTCATCATATCACGACCCAACCAGAAGCCATGGATGACCGCGGAGCTGCGCAGACTCCTGAGAACCCGGGACAAGGCCTTCAAGTCAGGAGACGAGGCCGCCCTAAGAAAAGCGAGGGCGAACCTGTCTCGGGCCATCAGAGCGGCGAAGCGAGCTCACGCAGAGAGAATCCATGGCCACTTCAAAAACACCGGTGACACGCGGCGCATGTGGCAGGGCATCCAGGCCCTCACCAACTACAGGACATCTCCACCTGCCTGTGACGGTGACCCCTCCCTCCCAGATGCGCTGAACCGCTTCTACGCATGGTTTGATGCAGCGAACGACACGAGAATGAGGAAGACCACCCCTCCTCCGAACGACCAGATTCTCCGTCTGACCACAGCCGAGGTGAGAAGATCTCTTCTCAGAGTCAACCCACGGAAAGCTGCCGGTCCAGACAATATTCAAGGTCGTGTGTTCAGAGGATGTGCAGAACAGCTGGCAGATGTTCTCACTGACATCTTTAACACCTCTCTGAGCACCACTGTTGTTCCAAGGTGCTTCAAGACCACCAGCATCATTCCAGTGCCTAAGAAACCATCTATCTCCTGCCTCAACGACTATCGTCCCGTCGCACTCACACCCATCATCATGAAGTGCTTCGAGAAGCTGGTCATGAGGCACATCAAGTCCCAGTTCCCCTCCTCACTAGACCCCCTGCAGTTTGCGTATCTTCCCAACCGCTCAACGGACGATGCAATCTCCACCACCCTCCATCTGGCCCTTTCTCATCTGGACAGAAAGGACAGTTACATCAGAATGCTGTTCATCGACTACAGTTCAGCATTCAACACCATCATCCCTCAGCACCTGAGTGAGAAGCTGAGGCTGCTTGGCCTGAACACCTCCCTCTGTAACTGGATCCTGGACTTCCTGACTGGGAGACCCCAGTCAGTCAGGATCAGTAGCAGCACCTCCAACACCATCACACTGAGCACAGGAGCCCCCCAGGGCTGTGTGCTCAGCCCACTGCTGTTCATACTGATGACCCACGACTGTGCAGCCAAGCACAGCTCGAACCACATCATCAAATTCGCTGATGATACAACCGTGGTGGGTCTGATCAGCGGTGGAGACGAGGCAGCTTACAGAGAGGAGATACAGGAGCTGACGGACTGGTGCAGAACCAACAACCTGTCTCTGAACGTCGACAAGACTAAAGAGATGGTTGTTGACTTCAGGAGATCACGTCGGGACCACACTCCACTTATCATCAACACCTCACCTGTGGAGATGGTCCAGAGCACCAAGTTTCTTGGTGTTCACATCACTGACAACCTCACGTGGTCCCTCAACACCAACTCCATCACAAAGAAAGCCCAGCAGCGCCTCTACTTCCTGCGCAGACTGAGGAAAGCCCATCTCCCACCTTCCATCCTCACCATCTTCTACAGAGGAACCATCGAGAGCATCCTGAGCGGCTGCATTACTGCCTGGTACGGGAACTGCAACGTCTTAGACCGCAAGTCCCTACAACGGGTAGTGAGAACAGCTGAGAAGATCATCGGGGTCTCTCTGCCTTCTGTACAGGACATCTTCACCACTCGCTGCATCCGCAAAGCAACCAGCATTGTGGATGATCCCTCCCACCCGTCCCACACTCTCTTCTCCCTCCTGCCATCCGGGAAAAGGTTCTGCAGCATACGGGCCTCCACTTCCAGGATGGGAAATAGTTTCTTCCCCCTGGCCATCAGACTCTTGAACTCTGAAACCACCAATATCATGGACTCTTAAACCCAGTCCACTTTCCATCCTGTATTTATTTATTTATCTCGTGTTGCACTCTTGCACTTTAAATTCAGTAACGCTGCTCCACCACACTGCTACACTGTAATCTACGTGGGCTGCTTTGTTCCACAACACTGCAGCCCTCCACGGATGAATGTACTGTCTGTCGTGCTGTCTGTTGTTGTCTTATGTTGTCTTGTGTGTAGCACCAGGGTCCTGGAGGAACGTTATTTCGTTTCAGTGTACTGTGTATATGGCTGAAATAAAATCCTACTTGACTTGACTGTGACCTCGCAATGACAGGAATAGTCACTTTCACCAACGTTCAAGGTAAAGAGCCTTTTTGGAACAAATGAATTCGTCTGCCCTCCCATCTGTGACATTATAACATCTGTTCTACCTCTTCTTTTAAAACCATTTATCAAATTTATACATATTCTGTAGTTCTGGTAATACTTATAACTGAATACGTAATGAAGACTTATATGAAAAGTTAATCGTCACAGACAGACTTTTGTTTAATATCATACTTTGTTTTCTTTAATGAACAGCTATATTTACAAACTTCACAAGAGAAACAAACACAAACAGGTGGGAAGTGCTGATCCATGCTGGTCAGACGCTGCTGTTTCACTGGTTTTCTTCCTTTCTGATGATGTGAAATAGTTTTAAACCCCTCTGTCCTTCAGAATCCTCGTTTTATCAGCCACTCTGTCAGCTCCTTATTAAACTCCCCTTTAACACGTATCGTCCCCGTAACTTCGTTCACCTGAGTCGCTGTTTCTCTGCCTGTGAGCTGCTGCAGAAACTCCTTCACATCCTTATCCAGAGCCTGGAAAGCAAAGCTCATAATAAAGCAAAACTCGCTTTTCCAAACTATTTCCCAAAATAATTCACTGTTTAAAGTTTGACTGAGATCTGTTCCCAGTGTGTGCGAATGGAACAGGACGTCTGAACATCCCTCACAGATATGAGCTGGTGGTGGAGACGCTGTCTGAAGTCCGAGACGTTGTTTACATTTACAGCATTCAGCAGACGCTCTTATGCAGAGTGACTTCCATGTCCTGATTACAGGGACAGTCCCCCCTGCAACAATTCAGGGTTGAGGGTCTTACCCAGGGACCCAGTGGGGTACTGCCAGAGGTGGGATCCGAACCTGGGACCTCTTGATCCATTGGCAAGTACCACCACCACCCGTTTTAGTTCTGAGGTTCATGTTTTGTCAGAACCGTCCCCAGTGTGTGTGAATGGAACTGGGTGTCTGATTGTCCCTCAGAGACGTGTTTTAGTTCTGAGAAGATTCTGGACTAAAACTGTTCATGGGACACAAAGAAAAGAGATTTATTTCAGATGGACTATTTTACCATCTTCACCGTCCCACAGAGACACATGGAGCTTCACTGGGGACAGAAAATACACATATTTGAGACGTCTGGGTCCGTTCAGCACCACTGTGATGAAGCTAAGAGTGTCTCTACAGGTATCTTCTCTGTGGGAGGACACTCACCCAGATATCTCCCTCCACCTTGCGCACTAGGGTGCTCTTCTGGTTCCCGTGTTTAATATCTGAGTAGACGGGGACATTGTGCATCCTGGAGCGGCGGATCATGTAGGGCAGGGACGGCAGCGTCTCTGCAGAAAGAGAAACGTCAGTAGGCCAAACAAACCTGTCTGTTTATTTGTCCTCCTGATGATCTGTGTGCAGTTCAGTGAAGTACACGATGTTGTATCTGAACCTGAAACACAGGTGATCTCAGAGTGAAACGGGATTAATGCTGATGTCCTGGCCCATTTACCTGCCGCTGGGATCCATCCTGACGGTGTGCACCCCTGGTGTTTCGGTGGGGATGGGATCCGGGATGGTGGGATGAGTCTCTCTACAAATTTATACTCTTCCACAGATTCCTCCACTCCTCCAGCTCTGCTGTGCTTAAACTATAAAACATTTACTGATATTAATGAGTGAAGGAGCTACTGTACCCTCATCACAGAAGGGCTGCTTTTTCCACGGTCAGGGTTAAAGGTCAGGGTTCTGTCATCACTTCAGAATACGTTAAAAACACCAGTCCAAATGAAACCGTCAGCACATAAAACGCTTTATTTTTGACTTTTTATATTCTCAGGTACGTTTAAATCATAGAAAATCCATATATTAAAGGTAAATTCATCATTTGGTTTAGCAAGTTGACCACCTATTGCAATTTCCCGTTCCACCTTAACGATGCAGCTGTTAAGGTGGAGCAGAAAGTAGTAATAAGGAGCGAAGAACTGAGACACAGAAAAAAAAAGTTCAGGATGTTTATAAAGTCTCCTCACCCGTGCACAGGCTGCAGCACGCGGACCGGAGAGTCTGAGTTTTTGGAGCCAGACCGGACCCAAAGTCATAAACACGCTCCTGATGGGCGCCGCCATTTTCCAGCTCAGACGGACAAGGCTCGTCCCCGCCCATTTCCCCATAACAACCAATCCGGGTACAGGTGGGCGTGGCTTACAACAAACCTTCCGTTCTAAAATGTGAAATAATTTGATCTTTCTGTTTAAGGTCATATCAGGGCAAGCGGTTACGAAAATGAGTGAAAATAATCTTCAGATTTAACCCTAATTTCTACTTCAGGAAGAAATTTTACAGAAATATTTGGAAATTCATTGCATGAGGTGAAAGTGACTATCCTTGTCATTGTCAATCACAGCACACAACCAACCAATTCAAGCTCTGCTTTTTACCCACACACACCGTGCAGCAGGGGGCAGCTATTGAAACCGCTTGGGAAGCAGTGATGGGGACGGTACCTTGCTCAAGGGTATGGGTGGCGGTGGTCTAGTGGTAGGATACTTGCCCCAGGTTCAAATCCCACCTCTAGCACTACCACCACTGGGTCCCTGAGCAAGACCCTTAAGAAAACCTGAGTGTCTCCAGGGGGGACTGTCCCTGTAATTAGGACGTGGAAGTCGCTCTGGATAAGAGCGTCTGCTAAATGCCGTAAATGTAAATGTAAATGTAAATGTAAGGGTAGCTCAGGGCAACATACGACCTTCTGATCCTGGGGCCCCATCCCTCAACACTAGAACACCGCTGCCCTTCATTTCATTAGTCTGATCAGTGCAGAGACTATAAATAATAAAATAATTAAATAAAAATTACATACACTGTTAAATGTTTATAAATATACAGATTCTTCTTAAACCCTCTAATGGTCTTCTGTTTTAGAAAGAAAGGAATTGTAAATGAAAGAGGAACCAGAAGGAACCGGTTCCATTCACCACCATTTCATGTCAGTGAGGGAGGTAGAATTTGGGGGTTAAGAAAACCTGCAGCTTCATTAAAGAGGGAAAATGATTCTGCTGCACTGAAGTGAACTGTCAGATGCAGAGACAGACGAGTCTGACTGGATGTTCTCTGAGCTGAACCACAGAGACAATATTCTTTAATTCTTTATTTCATCACTGCTTTAGTGAACATGTTTATAGATCCACTGTGCTGCTTCTTTAGAGTTATTTAGGGGTCTAAAGGGTTAAAGACAAACTTCACACTGAAAGTACGAATAACGAGTTAATTGTGTGTGTGTGTGTGTATATATGTAGTATATAAATGTAAATATTCTCTCTCAAGATGCTATTTCCTCAGAAAAGGATCATGTTGTTCATAAGCTCCAGACAGGTAACAGGAGAAACGTGTGTCTGAACTGAAAAATAAAACAAAACCCTGGAGCTGTAGAATGAGGCTTTTCCCTCTTCGTTCACTCTCTCAGAGTCCAAGTCGAATTGAATGGCAGACGCCGCACTGCCGTCTGGTCTCCATCCTACAGCCCGGCTAGCGGTTCTGGTCCTGTCGGCTGGACCGTGGGTTTGTTTGGACTGAATCATAGACGGACCAGAATCTTCAGCAGTGAAACTCAAAGCAGGTTTTATTTTATGACTTTACTGCTTTTTCAGAGTAGGTCAGACACAGGTCTTCGCCCTGCTCACGTGTTCTTGTTGATCTCCGAAGTCTTTTTCACTGGATCAATCAGAACCACCAGGCCCAAAGCAGCCACACCTACAAAAGAAGAAACACCTGCAGTCAGTCACCTGCTGAGGTGCTCGCAGCCCCCAGGAGAAACCAAGTCCCCTCTGACCTGAGGCAAAGACAATCTGAGCCACTGTGCCAAAGGAGACAGGACCTCCATGCCGCATCGTCCTCCGAGCCGCCTGATACACAAAGCCTGCCGAGACGAGCAGCGTGGAACCAGAGAGAAGACGGCAGCTCCAGCAGTTCTGGAAGGCAGAGGACGACGAGGAAGGTGAGGAGGACGCTGACATTTTAGGATCTGGTGATGAACTGATATGGTGTCTGCTGTCGCTGTCCCTGTGGAAGGGTTTCAAATAAAGTGACCTCCCAGCAGGAACGCAAACAGTTCAACATCTGGTTCTGCTACATTTTACTGAGAACAAGTTCTCTCTCCATCATACTTCACACTGAACTAAACCTTTACACTCTGTTTCTGTATCTGTGATTAAGAAATGTAAGTCGCTCTGGATAAGAGCAGCTGCTAAATGCTGTAAATGTTTACACTCTTTATTTACAGATGAATCTCAGGTTTCTGTTTGGCGGGTTTGTATTTTAATCTTTATTTTAAGGAGGAGAAACTGAAGATTCTGATCGTTCCTCACCCGCTTCAGCTTCCGGGACTCTGCTCCGCCCGCTGGCACTAACAGCAGTGTGAAATTGCCAAGAACACGAGGGAGACTTCCGGTTGGAATTTCTCTTTGGTGTATCAAAATAAAAGTCCGGTTTGACAGGCGTCGGGACATAAAATGTGAAAGTGAGGTGATACATGATAATGTTAGAACAGTACAAGATGTCAAACCCACAGACCCCGAAACAGACACAGTGTATCTGGATGGTGGAAAAGAGACTTCTCTTCT
This sequence comes from Hepsetus odoe, assembly GCA_017165825.1. Lineage (NCBI taxonomy): Eukaryota > Metazoa > Chordata > Actinopteri > Characiformes > Hepsetidae > Hepsetus > Hepsetus odoe. The sequence continues at coordinate 9,869,885 of CM029383.1, read as the reverse complement.
TATCTTCTAGCAACCTCTTCTTGCACCTTGTGCCCAACAGAGATGTTCTGTCAGTCCTCGTACAACACGGTTGATATTTTTATATCACACAACTCAACAAACTCTGTCTCCTTGCAGTGTGATGGTATTCCTGTCTCAGCAGATCCTGGAGGTGACAGTCCACCGTGAGCCGAGTTGGGAAGTCTATCACAATCACCTCAATACAATTTGAAAAGTTGTTATCCGTTTTTTTATTTTTTATTTTTTCATTTTTCCTTAAGAAAATCTTTTTCAAACTTTTTGTATACCTTAGTCCATCGGCTCAACACACTCTGGAGAAGGTTGGCGAAGTCCCTCCCAGACTGCTGAGGGGTGTTGCTAAGGTGATGTTGATCCCAGGAGCTAAGAGGTACACAAGGTCAGGTGTGTAAGGAGTTCGTACACCCTGAACCTCACATCGAAGGACAGAAGCTCTTGACCCTGGAGTACTGCTGTACCCAAAGGAAAGGCTTCCTCCTGGCATGGGCACAAAGCCATCGACAGGGCTTCTCAGATGAGAATCACCCACAACCAGAACAAACTGCAAAAAATATATATATATACACGAACATTATAATAAATAATAATGACTAGATTAATACCTAACTAGGTTTGATGCTGCCACAATCCTTTGCTGATGTATAATGCACATACATTTGACCCCATGTGAAATCAAGCCTAATTATCACCTTTTGGTGTCTGTGTTTAAAACCCAGCAAAGTTTTCAATTACGTTTATTTGACATATCTGACACTTGTTTATATTAAAGAACAGTTAGTAGAATGTACCCGAGTAGGTCTGATGCTGACACAATCTTTTACTGATGTATAATGCATAGACATTTAACTCTGTAAAATCAGGCCTAGTTATCACCTTGTGGTGTCTGTGTTTAAAACCCAGCAAACTTTTCAATGACGCTTATTTGATATATCTGACACCTGTTCCTATTAAGGTAGAGTTAATAGAATATATTGAAATTGGTTTGTTTTCTTTATAGATTTTTTAGAACTAGGTGAAGTGTGGAAAATATATATGAACCAGAAATTAAATATATTTTCTTCCTGTTTTATTTTTTATGCATTTATTAATCCATAAATATTTACATTGATGTCATTGTAATATGGCAATAGTTATTATTCCTGCATGTAAATGCACTGAAATGTAAAAATTGACTGCAAAACCGGACTTTTATTTTGATATACCAAAGAGAAATCTCTACCGGAAGTTTCCTTCAGAAATGTAGAAATTTCGTACTGCTATGCCGAGTAGTGTAGAACTTAATATTGAAAAAAGCATAGCAGTGTGAAATTGCCAAGAATACGGGGGAGACTTCCGGTTGCAACTGCGCCTTGGTTTATCAAAATAAAAGTCAGGTTTTATCAATCAATTTTTACATTTCAGTCCATTTACATAAAAGAATAATAAATATTGCCATGATATATTACAATGGCGTCCACGTAATTACCGTTTTTATTGATTAAAACGTGTAGAAAATATAAAACAGGAAGAAAATGCATAAAATTTCTGGTTTATATACATTTTCCACACTTGAACTAGTTCTAAAAAATCTATAAAAGAAACAAACCTACTCAGGTACATTCTACTAACTGTACTTTAATACAAACAAGTGTCAAATATATCAAATAAGCGTCATTGAAAAGTTTGCTGGGTTTTAAACACAGACACAAAAAGGCGATAATTCGGCCTGATTTCACATGGGGTCAAATGTATATGCATTACACATCAGTACAGGATTGTGTCAGCATCAGACCTACTCAGGTACATTCTACTAACTGTACATTAATACAAACAAGTGTCAGATATATCAAATAAGCATCATTGAAAAGTTTGCTGGGTTTTAAACACAGACACAAAAAGGCAAATGGGGTCAAATGTATATGCATTATACATCAGTAATGGATTGTGTTAGCATCAGACCTAGTCAGGTATTATTCTAATCATTATTATTAATAATATGTGTATATATATTTATATAATGTTTGTGTATAATTTTTTATGTATGTAAAATTCATACATAAAAATGTATGAATAAATGGGATATTGCTGTATTTTTAAAAAAAATAAATAAATACTTTTCCTTTTCTGCATTGTATTTCTTTGAATCTGATAACACTGTGCTTTTTTTAGAGCGGGAGTGATGGATGTGTTCATCACATTGGTGATGCCACAGTCCAGTGCTACCCTAAAGGGCAGATATCAGGGCAGCGTGAAGCAGAAAAGGTGAAGATTCAGGCAAGGAAACAGATAAGACAGGTGAGAGAGACAGGTAAGGCTACAGGTATGGAAAGGCAGGGCACGAGGAAGAGAGCAGGTGCAGAAGGTGAAGGCGTGGAGAAGAGGAGGAGGAGAGCAGGTGCAGAAGGTGAAGGCGTGGAGAAGAGGAGGAGAGCAGGTATGGAGATGAGGAGCAGAGCAGGTGCGGAAGATGAAGGCGTGGAGGAGAGGAGAGCAGGTGCAGAAGATGAAGGTGTAGATTGGAGGTATACTAGGAGGAGAGCAGGTCAGAAAAAGTTTTACTCTTCGGAAGCAAAACTGTTTGGTGGTGCACCTCGAACCAGTAGTGATCAAATAAAATCCATGAATCACAGATCATTTAAAGGTAAAAAACATGCAATATTAGATTATGCTAACATTGCAAAAGCCATATCTTCAGTTAAGAAGACAAAAATTCATAAGGAGATGGATTATGGGTTTTGGATAGATGTTGCTAAATATTTGTCTTGGCCATTTAGTCGCCCAGAAGCAGCAAAACGTAGTATAAAGTCACTTCGTCAGATATGGAATGAAAATCGAAATGATATTCACAACATAGTTGAAACACCGAGTAGCGATTTTTGCACTCATTCATCTGAGCTACAAAAGGAGACACATTCTAGATCTGAACTTCCAAAAATTTCCACTGAGCAAAACATAGAGATAAAGAGATCCAGAAGGACTGTTGCTAACAGACTACACAGCACTGAAGTTTCTTCTGGGGCACTTTCAGCCAAACAGTTCTGTATTTGTAAATCTCCCAATAAAAAAGAAAAAGCCAATGATCGCTTGTGATATTTGCAATCAGTGGTATCATTTTGATTGCATAGGCATTTCTAACGAACAAAATATAGATTTAGAAAATGTAGGTTATATTTGTGCTGGTGAATTTTGCAAATTACAGATTCTATCTTTAACAACAGGATTTATTATAAAAAGTGAGTCTAAAAACAAGGCAATTATAATGTATATAAAGGTGTAACAGATGCATTAGTGCACAGTAAAATAAAAAAATGCAAAAAGATCACTCAGCAACAAAATGGAGAAGGCTGTGACGTGTCGGGACATAAAACAAAGTGAGGTGATACATGATGATGTGAGAACAGTACAAGATGTCAAACCCACAGACCCACAAACACACAGTGTATCTGGACGGTGGAAAACAGTTGATCAATACTGCACAAGAGCAGTAGCTGTGCATCTCAACCGGAAGGTTTCGCTGCATCTGAAGGCTTTAAAGAAGTTCCTCCTGAAGAACCTTGTAGTTTAACTAAAGCCGTCGCTGCACCAAAGACAGACGAAAACACATTTATCTCAGAGGAAACTTTGAAGTGTGTTCTTTCCAAAAATACTACTTTTGGGGAATTTAAAGCTTCTGCTCCAAAAACATCTGATTTTACACTCACCCATGAAGAGTGGGCAGCAATAAAGGCCAAAAGAGCTGGTAAATATTTTCAAAAGTACTCTTGGCAAAAAACATTTGTTGAAAAAATTAAAAGGTCAAATCCTTACTGTGTGATTGTCTTCAAAAATCACATTTTAAGTGGAGCTAAATTCAGACCCAGAAATACTCCTGTTTTAAGAATACATGGATACTGTGCTTATAAATCCTGCCCAATGTCTTTCTGTATCAACTTAGAAAATGAAACAAGTTTAATGTTTACAGTAAGTTATAGTGGAGAGATAATACATTCCAGTGATAAATTAAAGGTACGACCCTTCAGGAGTAAAGAACGTGAGGAAACAGCAGAGAAATTGGAAAATATGAAACCATACCACTTGTATAATAATGTATTAGGAAATGCAGATCCTGATTCTTTGTCAGCTCAAAACAGAACAGGAACAGGAACCAGCACAGCCGTACTGAGAAATATTCAATCTGAGCACAAAATGAAAAATGTACTTGATTTGGATGAGGTTGAGGCTCTACAGATTCTAAAAGGTAACCTGGAGCAAAAGGATGTTAATAGTGTACATATTAAAGGCTTTATTCAAATAGTACAGGCTGTACCTTTCACAGTAATCTGTTTTACAGAGGGGGGTGTTAGACTTTGGCATGAAATGGCAAAACGTACTCCTGTGTTCTGGGATGCAACTGGAGGCAGAATAAAGTCAAACCTAACAAAAAAAAGAATTTTGTATGATGAAATTGTGGTGAATAACCCAGCATCACAACACTCTGCAGCACCAGTTGCATTTATGATTTCTGAAGCGCACACACAAAGCGCAGTACAACAAAATAATCCTTTAGACTTTGTGTTCCCTTTTATGTCCTGGATTAAAGCACTGCACGTTACAACAGAAGTAACAGTAACACACAGGCTTACTTGTATCAGTTGTAATTGCATAAATATTAAGGAGCTCGATTTAAATTCTATATTTCTTGTTAATGTAGGAAATAAACCTACTTCTGTGTGTGAGCTCTTTAAAAAGCAGCTGGAATGCGATGACAGCTTTGGGAGCTGTGATAAATGCCATGGACCTTATAGAGTTCAGACATGCTGGAAAAGTAGTCCAGATGTTCTCATTATTTATGCGTGCCGTGCAAGATTAGCAAAACCTATTCGTACCCAGGTTGAAGCCTCGTCCCTATTAGAATGTTGTTTGGAAGATGGGGGAACACAGACCTATAGATTAAAATCCATTTCCTGTCATACAGGGGAATCTTCCACATACGGACATTATTGGTCTTTGTTATTTAAAGACGGCAATTGCAGAATTAGAGTTAATGACCTTAATATTTCTTTGGAACCACTGTCTAACATGGAAGAACAAACAAGTGGTGTACTGTATTTTTATGAAAAAGTAACCCAGATACAAAAAACAAGTACCTTCATTAACAGAGCAGTCGTACATCAACAGGAATCTTCAGGTTCTTCTAACAGAAGGTTTGAATTACCAGAATTAGAGCTTAAAGAAAGCAGTGAAGATGTCTGCACAACTGCCATATTGTTTTATGCCAGATTTACCAAAGCTTTTCAGTTGTGTAGTCACAGGCTCAGACAAGCTGCAAGTATATCATCATCAGAGTACTTGCTCAATGCAGCCGCTGTATTACAAACATCTGGATCAATTCAAATCAACAACACTTTTCAGCAGTATAAGATTTCAGCAAGGTCTATCAGAAATGTGATTGCAAGTTTATTTTCGCAAACACTATCTGCAAATTTTCTTGCAAATGATTTGTTTAATCTTCATATCTATGTACATCTTAGTTGAGCTAAATGTACAGATGGTGTCTTTCAATGTAGGTCTGAATATATTTTAACAGTGACTGAGGTTTCCCAGAAAGGAACTCTAGAGAGCGTGTGAACTCCTCTCTGTACGATGCTGTCTTGCCAAAAATGTTTCAGCTGTTTAACAGTCAGCAGTGTGAATATTGTTCATCTACCTCAATCACTTTTAATTAGTTTAAATTCCAAAGGATGTGCACCACCAAAACTTTTAAAACTGTCTTCAGTTTTTAAGGAAAATGTATATACAATAAGAGCTGCTTTATTGTGTTTTCAGACAGAACCGACACTTCAGTTTACACAATAAACTCAAACAGCGAATGGAACCTAAATGATAATAATGTTGTTCAGTATTTGATATTTGATATTTGATATTGTCGTCAAGTTAATTTCTAATGCAGATTTTTGCCTTTTGGCCTATGATGTCAGTGAAGAAGTGGTTTTACAAAACTGTTACTCAACAGTGACAAGTCATACCTGTACAGGTGAGTGTAAATTACAGTATTAAAATGCACAACACACACGTGTGCCGACAGAGCTCACACAAAACAGCAGTCTTTCAGAAGAAGACATCGACATTCTTAGAGGTGGGAAATGGCTAAATGACAGGATAATAGATGCATACATGCAGCTTCTAAGAGACAATAACAAGGACACTTTAATAATGCCATGTATATTTGTGAGTCAAACATTAATGAGTCTTTACTGCAAAGACATAGAAGTCCTTCCTAGTCCACCTAAAAACAGAAATAACTGGTGGTGTTTTAATAATGTCATTGTCCCATTTAACATAAACTCATGTCATTGGGTAATTGTATCATTTGACATGCATAAGTTCAGTAAAAATGAAAAATCTATAACGATTCATGCACGCATCATGGACTCTTTAGATGCATACACAGCGGAAATTAAACAAATTCTCACAGTACTACAAAGATTCTTAATAGCCCAATACATAATACTGCACAATGATGTGATAGAGCTACAATTTGAAATTGAAATTTGTCATTATTGCCCATTTTTTGAAAAACAAACAGATAACAGCAGTTGTGGATTATATGTTTGTTTATTTGCAAAGTCATTATTGTTTGGTGGAAATTATACGAGGCTTTCTGCAGAAGACGTGAGAACAGTTATAGAATATGAACTCAGAACACACACCTGTATACAACTTCAGTGATGTCATGGTCCATCTAGCAGAGTGAAGTTTTGATTTATGTACTCCTGTATTTAGATTTGTGTTGTAGTCCTAGTGAAACATTGTACTGTGTTGGATCCTCTCTTTCTCTCTTTGTTTCTCTCTTTGTTTCTCTCTGTCTCTCCGTTTGTGTGTCTCTGCTTGTGTGTGTTCTTCCAGGTCCTTGGCTGCAGGCTTGTGGGGCAACCCCCCATAACTGGAAGCAACTGGGCTTTAGTGGAACTGGACTGGAAGAAAGACCAAGGAGAGCAGAAGATGAAGCAGTGTGTGTGTGTGTGTGTGTGTGTGTGTGTGTGTGTGTGGGTAGAGACACACCTGTGGTGTTTGAGTGTTCAGTTATTGTTAAGCAAAGTGTGTAAACTTCACTGTACACAGCTTGTCATTTGTTTCATTGTTTCCTTTGGACCAAGCTGGAAAAGGTCTGTGCCATATTTGCTGCTTTCCTCCAGGTTATGAGTTATTTAGGGAGAGAGACTGGATCCCTGTCATTTTTGTTTCTTTTGTTTGGAAGGTTATGCAATGGACTGTGGGGAGTGGGTTTGGCTTTTGTTTTTTGGTTTTTTTTTTTGTTTTGTTTTTGTCTGACCCAGGAGAGATGGCAGTTTTAGTTTATTGGTAAATATGTATTTTCTTTATGTTCTGAAAAAACTGTACACCTGTTGCCCAAATATGAAATCAGGCCGAATTATCGCCTTTTTGTGTCTGTGTTTAAAACCCAGCAAACTTTTCAATGACGCTTATTTGATATATCTGACACTTGTTTGTATTAAAGTCCAGTTAGTAGAATGTACCTGAGTAGGTTTGTTTCTTTTATAGATTTTTTAGAACTAGTTCAAGTGTGGAAAATGTATATAAACCAGAGATTTTATGCATTTTCTTCCTGTTTTATATTTTCTACACGTTTTAATCAATAAAAACGGTAATTACGTGGATGCCATTGTAATATATCATGGCAATATTTATTATTCTTTTATGTAAATGGACTGAAATGTAAAAATTGATTGATGAAACCGGACTTTTATTTTGATAAACCAAGGAGAAGTTGCAACCGGAAGTCTCCCCCGTATTCTTGGCAATTTCACACTGCGTGAACCCAGCAAGAATAATGAACCGGAAGTACTTCTGTTGTCGTGGTTACCAAGGATGCATTTTTCAAATTTAAAGGCTTACGCTTTAGATATCGAGGTGGCTTGCGGTTCTGTGAGACTACACCGATATTTTGCTGCGTATTTCATTGCCAAAGCGATTAATTTCAGCCTCTTTTGTGGATTAAAGGTAAAAATAGTGTTGTCGTTATGATGTATTTTCATATATAAATATTGGTGATAAGATTTCTTTATTTTTTTAATGTACAAACCACCTTATACTTTTGTATTATATATAAATCATATAAGAATATTCACATTACTATTTTTATAATAATTATCACATTATAAAGTCGCAAATGTAATTGAGTCTGTGTTAACTGATAAAGTCTACAGTGATGGATTACTACGGTACTGGCTTCAGACACAAGGTGGAGAAGCGGCCGCGGTCTTCCAGAACAGGCTTTTTCCACAAGACTTCTATTCCTGAGTTTCAACAAAGACAGAAGGTGAAACTTCTCCTTCTATAATGCTGCTGCAGCAACACCTGATATTCACAACCTGTCAATGAAAAACTAAAGCATTTCTTCTCTTACTGATTTCAATACATTTTAAATAACTTTTACTGGATTTGGTAACAAAAAAAAAATATATTTTGTAACTAGATTCCCACTTATGTAAATGACTCCTGTGATAGTATTACATGATTATATATATATATACTAATTATAACCCTAACCCAACCCTCTCCCTCACCTTCTTTTTTCTGAATGAGTCCAATCAATGCACAATTAAAGATTAATTGAGGCAAAGGTGTTTAGTGAATTTTTATTTTCTTTACTGTTTTTCAGCAACTCCTCACATTTAACCATTTAAGTATTTAGTCTTTCCAGAGACAAAGAGTATGTGTGTGTGTGTGTGTGTGTGTGTGTGTCTGAGGGCTAAAGGTCAGTAAATTGAGTTCTTATTCTTCTGTCCTGTTCCACATTAAATGGTGCAGCGGTTGTGGTTTCAGTTCTGAGGCAGAGATGAGAGACAAGTAGCTGAACCTCAGTTTTATTCGTGGGTTTATTCCGAATACTCATCTACTGAATTTTGGTGAAACTTATTCTCTTTTGTTTGGGCCTCGAGCAACATTTTCATTTGTCTCTGCAGCTTCTTTCAGGGCCTGCATCAGCAGAGCGTTTCTCCTCCTGCTCTCCTCCATCCTGGCCGGACTGGACTCGGGAAGGTGCTGTTGGGTAAGAAAGGACACGGCTCTAAAAATAATAATAAAAATAAATAAATAATATATATATATATATATAGGAACTGAGTGGTGAATCCACCCTTTCAGACGTCCTGATCCAACACCCTGTCCAAACAGGACAAGCCTGCCAAAGAGCTGATCAGAGTGGACAGGTGTGTTCAGGGACACGAGGACTGGGACTGACATTTAATTTCCTGTCCAAACCCCCAGTGAAGCTCTGTGTCTATGAAGTTTCCCTGATGAAGGGACTGTCCCCAACACTCACTTTCACGACACTACAAACTCACCCTAAAGTTGTGGACTGTCCAATAGGAATGTCCCGACAATTTAACCTTCTCTAAAGCTTCATTACATTCCTGATGTCCCTGTCCTCTTTATTACCTTCAGGATGTCTCTATTCCTCTGCTCCCCGGGGTTGATGGCGTACCACGTGACCGCTCCACACGCGAGCGCTGTAAGTGCCATCGCGGTCGCCATAATGGTCCTCATGGTCCTAATGTCCACAGAGTTCACTCAAACAAGCTGCTGCGGGATCTGCGCGGGGATTGGCTGCTGCTCGGCGCTGCTCGAAGCCAATCACGAACACGGAGGGCGGGCAGTAGCGCAGGGCATTGTGGGAGATGGCGTTATACAACTTTATTTATTTATTTATCTTTCTATCTATCTATTTCTCTATCTATCTATCAATCAATTAATCAATCAAACAAAACTCGGATTGAACCACTTCCTTTAATCTGTGATAAATTTAAGGGATTAATAGAAAAGCTCCTCCTGCTCTTCAGTCTAAACCCCACTAGAGAACTTCACTCACCCAGAACCAGAATCCGGTTCTCAAACCGCCAGACCGACCGAACACACCAGACTCGGGTCAATTCGGGTCAATTCGGGTCAGCTCGGCCCAGGAACCTCGGAACTGTTGAAACGCAGCAGCAAAACAAAAAAACAAAAACAAACGAAGAGCAGCCACGAGGGGGCGCGATTTAACACATTCTGAGGATAAAATGATTAGAAAGTGATTAAACTGAATAAGCACTTCGAACGGACTCTGCCCTCAAAAGTGTATTTTCATACTGCCCTCCATCAACAGTTTTTAGTGTGTGACAGGACTTTTAAAGCTTTGTTCTTCGTGTCTTTGCCTACAAGCAAGCAAACAGTGTGTTCCTCTGTTCACCACCAAATGGCACTAAAAGTCTGGTTTTTATGCCTTCCTTCTTTTCTCTGCTCTAGATTTGACCTGTGTGTGAGTGTGAGTGTGTGAGTGTGAGTGAGTGAGTGAGTGTGTGAGTGTGTGTGTGAGTGTGAGAAGCAGGACTAAGTGCTGATAAAGTGTTTCCATCACAGACGGACTGCAGGAGAAGCTGCAGCTCCAGATCAGTTCCCACACAAACTGCAGATTAAACTGGATTTCTTTACTGACTCACAGCAGTAGGAAAATGAATTAACTTTTTTTTCAGACTCTCCAGGACCGTCTGTAGATCAATAACCTTAATGATAATAATAATGTCCAGTGAAAGCTCACAGAGAGGTGTGGTGGGTTTTTTGCCCAGTTTAAACTTGGTGTTTGAATACTGAGCTGCAAACATGACACACTGGTGAGAACTTTAAACACTGAGCATATAAGTTCCTTCAGTTGGTGTTTAGTTGATGTCGGTGGAGAAAGTGAACTAATATTTCTCCCACAGGTGTTTGATTGTGCTGCGCAGTCAGGTAGGGATCCACTAAACGTCGTCCACCTGCCTGCTGGACAAAGAAGTGTGATCTGTCCACAAAGCACAATCTTGCTTCAGAGTCCAGTGGTGGCACTTTACACTCCTTCATCAGACGCACGGTATTGCAGCTGCTCACTTTGGATCCCTGTTTCTTGCTCTGCTCACACACTTTGCTCTGTAGAGAACAAGTGGAAGATTATAAAACTGTGATTTACGCACTTCAGTGTTTTTCGGTGGTTTGGGTATTTGGATTTTCAGGCACTTGAACATGACCTGCCTGAATTCGCTCTTCTGTGTGTGTGTGTGTGTGTGTGAATACCACCAGTCTTTAAGCACTTCAGTTTGTGCTTTCTGATTGGAAATAAGTAGAAATTCCAGACAGAATTCAGACAGCACAACCTGAATCATTCTAACACACACACACTCACACCATCTTCTCTCTCTGCTCTACAGTAACACTTGCAGATGCCCAGCTCTGTTGCCATGGCACCCATTTTTTCCCAAAGGTGCAGTGCTGATCATTGGAGGAAACATCCGTGTGTGTGTCTGTATGTCTGAGTGGACCTGATTACACCAGTCTGTTTGATTACGCACATTAAACACAGTGTGCAGGCTCTGCATTTATTAACCCCCCCCCCCCCCCCCCCCCCCACCTGTTGTGTGTACGTGTGTGAAAGAGATGGAGAGAGACATTTCATGTCTGTGTTGAATTCTAATGATGGATAAAGGATGCACTGAGACTCAATGAGCTCAATGTTCATTTACCCAAAGAGTCCCATATTAAACCCAGAATAAATTAAAACGCCACACTGTGTTTGTTTGTGTGTGTTTTGACCCGCATCATGTTTATGCACTATGGCTGCTCTTTGTAGGTGTGTTTACTGAGAGTCTGTGTCTCACCTGGACAGTCTGTTTACTGAGAGTCTGTGTGTCTCACCTGGACAGTCTGTTTACTGAGATTCTGTGTCTCACCTGGACAGTCTGTTTACTGAGAGTCTGTGTCTCACCTGGACAGTCGGTGTGAGGGACAGGAAGATTTTTCCTACAACTTCTGATACATTCATGATGATGGTGTTGATGATGACACCGACGACAACAGTCTCTTGATTTCTGATGCTTTTCTCTCATCTCTAACCCGAACCCTGATTTATTATTAATAAATCCATCTAATGCTTTACACCCAAACCTTTCAGACACTTCTATAATACAAACCTTCTTACCCAGTAAAGTGAAAGAATCTTCCTTTCTCTCTCTCTCTCTTTCTGGTATGCTGATGAATGTCTCTGTGAATAATTAATCGCTCCTGAAGGCCTCTCTGCTCCAGGTTTAGAAGGATGTGATGTTGTGCATAAAAGTCATTAATCAGCATTTCTCTTTACAGATACCACCTCTGTGTATATGTGTGTGTGTTTGTGTAGTATAACACGGAAATTAAATAAACCCTCTTAGGTCCTTTTATGTTCTTTCAAATGAACATTTCAGACAGATTTCAGAAGATTTCAGACAGCACAAACATCCTTTAGTTTCCTTTCTCTCTGTCCCTGTATGTAGGTGTGTGTGTGTGTGTGTGTGTGTGTATCAGCACCTCACTCATGTTTCAAACTTATCAATTGTAACCAGTTTCCATGGCAACAGCTCTCTAGAGGAGTAGAGCGAGGGAAACAGCGGCTGGCAGTGTGTGTGTGTGAGAGAGATTTCAGGCATGTTTTTGCATGTAGATCAGAAACCATACACACACACACAAGCGAATGGGTCTACATTCCCCTCGGGGTTTTGGGTTTTAGAGAAAGGAGAGAGTCAATCAATAAGCATCCAACACAATTTGGTTGCCATGGAGATACTGGAAGAATGAAGAGCAGTTTATGTCAGGTTGTCTGTCTCTGTGCCCCCCCCCTCCAGATGTATGGTGTGAACTCAGCCTCCTGCTGCTCTCTCCAGTTTCCTTTCATCCCTTGCTCTCCTCTCCTCTGCCCTCTTTTCCTCTTTCTCGCCCCACTGCCTCTCTTCTCTCCTCCTCTAAACATCCACTTTTCTCATTTTACACTCTTATAGTGCACATGCACGCACACACACAGACACAGACACAGACACACACACACAGCATGTGCTGGAGTGTATTTGCAGTTTTATTGGAACAGGAGGAATTGCTTCAGTAGATATTAGATTAAATATTTAAATGAACTCTAATGAATAAAAGGCTAAACGGAGAGACGGCAGTACAGACCCAGGAGTATAAAAGACATTTACATGAACTAAAATATACAGACGGCATCTTTACTGTAACCATCATAATAAATAATAATAATAGTAATAATAATAATAGTAATAGTAATAATAATCAGACATTCAGTGTTGATGTGTTTTCTTTCAGATTGTCCAACACAGTTTCACATTATGAGGGGCAGATTTACTGCGGTAAAGTCTGCTATTTCACCAAACAGCGGCTTAAACTTGTGTATGTGTATGTGTGTTACCATCAGCGGAAATTCTGTTGGTTCTAGGTAGCTATAAAAGCAGAACTACAGAATGTTATTCTAACACACAGTAACACTGATGGCGTTTAGTGAATCTAAGGCAGAACGTCAGGCTCCCACACAGACAGATCCACCCCGGACCCGAACCCTCAACACAAACCTGTTCTACTACTTCACCTTTATCACCACCACCATCACATTCTTCACCTTCATCATCTTCATCTTTACCACCATCACCATTCATCATCACCACCTTTATCGTTACCACCAGCATCATCATTGCACGGTTAAAGTGACTGCTGCATCCCCCCACACTGAAATTTTGCTCTTTTAGCACTAAAGCTGGAGCTACAATGCTAATTAGCCAACAGCTTAAGCAAGAAGTCAGGTGCCAACTGCTAACACCGAACTCACACGCTTTGTTTTTTTTTTTAAACACTTTGTTGGAATTTTCCATTCCACCTAAAAAGCTGTAACTGATCTCTCTGCTGTGGTCCCAAACTGAAGGATCCTGTTTCAGGTTACTGTTATAGCTCTGTCCAACAGAACCTAATGGTACCTGACTGTCTCCTCTGGGTTAGATTGGACCTGCAGCTGAAGTCAATGACAAGTCTGCAGTATTTCCTAAAGTTTCCATGCAGGACCTGATGATTCTCCATGAAGTTTACAAAGTTTACAGTTAAAACCACATCATTCACAATTCTACTGTAAATTTTAGGATGTGACCATCAACATTAAACCATTGAACAATTGTTAAATCCATGGTTTCCTCTACTGGTAAAGATTTTACAATAGAATCCTGTAATGAGCAGATTAATTTAAACATTCAGGGTCAACTGTTAGTCAAGTTTTCACACAGAAATTTCCTGGGAAATCAGGGTAAGCAGGGTAATATAAAGACTGAGCTGACAGATGAAGTCAGTTGATGAGTTTTGTAAATTTTTTGAGTTTTGTGTTTAAGGTGCTCTATCCATCAGACTTCTAGCTCATTGAACTCCATATATGTCTTCACTGACTGACTACATTGGATGGGGGATTGGCGATGTGTGTAGGGGCATACTATCACTATAATGGTGTCTGCACCATTATCATCATCATCATCATCATCTTCCTCACTTCCACTCACTTCCATCAACACTGTCAATCATTGCACTCTCAGAGTTCTCCTGTGCCTTAGCACTGATTCAGAAGGTTCCCGACAGTCTGGCCGTCCTGGTCCGGTCCCCACAGTGTTACAGAGGCTGCTCAGCCTGACCCGCGCAGTGAAACAGTTATTACTGTCCTCCCCGAAAGAGAAAAGTTCCAACAGTTTATCCGGCCTGGATGGTCTCATTTCATTGGTCGATTTGCTTGGATTTTCAGTGTAAACATCATTGTCTGTTTCCTGTGTAAAGTCTAGTGTTTGTGCAGGTTTTTATTGTAAGGACACTAGCAGTACTACCCTGGATAAAATACAACATCTGAGTGAATATAATAAACCGAGTGATAATATTTTCTATCACCGGCCAATCAGGCGGCGTTAAAATAATCTACCACAAATACGGAAATATGCTAAAATCTCCTCTAACACTCCAACTACACAAGTTTATTTTTCCACTAAATTCTTTTAGAGTTTCCCAAAAAAGGACTTTTTAACATAAGCTCTGGAGTTTGAAGCAAAGGAACCAAATTTTTTTGTAAGTTTACTCTTAAATTTCATCGCCGTGTTTCTCCAAGGTGCTCCGAGCAGCAGGAATGTTCAGCAGCCCTTAAAGAATAAAACTCTATTACAGAACATAAATGCTGCTCGAATCCTCTCACTCTCGCTGTCTTTTTATCGCTCTCTGTCTCTCTCTCTTTCAATATCTCTCAATCCCTCTTTCTCTATTTCTCTCTCTCTCTTTCTGTCTCTATAGATGCAGAGAGCATGTAGATGTTCTATGTCTATGCCTGTTATCCGTTTCCTCTGTGGTTCTTCTCTGGACTGTGGAGGAGCTGAAGTATTCTGAGGTGGAGAGGCAGGAGGATGAGGGAGAGGAGGACAGGATTCTTTGCCTTTCTGTATCCTCTTTTCTTTTCCTTTCTGTTTCTCTGTTCTTCATCTGGCCTTGTCCATTAGAAGCTGACCAAAGCGTACACCATGCTGAAAGACAAGACAGCAGTAATTAGTAACAGGAATAAATGTGATGTAGGTCTGTTCTGTTTATGAGCTGAATGATGGGGGAGAGAGAGGACCACCCTACCCACCAAGAGAAAGAGAGGTGAGAACTGAATGAGAAAACAGGCCAAGCATGTCTTGTTATTCTCATTATCAGCTGGTGAAGGTCATATGACTTGTTTTTTGCTATATTATTAATATTTAGTATTTAATAAATATTTAATATTATTAAATTATTTAATTAAATTACTTTTAAATAAAGGGAAGTGAAGAGTATGCTCCAGTTATCAGTGTATCACGCTGTCCAGCCTCCATCGAAAAGTAGAATCCAGGGTGCTGAAGAGGAGAATCTGACTGATTGTTAAACATCAGATTGAGGAACAATGGAAGAACAATGCAGATTCCACCCTGGCGGTGGAACGGCAGGTCAATTTTTTACCCTTGCACTGATACTGTAATGTTCATGGTGATTTACCAAGCCAGCCTGCAAGTGTTTTGGGGAAGGGCTTATGATCATGTTTCGATCGTAAGGTTCTGTGTTGCAGGAGAACAGGGAACCAGAATCACTTCTGAGAATCTATTCGGTCCCTGAACAACTGCAGCAAGAGCTTTATCTGCATTTTTGGCAGTAGAGTTGTGTTTGTTCTCAGAGTGTAAGGGACTCTGCCAGGGCTGTCCCCTGTCTCCTGTTCAAGATTTCCATGTACAGGATTTCAAGGCACAGTCTACAGGGGTTAGTTCACTATAGTTAGTTATGGCTAGGGTTAGTCCACTGTGGTCCAATATGGAGGCCTCAGAGTTGCACCTTTGCAGAGGATTTAGTTCTGCTGGCTTCATCAGACTGTGACCTCTAGCATGCGTTGAGGTGGTATGCGGCCAAGTGTGAAAAGGCAGAGATGGAAGGGAAGATAGAAGATCAGCACCAGCAAGTCCACGGGGCTGACCCAGGCAGGACACGCTGTAAGGATTACAAGTATATCTCTTGACTGGCCTGGGAGTCTCCCTGGAATGATCTGCCAAGAGGAGCTGGTCAGAATGGCCAGAGAAAAAGGAATGTCTGGGGTATCCTTCACCTCCAGCAACACAGCGATTAAGGGACAGTAAATGACTGAATGAACAAATAATTCTTCTTAATAATCATTCATTATTGATGATTATTGGTGAGGTGTGTGTGAGATTTGACAGATAATGCATATAAGAGAAAATTAATGAGGTTTACCTGTAAAGGTAGTAAAAAAAGGAGAGCAGATAGAAGCCCAGTTTGCACCAGGACTCTTTTTGGCAGTAGTTCAAGATGTCTGCATTCATCACGCTGACTGGATCATACATGACCTCTGACCCATCTGCTGGTCGGTGAAAAAACCTGCAGATGAACATCACACTCAGACAAGCTGTTTTACAGCTCTTTTCATATTTACCCTAAAACACAAGTCTGCCCTGCGGCAGGGTGTGGTATTGTATAGTTGTGTGGTAGTGTTTGGTAGTGTATAGTTGTGCACCAGGGTGTGGCAGTGTATAGTTGTGCAGTAATGTGTGGAAGTGTATAGTTGTGCGGTAGTTTGTAGTGTTTGTACCTCCACAGGTGGTAGAAAAGCAGAGGGATATTGAGGCCCAGGGTGACCCACTCGCCCGCACACATGAACATCAGGCAGAAAAGGCCGTGGATGGAATACTCTGGAACCACCAGCTGGAAGGACAGTTTCAGTGTCAGTCAGTCTTGGATCATGTGGGGACACTTTACTTCAGTGGCGGGGGCACTTGGGGGGGGTACTTTACTGCTATAGGGGACACATAGGGGGCATACGCTCACTGTCACCCCACACTAACACTGACCTGAAACCTGTCTGCACTTTAGAGTGCACACAAAATATGAAGGAAAACAGACTGCGATTAAAGAGTTTATTTTGGAGCTGTATTCACCCTCCGCAGCAGGTTACAGATCCTCTCGATGTTGAGGATTCTCTCTCTCTGGAAAAGAAGAGAAATGTTCCTAGTCAGTCACTGTACTGTAGAACCACATCTCTCACTCTCATGCCTACTCTTCCATCTATTCATCCATTTATTTATCCATCCATCCATACCCATAGTAATATTACCCCTGTTCCCATGAGTTGGTGACTACTGACTTATGGTCTTAGCATTGTTAGCCTTGTAGCTTCAGGTATAAACTAAAGATACATTTGAATCTTAACACTAGCCATCTCGGGGAGCTGTGTGTGTGTGTGTATGTGTGTGTGGTACCGCTCTGGTGGGGTTGCTCTGGTCAATGGGGTTTTTGAAGTCTGTGCGCAGCTCATCAAAGGCGATGATCTGGTAAAAGAGAAACAGTGCAGATCTGAGTGTAAAAAGCCTAACTGCACATACACAAACAAACACACACACAGTTAAATTACAA
>CM029383.1:9827113-9847113 GCA_017165825.1 Hepsetus odoe | reverse complement strand
TTTGGAGATGAAGCTCCTGAAGCTGTGTGTGTGTGTTTGATGGTTTCTCTCTCTGCAGTCCTCCCTCTCTTAGGATCATTTCCAAAAGGTGTATTTTGGGGCTGAAGGTTTCCATGACAGATGTATAGCACAGACACAGCAAGATTCTTTTCTTCACTCTTTCTTTCTCTTCTTTCCTTCTTTTGTTTTACACCTTTCACCTTATTTTTAGTTTTACTCTTTACTATGTTCAGGTTGAAAGTATGACAAAAAGTGCTGGGGATGGAGCTCCGCCAGAATGCGCTGAACTTTGCTCACAGCGCCACCAAGTGGGCAACAGGAGGGAAGGAGAACCCTCTGAAAGTGTGGGACTTGGAGAGGCCGGATAAAGCAGTGTTCACGGCCAAGAATGTGAGACATTGTCCCCCAGTCCAATACAGTAATGGAGAGTGTGGTGTGATGTCACAGTGGGCGGGGCTTTTTGCAGTTACATCCAGTGTGATGCACTAAATGCTTAGCTCCACTCATGCACAAGCAAGCATCTTTTGATTGAATGACTACAACCAGATTCAGCCAAACCAGGTCCTTCAGCAGGAACCTGCAGAACCAGGCCTAAAACAAATTACCATCTTTTCAAAGTATTCGTCTCCACTGCGATCCTCACAGAGAAACAGCAATGACCTGGAAGTTTCTGCACTTTTGCAGGTTGTGTGTGCAGGGTTCAGATCATGTTGGTTTAGGTCGTCGCTGGTTTTATTGTGAGGATCTCATGGAGCTGAACACCATTGTTTAAAGCAGATTGTTGTTTGTTTCAGGTCTGGTTCTCCAGGCCTTGCCTTCTAATGAGCTCCCTGCCCTGCCTCTTTTATTGGTCCTGAGGGAAACAGCTGTATCTGCAATGTGGAGAACTGGACTGAAAGTAAAGAGTGGGAATAATAATACACAATAATACCAGAGTTTTTCTGGAAATTTTGTCTTTTTTCATTGAAGTAAAGTAGTTCTTGGCTTTAGTCCAGTGTGATCTTCCAAAATAATTTGGATTATTATTGCCAAATAGGTAGTGTTAGTCTCTTTCTCTGGCACCGTTGATTTTCTCTGTGTGCGTGTTCACAAAAAAAAAAAGGCTAGGGTTGCTAATGACTGGCTGGATTTGCGTGTGCCTGTGTGGGTGAGAGACGTGGCCTTCATCCCAGACTCAGACAACATCGTCACATGTACAGGATATCACCAGGTCTGTGGGAATTTTTAGATGTGTGTGTGTGTGTGTGTGTGTGTGTGAATAGTGTCTTAAGAAATTAATGTTTTGTTAGTGATGACAGTTTTGGAGTCCGAGGCTAGGATAACCCACACGATTCAGTGCAGCTCCGCCTCCCCATGTCCATTAGACAGACAGGAAGTTGCCCAGTGTTGTAGAAGTATTGTAAGGGAGCTGTGTTAGCAGTGTTGTTGTCATAGTAAGCATCTGATTGGTGAGTGTAGTGGCTCGGTTGAGCTTTACGTAAGTAGCTTTAGAGTACACGTTAGCTACTGGAGGTGTGAGGGAAGCTGTTAACTGTGCTAACATTATGGTGGAGCTGCTGATTCCCTGCAGTTAAATCTTATCTCTGTGCTGCTGCTGTTTCAGTTCTCAATTCTCTCCTGATTGGTTCAGGTACGTGTGTACGTAATTCTCTCAACCCTACATGGCACTACTGCCCTGAGCATACAGTGGGGTGGAGTTTGCAGGAGCATTCACTTCACTGGCGGCTTGTCGCCTCTCTCTGTCGGGACACCCATCGAAAGTGGTGGTGGGAGGAAACACCCACGGACAGATCGCCATCCTTGACCTACGCAAAGGTGTGTGTGTGGTGCGCATGTGTTCACGTGATGTTGATGATCTTGCATCTTGAAAAAGAAAAGTTTCCAGCATTGTGGCTGTGTGTGTGTGTGTGTGTGTAGGGCTGGTGCGTGGGTGTGTGAAGGGTTTGGCGGGAGGTGTGCGGGGGCTGCAGTGTCACCCCTCCGCTCCGCTACTCGCCTCCTGTGGGGATTGGATCGCCCCTGTGAACACACAGCCTGGGAGTGACTGCGCTTTCTCTGGCTGGTGGCTGGCTGAAGGTATACACACACACACACACACACACACGCGCACTCTGTATCCTCATTCTGCTACTTTCTTTCCTGTTATCCTCACACATCCCCTCTTGTTCGTTCAGTGGTCAGACATTCCTCCCACACAGCTTTGTTTTGTTGTGTGTGTGTGTGTGTGTGTGTGTGTGTGACAGGTGTATCTGAAGTCACGGCTGAACTGTGTTCTCCTTCCAGCAGAGACCTGGAGGCAAGCAGGTTTCTGGGGTGGTGTGGCAGGAGGATTTTCTGGTGTGGTACTTTACTTATGTAAACCTGTAAATAAAAATACTGCCTGTATCTCACTTCACACACACACACACATTATTAGCCACATGCACATTGGCCACACTGCTCTGAACTTGAAAATCTAATTAGAGAGAGTGATCTCAGTGTGTGGGAGTGAACAGTATTTGATTGACAGGTGTTTGACTGTAGGGGGATTATTAATATGCGTGTCGTGACGGTTCTGATTGTGTGTGTGTGTGTGTGTGAGATCAGTGCTGTATGTTTCAGGGAGAAGTTAAATGGTTGTATGTTTTTTAGGAGTGAGTTTTTCAGTATTGAGGGGGTCGGACAGACTCCAGTCTTACACACAAGGTGCTCTGTTGTGTGCAGCTATTGATCATTTTGTGATGTAAATAACAGGAAATAAAGTCTGGATCTCTCATGAGCTTTAAATTAAAGCTCACTATCTTCTGTAGTAAACTAATAAACCAGACCCATTGTTCCAATATTTCTCGAGGGCTGTATATGAATTTGTGATTGGATGAGCTCATGCTGGTTGGAGTTTCCTCTCTTACAGAGATGTTCACAATTATGCTGATGGTGCCCCCTGGTGGAAAGAGTAATGATCTGTACATTTGATTCTGTTTCTACACCTTTTAAAATAATCCAGGGTTAGGGAATTCAGTCCAGGTTATTCTCGGGGGAACACAGTTTTACCGCCTACTGATGTGCTGGTTATAAATCAACACTACTGTGATTTAGTTCTGCTTTGCTGTGGGTTATGCTGGAATGAAGTTGTAGATTTTTATTTGCAACCTTAAAGCTGATGGGCTCTGATGATGCCGAGATATGGGGAAGAGATGAAAAGATAAGATATGATGAAGTCTGGACTGATGGAGACAGGAGAGAGAAAGGAGGGTTATTTCTTCTCAGCAGGAGGAGTGTGGAGAAGCTGCAGAGAAAGAACAGAAGAAAAGAAAAAAGAAGTGATCGGTTTCTCTGCTTGTGGTGTAAAAGTTTCTAACCCTAGAGACTTATTTTTTTTGCACAGACTGAAAAAAAGAAACTTCCTCTGCAGGATATGATTTCTTCTTTTACTATGATTAACCTGATGATTCTGTAATAAATGTGTTCTAACAGCTTGGTCAGAACAGAAGATCTGCTGCTGGTTCTGTTTGGACTAGAGGTTCCGGTGCAGAACTGCACATCAAATAGTGTTTTGTGTTTCTGAGTCAAGTAAAGCCCCTCTCCAGCTTTCATAACAGTGGGACTTCTGGTTCCTCTGCTCTCACGTGCGGCTCTTCTTAGTTCCAGTGCGCTCCTGTTCCGGGATGAGTTGGTGACAGTCAAAAGCAGGGAGCAGCCATGGCTGATATACTGTGCATGTTGGATTTTAGGGTTCTGTGTTTCTGCAAGTGGTTTTATTTCATTTAAAGTGATTCTCTGCAGTTGTTCCTACTGTACAAGTTGCAGTTTCTTCTTCAAAATCTATTAATGTAGTTTCACCTAAACTGCTGCTTCAGGCCGTCTCATCCTTCTGGAGATGTTCTCCCAGTTTCTGGGGCTTCATCAGTTGCAGGAACTTTTACACTGAAGCTGTTTCTTATACACATACGCATGTCCTCAACAAACTGTCTTCTTGAGACATGCCTAGCTTAGGTAAGTTTACGTTTAATATCCTGCATATTAAAAATCAAATGAGTTTTATGGAGAGTTGATTTTTCTCTGGATATACTCCAAAGTTCATATGCCTGTTGCTAATGTTACAGCACTCCATCATTAGTCATGCACATCCCACATTCCCTCAGCCTGTCAGTGTGGCCTGTTTGATGGCCACAGGCTTAACTGGGTCAGGACAAAGAACTGGGAATGAAATGGTTGAATGTGTTAAAGTGCAAAAAGCAGTAAAAATGGGTTGTAATTTTGTAGTTCTCCGCTTCCATAAAGAGGTAAGCCTTTGAAACGATGGTCTAGACTTAGGATCTGGGAAGAAGCTGAAAGCCAAGTTCACTTGTAATTGGAAGACTGCTATGCTGGGAGTTTAGCTTTAAAAAAATTAAAACCGTAATGTATGAAACTACACTCCTGCTGGAGAAGATAAAGAACACCTCAATTTTACATTGCCATTCCACACACACACACCCTGTAGCTCTCTTGAACTTTACAGATATTAAACATGAATACACTTTCGGAACACTGTTTATTATCAGATTATAATTTGCTGAGCAGTTCCAATAATGAACTGTAATCTGAGAGAGAGAGTGAGTTTCTTGTACTTTCACAGCTAAAAAGTTTGAAATCCTTATATATTTATACTTGTATAACCCAAGATAAAACATCAGCTTTTCACACTAGTCCTAAAAGACAAAACTGTGAGATGTGTGTTCAGTCAGTGGAGGAGTGTGAGGTGTGTGTTCATCAGTGAGGAGTGTGAGTGTGTGTGTCTCCGTAGTCAGTGTGGAGGAGCATGAGGAGGTGTGTGTTCATGTGTGGAGGACTGTGAGTAAAAGGCTCAACAGTGGAGGAGCAAGGGAGGTGTGTGTCTAGCCTTCAGTGGAGGACTGTGAGGTGTGTTCAGTCAGTGAGGAGTAAGGGAGGGTGTGTTCAGTCAGTGGGGTGTAGGGAGGAGTGTGAGGTGTGTTCAGTCAGTGGAGGAGTGTGAGATGTGGTACACTAGTCAGAGGAAAGGTGGAGGGTGTGTGTTCAGTCAGTGGAGGAGGTGGAGGTGTGTGTGTGTTCAGTCTCAGTGAGGACTGTGAGGGTGTGTGTGTTCAGTCAGTTGATATATGAAGTGTGTTCATCAGTGAGGTGAGGTGTGTCTAGTCAGTGGAGGACTGTAGAGGTGTGGTACTAAAGTCATGAGGAGTATGAGGTGTGTGTGTTCAGTCAGTGATATGCAAAGGTCACTGCAAATAAACAAAGTCAGTGGAGGAGTGAGGGTGTGTGTGGTAATTAGTCAGTGGAGGAGTGAGGTGTAAAGGAGTCAGTGGATGAGTGTGTGTGAGGTGGGGTGTGCAAGTTCAGTCAGTGAGGTGATGCCAGCTGGGGTGTGCGTGTTCAGTCAGGTGAGGACTGTGAGGTGTAGTGTTCAGCCAGCGGGAGTGAGGTGTGGGTGTGTTCAGTCAGTGTTCAGCCGTGGAGATGCCAGCTGTGTGTGTGTCTCATCAGTGAGGCACCTCCCCGTGAGGTGTGCAAGTTCAGTCAGTGGAGGAGTGTGAGGTGTGTGTGGTTCAGCCTAGTGGAGGCAGACTGTAGTGGTGTGTTCAGTCAGTGGAGGACAGTCAGGTGTGTGTTCTCCAGCTCTAGTGGAGTGGACTGTGTGGTAAAACTAGTCAGTGGAGAGAGTGTGAGGTGTGTGTGTTCAAATGTGGAGGACTGGGAGGTGTGTGTTCAGCTTTCTTCTGTGTGAGGACAGTCAGGTGTGGGTGGCAAACTATCAGGGAGTGACTGTGAGGTGTGTTCAGTCAGTGAGGAGTGTGAGGTGTGTGTGTTCAGGCCAGTGGAGGGAGTGTGAGGTGTGTGTTCAGTCAGTGTGTGTTCAAATAGTGGAGGTGAGCAAAGGCAGTCAGGTGTGTCTGGGTCAGTGGAGGACAGTCAGGTGTGTCTGTCAGTGGAGGACTGGTGAGGTGTGTGTTCAAATAGTGGAGGAGTGCAGAGTGTGTGTTCAGTCAGTGGAGTGACTGTGGGAGGGTGTGTGTCTAGTCAGTGGAGGACAGTCAGGTGTGTGTTCAGCTGCGAGGACAAAGTCAGGTGTGGTGGTCTCAGTCAGTGGAGGACTGGGGGAGGTGTGTTCAGCCAGTGGAGGAGTGTGGAGGAAAATTCAGTCAGGTGGAGGACTGTGGAGGTGTGTGTGTTCTTGGCCATGGAGGAGTGACAGCTGTGTGTCTGTAGTCAGTGGAGGAGTGTGAGGTGTGTGTCTCAGTCAGTGGAGTGATGCCAGTCAGGTGTGTTCAGTCAGTGGAGGAGTGTGAGTGTGTGTGTTCAGCCATGGATAAAGGAATCTTTATGTCCGGTTTATTTAATTGGGTTTTGTCTACTTTTAGAGCTTGTATGAAAACCTTATTTAACTCTAATTAATGAACAATTGAAATGATGTGGTGTGTCTGTCTGTCTGTCTGTCTGTCTGTCTGTCTGTGTGAGAGCGTTCTCCTGTTCAGTGCTTTTTCTGACTTCTGGGTACTGTAATGGGGCATTATTGACTGTTAACACCGTGTTCTTAAGAAAGACTTATTAAGTACTGCTATGGGTTCTGAGTCCAGATGCCCTGCCAGCTTGTGGTCACAAAGGCCTGCTGCCATGAGTTGATGTTAATATGTACATTAAATATATAAAGGGAGACAGCATGTGTAGCTTACACTGCGGTGTTTGACTTCTTCTTTCTGCAGGTAAAGACTATACCAAGTTGGGAGCACTGTTGCACCACTCTAGTGTTCATCAGCTGCAATGCCCCAAGAGGTCGTGTGCTGGTCAAACTTCTACCTTCGCTGTAGCTTTATCACCAGTGGGTTCCAAACCTGAACCCCAACCTTCCCTTCAAACTGCACACTCTGCACACACACACACCCCTGTAATCAGGAACTGGAAGAGACTTCTCCGATCAGAGTAGAAGAATGCTGTAAATGTAATGAGAGAGAGTGTAGTGTAGAGTGTGAGTGTGGAATGAGGGGTGTGTGTGTGTTCCAGTGTGTAGAGTGAGTGGTGTGTGTGTGAGTGTGTGTAAGTGTGTGTGCACAGGATGTATCAGGGCAGGGCTGAGTTGTTAAATATTGATGCGGAGTGTGTGTAATGATTAACGAGGCTCCAGATTACTTGGGAACCAGTTCACACACACACACTGGCCTGGCCCAGTCTGGCCACACTCTGCACCCGGATCCCTGGGAGCTGAGGCTATGAACACACACGCCTCCTGCATGTAATTGTGGTGTGAGTGTGGTTCATTCTTTGTGCTGAGTTCCAGAGAGGAAATGTGTTCTGTGTGTGTGAAATATCAAATCACTTTGAATAGTTTTAAGAGTGTTTTTATCTTTGGTCTACTTAATAAAATAATAAGGGCTACAGTAGGAAATGTGTGTGTTTATTAGTTATAATTGATGGTAAAGTTACATTGTGTGTGGCAGCTTTAGTCTTATTTTACTCCTGCTCATCTGATCTATTTAGTAAGGTGTAAATTCAACCCTTAAGAAACTGCTTATGGGAACAATAAGAACAGTGATAATAATGATAATATTAGTGATAAATGATGCTGTGTTTGACTGATCTGTAAGAGACTGTCCAAAAGTCCAGCTGCTCACATCAGGAAAGAGTAAATACAGAGAAATAGTGACAGTCAAACACACACACATATTCACACATCCCCAAGTTAATGTGTGGGGTGACATAGTTTTTACACCACGATTTCTGTTTGATTCTTCAATACGTTTTGAACAGAACCACACACACTTTTACACTCAACTGTAATTACAGGCTGTGTGTGTATGAGACCCCTGTGACCCCGTGCCACCCATCATTAGGACTTTATTGTTCTGTTTTTCTGGAGAGGTCAGACAGTTTTACAGCCAGTCAAAGTCTAAAAACGTACACTGATAAAAACAATAAAAACACTAAAACAGACACACATTTCAGACTTTAAGCTCCAGGGCGGAAGTGATTTAGAAAAAAAGAACAGAGGGTTAGGATACAGCCACACACACACCCACCCAGAGCATTTGGTGTGTAACCCTCATAAAAGCTGTTATCAGTTCTGCTCTTTGCTCCTATTGGCTGATGGCTCTTCTTTGGCAGCCCATAAAGATGAAGAGAAAATCTGGGGTCAAAGTCAGCATCTCACACACACACACACACACACTCACATTGCTTTTCTTGATTCCTTTCCTTACATGTGTAAGCAGCATTGGCAGTTAAGCCCTGCCCTACAATCAGCATTTCTTCTCTTTTTGTTTTACAGGTGGCACTCCAGACAGAAGAAGATATCTGTTTGTAAGAGAGAGAGACAGACAGAGAGACAGACGGAGAAACACAGAGAGAGAGGGACAGAGAGAGAGAGAGAGGGACAGAAAGAGAGAGACAGAGAGAGACGGAGAGAACGAGAAAAAGAGAGAGGGAGAGAGACAGAGAGAGAGGGGGACAGAGTTTGGTGCTTTCATGCCAGAGACCCATTACTCATCTGTCCTGCTTCCTCCAGGCGCTGTGGTAAAAAAAGTTACTGCAGATGTGTGGTGCTGGCTGTTTGTGGCCATAACTCCAGCGTGGAAGTGTGTGTGTGTGTGTTCCAGTGGAGCTGCTGTTACCTGCAGACAGTGGTCTTTGACCTTAAACTTCACTCCTTATGCAGGAAGTTCAGCACGTGTAGAGATCAGAGCTGAATAAATCTTGTAGTTCCGGTAACGTGTAAACAAAGTGCCGTTCAGTGTTTATTCTCTGTGCTTATCATAACATGTAGTGAAATTCAGTCTGTGATATTCAGGAAACACTCTGACTGTACGAACACCAAACAGGGTGTGTAATAAATGACACAGTGAATATTAAATATTAATAAATATTGTTGTGAATTTTACTAAACATGTTCCTCGGACTGTGGGCTGCAGGACGATGACCTATGAACTGACAGCCAGTTTAACTTCATCTGCCTGTCAGTTCTGTAGGCCACTGTCCTGTCTGTCCTCTCCCACTGTCTCTCTCTCTCTCTGTTCTCTCTCTCTCTCCTTCTCTGTCTTCTCTCTCTCTCTCTCTCTCTCTGCCCTCTCTCTCTCTCTCTGTCTCTCTCTCTCTCTCTCTGTCTCTCTCTCCCTCACCCTCTCTCTCTCTCTCTCTGTCTCTCACTCTCTCTCTCTCTCTCTCTCTCTCTCTCTCTCTCTCTCTCTCTCTCTCTTCTCTGCCTCTCTCTCTCTCTCTCTCTCTCTCTCTCTCTCTCTGTCCCTCTCTCTCTCTCTCTCTCTCTCTGTCTCTCTTCTCTCTCTCTGTCTCTCTCTCTCCTCTCTCTCTCTCTCTCTGTCTCTCAATTTCTCTCTCTCTCTCTTCTTCTCTCTCTCTCTCTCTCTCTGTCTCTCTCTCTCTCTCTCTCTCTCTCTCTCTCTCTCTGGTTCCTCTCTCTCTCTCTTCTCTCTCTCTCTCTCTGCCCTCTCTCTCTCTCTCTCTGTTCCCTAATCTTGCCCTCTCTCTCTCTCTCTCTCTCTCTCTGTCTCTCTTCCTCTCTCTCTCTCTCTCTCTTGTTTCTCTCTCTCTCTCTCACACACACACACACTCAATGGGGAAAGAGAGAAAGGAGAACTGTTTAGAGTATTTAAACTGAGCTGTGTTGAGGAAATGTTTGTGTATGATTTTAATGATGCATTAAAGTTTTTCCAATCACAATTGTGTGTTTGTGTGACACTTTGATTTTAAAGTGTGAGGTTTAGTGTATATTGTGGTAAATATTATAAAATAAAAAAAGCTGGTTATACCCTGGATTATTGGACTGGTGTGATAAACAGAGCAGCTTATTTGTGTTTGGGTGACAGCAGGTAAATTTATTAACATTAAATCCTCATCCCCAACACACACACACACACACACACACACACACAACCTGGAAGTCACACACACTCAGGAACTTTCTTTTGCTTTCTCATTTCCTTTTGTTGAACTAATGTGTCCTTCTAACCATATGGAAGGAAGGAGAGGGAGTAGGAGAGAGAGGTAGGAGAGAGGGAGGAAAAGAGAGAGAGGAGTGAGAGGCAGAGAGAGGTATAAATATAAAAACATGAGAGATATGACAGATATATATATTATTATAGATATATAAAGATGATGAGGAGGAAAGAGGAGGAGGAGGAGGGAGGGAGAGAGAGAGAGTGAGTGGTAGAGGGAGGAGGGAAAGAGGGAGGTGGGAGGGAGGGGGAGGGAGGGACAGAGAGAGGAGAGAGAGAGAGAGAGAGAGAGAGAGAGAGAGGGATTTCCTGCAGGGAATTTTCCTGGAGCCTGACTTTTACTTTCTGTCCTGCAGGGTGTGTATCGTGTGTCATCATGAACACAGAACTACTTGTACTTTCATTTACTGAAGTTCTTCTCCAGAACTTTCCCAGGATCTTAAAGACATTTAACATGTGGTTTATTTATTTACAGTCAAGAAAAACAAAACCTCAGTGCACAACAACTATAATAATAATTGTTGCCACTAATAATAACACATCACTATCATCAAAACAAAGTTTAAAAAAACGCCGCTAAAATATGCTGAGCTAGTGATTTAAAAGTGCGTGTGTGTGTGTACGTAAGGTGATGGTGTGAATGCAACACACAAGCCTTCTTATTATGAATCGCGTCTCTCTGTTTAATGATATTGTCACGACCGTCTAGCAGGCAGATATATATTCACCACCCGGGGAGCACTGATGGGGACGGTACCTAGATCAAGGGGACCTCAGGGGAACCTACTGGTCCAGGACAACCAGACAACCTTCCCATAATGGGGTCCCTGAACACTAGGATACCACTGCTCCACTAAATAAAGCAAGTTTCTGACTCTTCCGAAGAAAGTAAAGCCTGTAAAGATGCGGAGTGGAGCTCGTGGCTAAAGGGACTTTATTTTAGTGAACCGCCCAGTGCCTGCAGAGGTGAAAGCTTGATCTGCTTGTGGCTGATAGTGACGAAAAGTTATCACGCGCTGCATTTAAACTCCACTGAGCGAGCGCGGGCGCTGTGTGAGCCGCCTTTGGCCTAATCAGAATTCGCGCAGGCAACCACGCCACTTTGCTCTGAGTTTCTTGAGGTTTAATCCGTTTTCTTTGATCCTATTGAGGTTTAATGTCCGGTTTCTTCACTGGACTTTAATCCGCTCAGTTTGAGTTTAGTGGGGTTTGAACCACTTCGTGTATTCGTGTTTAATCCGGTTGATCAGACAGCAGTATGTTCAGCTGGGCGGGCCGGGACGGGCGACGGAAGGAGCCGGAGCTCTTCCACACGGTGTCGGATGGACTGAAGCGGCTGTACCAAACAAAACTGCTGCCGCTGGAGGAGACTCATCGCTTCCACGACTTCCAATTTCCGCTTTCGGAGGACGCGTGACTTCGACAATAACAAGCCCATGGTGCTGCTGGTGGGTCAGTACTCCACCGGAAAAACCACCTTCATCAGACACCTGATGGAGCAGGACTTCCTCGGAATGCGCATCGGGCCCGAACCCACAACCGACTCCTTCATCGCGGTGATGCACGGAGAACAGGAGGGGTTTTCGTTCCTGAATGCGCTGGCGGTGGTGGGATCCAAAAAAACCTCTCTGTGATAAACTCCAAACGCTGCTCCGGGAACCGCTTCCTGGTCAGGTGGGGCTACTGGTAGACACACACACACACACATACACACACACACACACATACACACACACACACAGACATGCACATACACACAGACATACACACACACACACAGACATACACATTACTACTTAGATGGGATAGACAGCTTTTCACACATGCCACCTAGGGGATTTGACAGACACACACACACACAGACAGCACACACACACACATATTACACACACATAGACACACACACATTATTATTACAGATATTATTACACACACACATAGACATATGTACACATACAATAGACACATACACACACACATAGACACATACACATAATTTAGATGGGATAGATATTACACACACTAATACCTAGATTTGGATAGACACATTATTATTACAGATAGATATTACACACACACATACAGACATAGACACACACACAGACACACACATTAGACATAGACAGACATAGACATACACACACACACACAGACACATTATTCTATTATTGGACATAATGACGGGATAGACATTATTATTGGAGATTTGGATAGACACACATACAGAGACACAGACGGATGGACGGACACACACGACTTTCCTCTGGATACATTACTAGACACAACGCAGACTACATGGCATCTAGGACATTAGCTGGCGGCAACGCCCACATCATCACGCATCACACCACAGAGTTGACGGCCACACAGACGGGCACACATTGACACAGACGGACGGGGACACACACAGACGGATAGACGGACGGGGACACACACAGACGGACACACACACGGACGGACACACACACGGACGGACATATTACTACGTGGACGGATACATTACACGACGGGATACACACACACGGACGGGATACACACATACATTAATGGATGATACACATATTAATGATGGATATTATTGGTTGACATTAATATTACACATTATTAATATTATTATTATTACACGGGATAGACATACACATAAGATAGATAGGATGGACGGGATAGACAGCGCCATTATTAATAATACACACACTATTAGACTTGGATTTGGATAGATACATAGACGGGATTGGATAGGAGCAAGCACACACACACACACGTGGATTTGGATATTATTACACGTTGACGGACGGACACACACACTTTGATTTTGGATGGATACACACACATACTCTACATACATAATGGATTTGGATATATTATTACTCTACACATACATACGGATGGACACATACACACCCACATATTACACATATTATTATTATTATTACCCACATACACACGTGGGATTGACGGATACACACACATTGGCTACACACATACCCCATGTACACA
Organism: Hepsetus odoe; assembly: GCA_017165825.1. NCBI lineage: Eukaryota > Metazoa > Chordata > Actinopteri > Characiformes > Hepsetidae > Hepsetus > Hepsetus odoe. The sequence goes on along the minus strand of CM029383.1, from coordinate 9,834,178 downwards.
CGACGGATAATAACACACACACACATACACCCACACACACGGACGGGATGGCTGGCACTAACACGTGGACGGACATTAATAGTTGCCATCGCGGACGGACGGGACGGACACACACACACACACACACACGGACGGGACACATACACACGACGGACGGATTGGACATACATTACACTACACACATTGTTATGGGTGACGGGGATGACAGACTTGACAGACACACACACACACACACACACACACACACCCACACACACACACACCCACACACACAGATGGACACACACACACACACAGGGGGATGGACACACGGACACACACACACACACCCACACACAGGGGGATGGACACACGGACACACACACACACACTCTTGGCAATAGGGGGATGGACACACACGTGGGACACACACACACACACACAGATGGACCACGGATATTATTACACACACTACATTAGATGATGGGGGATGATATTATTGGCTGGCTACAGGACGGACGGACATACACACATAGACGTGGATTGGACACTACGATTTTGATTTGATACAGATACACACTATTAAGCATGCCACATTACCCCACACTATTGCTGGTTGGCTGGCACACACACACACACACACACACACACATTGGCTACACACACACACACACACACACACACACACACACACACACAGATGGACACACACACACACACACACACACACACAGATGGACACACACACACACACACCCACACACACAGATGGACACGCACCCAGACACAGACACACACACCCACACACACAGATGGACATGCTGCCATTATTGGCCACACACACAGACGTGGGATTTGCATGATTACTACTATTACTGACGGGACTGGCTACGACGGATTTGGACTAGATACATACATGGATGACATATATATATTTATGTATACACATGTTGGTTGGTTGGCTATTATTACACACACATACACACATGGCTACACACGGATAAATGGATGGATTAGGGGATACATTATTGGTTGGTTGGTTACACTTGCTATTGCCAGATTTAATGGATACTATATTATTGGTTATAACACACACACACACACACACACACACACACACACACACACACACACACAGACGGAGTGGTGGGACGGATCTACACACACACACAGACGGGAGGATTTGGGACTCTACACAATAATACACATTGGCAGACGGATTTGGATTTGATTTGGACATTTTGCCATACAATACAGATTTTAGGGGATTTGAGTTTGGGACACACACATACACACAGTACACACAATTCTCTACACACACAGATGGACACACACACACACACACACACACCCACACACACAGATGGACACACACACACACACACACACACACACAGGACTGGACACACACACACACACACACCACACACACAGATGGACACACACACAATTTCTGACACACACAGATGGACACACACACAACTCCCACACACACAGATGGACACACACACACAGATGGACACACACACACACACACACACACCCACACACAGATGGACACACACACACACACACACAACACACCACACACACACGATGGACACACACACACACACACACACACATACAATTTACAGATATTACAGATGGATATCGATAGACACATTACATATTACACCTGGCTATTACAGATGGATACTTTTATTGGTGACACATGCTTTCACCCACACACACAGATGGACACACACACACAGAGGGATGGTTGGACACACACACACAGACGGACGGACACACACACAGACGGACGGACACACACACATGGACGGACAGACACACACACACACTGCATGGACAGTAGACACACACACACATGGACAGACACACACACACACACACAGATGGACGGACAGACACACACACACACACAGACGGACAGACAAACACACACACACACACACACACACAGATGGACGGACAGACACACACACACACGGACAGACAAACACACACACACACACACACACACACAGATGGGGATTTGAGAGACACACACACACACACTCCACACACACAGATGGGACACACATTATTGGCCAGAGGGATGGTTGATACACATTGGGCACACAGACGGGGATTTGGACACACACATTACCACAGACGGATTTGACATGCCACACACATGGACGACACACATTATTGGCTGGTCATTGCGTGATGTAGACACACACACATGGACAGACACATGCTGGCTGTAATACACACACAGATGGATTTGGACAGAACACACACACACACAGACGGATAGATAAACACACACACACACACACACACACACACACACACATTATTAGATGGATGGACAGATATTACATTCACATTAATGGATAATAGATAAATACACATTACACACACACAGATGGACGGAGACACATGCCATACATACATAAAGATGGATAGACATTGTACACAAGGTTATTAGGACGGGGAGGGTGGACACAAGCACACACAGAGGGACGGACACACTGCCACATGCACTCCACACACACACATAATAGATGGGATACACACACACAATGGCACACACACACACACACACACACATACACACACACAGATGGACACATGCACACACGGACAAAGACACACGGGACGGACAGGATACACACACACACACACACACATGGATAGATATGCCACATACAGACATACACTAGATGGATATTACACAGGAGAGGGGATGGACAGATGTTGTGACACACACACGTGATAGATACATACACACACACACACACACATTACACATATTGTGCATCGTGACGGGATACTTGGACGGACAGCTGGCTGGCTGGTCACTGGCACACACACACATACGGAGCAGACACACACACACGGACAGACGGGACGGGACGTGACGGGGGACACGCTGGCCACTTACTGGTGACGGATGGACGGGATATTACACACGCGACACATACGACGGACGGACGGGGCAGATATTACGCATACACATCGGTTGTGTATTATTACACACACACGGATGATACAGATGGACACACACACACAGAGGGGGAGGACACACACACATGCACACACATACACACACACAATGGATAGACACATACACACACATACTAATATTACATATTTAGATAGACATACATACACACACACATATTAGTTGCTACACATGGATAGATACATATTACACACATATTACACATATTACATTATTATTATTACGGATAGATATTATTACAATATTACACATATTACTGATAGATACTTTGGATAGACATAATACACAATATTGGCTATACACACACATTATTACTGGAGGTAGGGATTGGGATAGGTAGACACACATACATACATACATGTTATGATAGAGCATACACACATAAAGTTATTGTTACACACATATTTGGGATAGACACATATACACATACACACAGTGTTACATACAATGGATAGACATACACATTACATTATTATTATTAATGGATAGATAAGCTACACATACACATTACACATACAAAGTTAATGATGACAGACACATACACACACACACACACACACACACGTGATAGACACATACATGCACACACACACACACATACACACACACATACATACACAATGGGATAGGACATAATACACACACACACACACACACACACACACACACGGACAGATGGACATTAGGCTATTATTACATAATATTACACACATACACATTTATTGTGACGGATAGACAGTTAATATTATTGTCACACACGGATAGACATATATTGACACACATATACACACACACTGGATAGACATATTAACACACATATTATTACACACACTTGGATAGATACTGATGCAGGATATACACATGACACAATGTGGATAGATACATATTATTACACATACACACATACACATAATGGATAGACACACATACACACACACACACACACACACACACGACAGACATACATACACACACACACACACACACACACACACATATGACGATAGACACACACACACTATTAACACACACACAATGGACAGATAATGGATAGACACACACAATATTGTCATTATTATTAATAATAGATGGATAGACACATACACACACACACGGATTGGCTGGCTGGCTGGCTATTACACATTATTACTGGGACAGACACACACACACACACACACACACGTGGACAGGACACATTGACACACACACACACACGACAGTATTGCTACTTTTCACACACACACACACACACACACACACATGGCCTGGATAGACATACACACACATTGGCTATTATTATTACACACACACACGGATAGACACACACACACACATACATAATGGGATAGACACACATACACACATTATTGTCATTGGACACACACACACACATTGGCTGCTTTGACGATAGACGGGATTATTACATACACACACACACACACTGGATAGACACACACACCACACACACATACTGGGATAGATACACATTATTGTTACTGGTTACTGGCCACACGGACGGACACACACACACACACACACACGGACGGGACATGCTGACATAATACACACACACACGGACGGGAGACACACACACATACGGACAGACACAGCTACACACATTACACACACGGGGATAGACACACACACACACATACACACACGGATGACGGATAGACATACACACATAATCACACACACACACACACACACACACACACACACACACACATGACACACACACACATACAATGGATAGATATTATTAGTTATTATTGTACATACACACATATTTGGATAGACATACACATATTATTACATATTAATGGATAGACATATTACATACACATACACATATTATTAATGGATAGACACACACAATATTGCCACATACACAATACTACGATAGACATATTACTACACGGATAATAGATATTACACGACAGACATATTACATAATACACGGATACAGACACTACATATTAATATTAATACATTATTACACGGATAGACATATTATTACACACACATACACTATTACACACACTTGATGATATACATTATTACACATATTATTATTACTATTAATGGTGGATAGACACATTATTATTGACGGGATTTGGACGGATTTGGACGGATAGACACAATATTAATGGGATTTTTGATTTGGATTTGACAGACACACACATAGACATTATTAATGTGATAGACATTTTGATATACAGATATTACACATAGATATTATTATTATAATGGATAGACATTGATGTTGAGATACACACAGACATTATTACATTTAGATGGATAGACATATTGTTAATACACACACACACACACACACAGATGGACACACACACACACAGATGGACACACACACACAGAGGGATGGACACACACACACACGGACACACACGGACAGACACACACGGACAGACACACACGGACAGACACACACACACACACACACACAGACGGACGGACAGACACACACACACGCGCGCACACACACACACGCCCACACACACGGACAGACACACACGCACGGACACACACGCGCACACACACACGGACAGACACACACGGACGGACGGACACACGCACAGACGGACGGACACAGACACTCGCACAGACGGACGGACGGACACAGACACGGAGGGACGGACAGAGGGACGGACGGACAGGGACGGATGGACGGACACAGACACACACACAGACGGACAGACACACACACACAGACGGACAGACACACACACAGACGGACAGACACACACACACAGACGGACAGACACACACACAGACGGACAGACACAGACACACACACACAGAGGGACAGACACACACACACAGACGGACAGACACACACACACAGACGGACAGACGGACAGACACACTCACACACACACACACAGACGGACGGACGGACAGACACACTCACACACACACAGACGGACGGACAGACACACTCACACACACGGACACACACTCACACACACGGACACACACTCACACACACGGACGGACAGACACACTCACACACACGGACAGACACGGACGGAGGGACGGACACGGAGGGACGGACCGACAGGGACGGATGGACGGACAGACACAGACACACACAAACGGACAGACACAGACACACACACACGGACACACACTCACACACACAGACGTACACATGCACAGACGCACACACAGAACATATCCCGTTTTGCCCAGTTTATCTCCTGGTTCACAGGTAAATCTGTGTGTTTGATGTAAAGAGATGAATTCTGAGGTAAATCTCCGTGTGTTTGAGGTAAAGTGATGAATTCTGAGGTAAATCTCCGTGTTTGAGGTAAAGTGATGAATTCTGAGGTAAATCTCCATGTTTGAGGTAAAGTGATGAATTCTGAGGTAAATCTTCATGTGTTTGAGGTAAAGTGATGAATTCTGAGGTAAATCTCCATGTGTTTGAGGTAAAGTGATGAATTCTGAGGTAAATCTCCGTGTTTGAGGTAAAGTGATGAATTCTGAGGTAAATCTCCATGTTTGAGGTAAAGTGATGAATTCTGAGGTAAATCTCTGTGTGTTTGAGGTAAAGTGATGAACTCTGACAGGGTGGTTTGGCTGAACAGGATCAGTTTTGGACAATAAGTGAAACGGTTTGAGTTACTTGGAGCAGATTGTCACCTGAGGAGGACTTTTCAGATGATGTTCTTGAAAGTGAAAGTGAATATTCTTGTGAATTCATTGTGAAACGCAGCACACAGTGAAATTCAACCTCTACATTTCACACATACACACACGTGCAGCAGTGGACAGCTATTGAAAGCACCTGGGAAGCAGTGATGGGACGGTACCTTGCTCAAGGGTACCTCAGGATAACCTACTGGTCTGGGATTTGAACCCATGACCTAAGATTAGGGTTAGGGCTAACCACCGCTGCAACGTTTGGGGGAAAATGCTGCTGTAATTGGGATGCTTTTCAGTTCATTAAAGGGCCCAAATTGACTTTCTGGGATGATCAAGGTTTGAAGTATTTAAGTATTTTAAAAGTTAACAAATGTTCATTCTCTCCTTCCTTAAAGTCCATA
>CM029383.1:9792113-9822113 GCA_017165825.1 Hepsetus odoe | reverse complement strand
CCTTTTTTAAACTGTTTTTCCAGTTTGAGCTGTGTGTCGTGTTCTGGATAGATTTTCCAACAGCCTGTTTTGTCTTCATTATAGACGGCCTACTAAAAACGCAATGTGGAAAAGCTGCAGGTTGCTCTGTAGTGTGGCACACCAGGCACTGTGTCCGTCGTCGCACCAGATACCAAACAGTTGGGCCTGTGAATAAAACCCAGTTTGTTCTGTGATTTGTGCAGGTTATGACTTTGCAGCGGTTTTGGAATGGTTCGCGGAACGAGTGGACCGGATCATCCTGCTTTTTGATGCCCACAAACTGGACATTTCAGATGAGTTTTCAGAAGTGATCCGAGCTTTGAAGAATCATGAGGATAAGATGCGTGTGGTTCTGAACAAATCAGATCAGATCGGAACACAGCAGCTGATGAGGGTGTATGGCGCCCTCATGTGGTCTCTGGGGAAAATCGTGAACACTCCAGAAGTGATCCGGGTTTATATCGGATCATTCTGGGCTCAGCCGCTGCTGGTACCAGACAACAGGAAACTGTTTGAGGCGGAGGAGCAGGATCTATTCCGGGACATCCAGAGTCTTCCAAGGAATGCTGCGCTCCGAAAACTCAATGACCTCATCAAAAGGGCCCGTCTGGCCAAGGTTTGGTTTAATTATCTAATTTAATCTGATATCATTTCAGAGCTGTAAATGGGTGAAGGTTCACTCTGTAATTCAAAGGGTCATTCATTTGGTGCTAAATGACGAGTGTTGGAGTAGGAAGGCTGAGATCAAAAAGAGCAATCGGAGATCTGGTTGTAATCTTATAAATGGAAATGGTGTACATCCATGATTACAAGTGTAGTAACTATTACGCCATGTTTTTGTCAGCTTTCTTTTTTTTATTAAACAACAGAGTCCAGGTGATGCTGTGATTCTGGAGCTTTAACTAAGCCTAGCAAAAATGAAAGTGACTGCTTTAAGAGTTCAAATGTTCCCTCTTTATTTTATTAGTTCAGCAAATAAAGTAAAAAAAAAAAAAGAAAATCAATGAAATCAACTTTTCAATAAAAATGGAACCATCTGTCAGGAACTTCACGAAAGGTGGAAAGCCTTATTTTCACAATGTAGTCAAATCCTGAGGAATCCAATCAGAAGTCCCACCTAAGAATATTTCCTGGTTGAATTTCCTGTTTCATTCAAAGGAGAAACTGTGGCCACTTAATAATGTGAAAGCTCCCTGAAATACCAGGGCTCCTCACCGACATCGCAAAACTTTTTTCTTTCCAGGTCCACGCTTACATCATCAGCGCCCTGAAGAAAGAGATGCCGAACATGTTTGGAAAGGAGAACAAAAAGAAAGAGCTGATCACTAATCTGGGGGAAATCTATGCCAAGATCGAGAAAGAGTATCAGATATCACCTGGAGATTTCCCTAAACTCTCCAAAATGCAGGTTTGGAGGAAAGAATTCATCCATCAAACACCAACACTTTTTTTTCCTTTGTGTTTCTTTTAATTTTGCTGCTGTGACTGCAATGTTAAAGTTTGGGTTGTAATAACCACCACCACTAATTGGAGACAAAACGTCTTGGTCTACTGATGTCTTTTTTTTTTTTTTTTTTTTTTTTTTGTGCTGGAGCTACAAGGCTAAGGTTGCAAGCAAGTACTGGAAGCCTATAATCTACCAATTTGCCTGCTTTAATTTCTCTCCCTAGGGTTGTCTTGGGTTATCCTACTGCTAGAATGCTTCATAATTTAAGGTGGAACAGGGAATGCAAACATAAATCTGGCAAATGGTACCCCAATTTCTTAAAATTTGTTGTTTGCAGAGTTTTGTTAACCCTAACCCTTGCTACATTTGGAAGGGTTCGGTGGGTTTGTTTTGCTTAACTAGCTCCAGGAGTATGTTAAAGACTGTAATGTGAGACTGCTCATGTTTTGGTTCTGTAGGAGGTTTTGGCCAATCAGGACTTCAGTAAGTTCCAAGTGATAAAGCCGAAGCTGATGGAGGCAGTGGAGGACATGCTAGCCAATGACATCGCTCGACTGATGACGTTGGTGAGGCAGGAGGAAGCTGCTGCACCCAGCCAGGCGGTGCAGGGTGGAGCCTTCGAGGGCACCATGAATGGCCCGTTCGGGCATGGCTACGGTGAAGGGGCAGGTGAGGGCATAGACGAGCTGGAGTGGATCGTGGCGCGAGATAAACCAACATATGATGAAATCTTCTACACACTCTCACCCATCAACGGGAAGGTGTCTGGCGCCATGGCCAAGAAGGAAATGGTCAAGTCCAAACTGCCCAACACGGTCTTGGGGAAGATCTGGAAGCTGGCAGATGTGGATAAAGATGGATTCCTGGATGATGAAGAGTTTGCTTTGGCTAATCATCTCATCAAGGTGAAGCTGGAGGGTCATGAGTTACCGGCTGAACTACCTGACCACCTAGTGCCCCCCTCCAAACGCCCTCAATTAGAATAAATAAAACCTGACCTCTTCAGCTCTGAGCATACAGAACAGAAAGGGCCTAAAAACATAACCTTCCACAATTTTAGGAAATGAAAGTGAGCTTTAAAAGGTATCCAACAATCCTCACTTCAGCTAAGCTGCAGAAAATAATTATTAACCAAACTGCAGTTTATTCCTGGTTCCTCCTTCAGAAGGGTCCAAACTATTACTATTATTATTATTATTATCTTCATTATTATTATCATACATTTCTCACTGACTGGGAACGGTTGAGAATGGGATGTTTAGTTCTGATGTTAAATTAGGGTAGATTTTCAGTTCAGAGTTTTTCTGGGATGAAGTTTCTTGAGTAAAGAGTCATCCTGGAGCTCCTGCATGTTCAGGGCATGTTCTGAGCTGTTGGACGTGCTTGTGTTGAAAGGACGACAGGATGGTGTTAATATTGTTAATATCTAAGAATTACTTCTGAATCCGAATGTAAACAAAGTGCCTTAGTTCAGCTTCCCATCAGCCTCTGTACCCTTTTACCTTAAAATAAAGAGTTTTCACAGTAACCTGTGTGTGTGTGTGTGTTTGAGAGAGACAGGGTGATATATAAAACCAGTTCTCCTTTTTAGATTTAGTTTTTATTCTTAAAATACATTAACATTCTTAAAGTTCCAAACAGACATTTCTTATACAGTACACATTTAACTGAACTGTTTTTTGCAGTGGGAGTGACGGATGCATTTAAGGTAGAGGTTGGATTACATCAAGGATCAGCACTGAGCCCATTCTTGTTTGCAGTAGTAATGGACAGGTTGACGGACGAGGTTAGACAGGAGTCTCCGTGGACGATGATGTTTCTGATGATATTGTGATCTGTAGTGAGAGTAGGGAGCAGCTTGAGGAGAACCTGGAGAGATGGAGATCTGCTCTAGAGAGGAGAGCAATGAAAGTGAGTAGGACAAAGACAGAATGCATGAGTGTGAATGAAAGAGAGAAAGTGGAGTGGTGAGGATGGAGAGAGTAGAGGAGGTGGAAGTGTTTAAATACTTGGGATCAGTAGTTCAGAGTAACGGCGAGGGTGGAAGAGCGGAGAAGAGCATGCAGGCAGGTTGGAATGGATGAAGAGTGACAGGAATGATTTTTGACAGACGGGTACCAGCAAGAGTTAAAGGGAAGTTTTACAGGACGGTAGTGAGACCAGCTATGTTAATACTGGTTGGAGACAGTAATGAGACCAGCTATGTTGTACGGGTTGGAGACGGCGGCACTGATGAAAAGACAGGAGGCAGAGCTAGAAGTGTCAGAGTTAAAGACGCTGAGATGTTCGTTGGGTGTGGACAGGATTAGAAATTAGTACATTAGAGGGACAGATCAGGTTGGACAGCTTGGAGACAAAGTGAGAGAGGCAAGGTCCTGTCCAGAGGAGAGATGAGGGTTATATCAGGAGGAGGATGTTGAAGATGGAGCTGCCAGGAAAGAGGAAAACCAAAGAGAGGGGACACACAGAGGGATGGTTTGAGTGAGGAAGATGCAGAGGACCGGAACCAATGGATGATCTGTTGTGGTGACCCCTAAACAGGAGCAACCGAAAGAAGACTGTAGAAAATCCAGAGAAGTCCATCAGGTTTTCTGCAAAATTCTCTGAAGCTGAAAAGTGTGTTTGCGTGGTTTGTCCAGCAGGTGGCGGGGACAGGTCTCACTATACGCTTTACAGTTTTCCCCCTGTATTACTGAAAGCCCCACCCATGTCCTACATTTTATAACTGGGTGACCAATCATGAGGTGAAATGGGCGGAGCCTGGCGGGCGGGGGCGGGGGGGGGATAAGACACCACTATGATTGGTCTGTTCCGTGAACAATCACGTGATCAGATTCCAGTCGAAGTGCACCTGCGGGCGCTACGCGTCTTTTATCCTCTTGAAAAAAGAACCAAAAAGCCAAAAAACCGCGGCGTTTTGTGGAAAATCAGGAGCGGAGCGTGAGAAGGATGACCCCTCAAGGAGTTTACACCTTGCTGATTTTAACCGCAGGTAAAGCACTCTAAAGTTGTTGTGTTTAAACCCCGAGAGCCTGAAGATCAATAGAGTTGGTGTTCGCTCACCGAACCGGCGCTTCCTGCTGAAGAACCATCAACAGAACTTCACCCGGTTACTGAGACAACCCTGAGCTTCATATATTACTACATGTGTTTTAGTATATTCATCACCCTAGGGTTCACAGGCGCTCCGAGTCCCACTCAGCAGAGAGAGAGACAGAAGAACGAGAGATGAAATGAGAAAAAGACGGAGGATAGAAAGAGAGAGAAAAAGAGAAAAGTGTAAAAGTTCTATATGAGGTCTGGCTTTATCATTTCACTTCTTACTAGTGTAGACTGTTCACTAACGAGGGGACAGGTCACTAACGGGGGGTGGAGCTTGGAGGGGACAGGTCACTAACGGAGGGGACAGGTCACTAACGGAGGGGACAGGTCACTAACGGGGGTGGAGCTTGGAGGGGACAGGTCACTAACTGAGGGGACAGGTCACTAACGGAGGGGACAGGTCACTAACCGAGGGGACAGGTCACTAACGGGGGGTGGAGCTTGGAGGGGACAGGTCACTAACTGAGGGGACAGGTCACTAACTGAGGGGACAGGTCACTAACTGAGGGGACAGGTCACTAACGGGGGACAGGTCACTAACGGGGGGTGGAGCTTGGAGGGGAGGATGTAGTTGGAGTTCATGTTCATTAACCCGAACCCTGCCCAGTGTTTATTCACTGATCAGAGAAAATTGATTCTAGATTAGTGAAGCTACAGGATCAATAACAGCTTTTCAGTACAGCTGGTTGTTCATTGATTAGAGTTGTGTAGTACACAGTTTCGTGTGTGTGTGTGTGTGTGTGTGTGTGTGTGTGTGTGTGTGTGTGTGTGTGTGTGAGAGAGAGAGATTTTAAGCTGAAACTTAACCCTCCCCCACTTTCTGAAAGCGCTGTTAATGTAAACAATGCTGTTCATATCAGCTGTGGGTCGAAAGTACACGCGCGCACGCACGCACGCACGCACACACACACACACACACACACACACACACACACACACACACACACGTATATCAAAACTGAAAGAATGATGAACAAAAACAGGGTTAATGATAGAGACAATTGTGTGTTTGGAAAAGGCAGTGTTGCTCTGCAGATAAGTTAGTGTGTGTGTGTGTGTGTGTGTGTGTGTGTAGGTGGATGTGCACGCATATGTGTGTTCTGACAGGCTCTGTCCCTTCAGCTGGACATTCAGCACATGCTGTTGGACACCATTGACCACTCAGCACTTTAACTTTGTGTGTGTGTGTGTTACCTGATCTATGGAGCCACTTCAGATCCCCTGCCTAGAGACTGTTGCTAGGAGACCTATGGAGCCTGGACACACACACACACACACACAGTAAACTGCTTAGAATGTGTGTTAGGTAGGTGTTGAAAAGCAGGAGCACTCTTGTGGAGCCTAATTGTGTATGTTTGCATGTGTTTAAAGCTGAATCTGCAGCTGCCTTTTTTTTGTTAATGCAGAAAAACTGGGCTCCTTTAATCCTCTGAAGAACAGGCAGAGCTTTACACCAGTGAGTGTGAGAGAAAGTGGCTAAGCTGAAGTGTGAGATTATATTTGCCATGAACATGAATAAGAAAGTGTGTGTATGCTAGTTTGTGTATGGGGGTGTTGGTGTGTCTGCAGTTTGTTATTTAAAGTTCAGTTGTTGCTCTCAGACTGTGGAAGTGTTCTCATTATGAACGCTGTGGGACTGATGGACTGAACGCTGTGGGACTGATGGACTGAACGCTGTAGGACTGATGGACTGAACGCTGTAGGACTGATGGACTGAACGCTGTGGGGCTGAACGCTGTGGGGCTGAACGCTGTGGGGCTGAACGCTGTGGGACTGAACGCTGTGGGACTGAACGCTGTGGGACTGATGGACTGAACGCTGTGGAACTGATGGACTGAACGCTGTAGGACTGATGGACTGAACGCTGTGGGACTGAACGCTGTGGGACTGATGGACTGAACGCTGTGGGACTGAACGGTGTCAGTCTTGCTGTCTCTGAACATCACAGTGGAGCTTCAGTCGGTGGGGGTGTGGTGGGGTTTTGTGGGATGGGGGGGTGGGGGGGATTGGAGTGTCTGATTTTAGTTGCATTATCTCTCAGAAAAAAACATCCTGCATGTCCACCGCCAATGGGAAAGCAACACACACACACACACACACAGTCAGACACACACAGTCAGACACTGCCGCCAGCTCTGGTCTGATGTTTAATCAAAGCTAATTATGAGATTTGTATGTAAATGAGCTTTGTAATCTAGACCCTGAAGTGGCTGCAATATTAAGTGAAAGTGAAAGTGACAACCCTTGTCATTGTGAAACGCAGCACAACACAACGAAATGCAACCTCTATGTTTCACTCTCACACACGTGCAGCAAGGGGCAGCTTTTGAAAGCACCCGGTGAGCAGTGACTGGGATGGTACCTTGCTCAAGGGTACCTCAGGGCAACTAGACTACCACTGCCTCACATGCCCCACATATTCCCCACATCATCTACCTGTCTGGGTGTGTGTGTCTGTCTGTTTTTGCACTGGAGGGTCACCTCATCTAGAATGTGGAGATCATTGCTAGTGTGTGTGTGTGTGTGTGTGTGTGTGTGTGTGTGTTTAGGGGATGGAGGGATAGGAACATGTTTGGCAATCAGTGCTGTATCAAACAGATATTCCTGGTGTTAGACCAGCTGAGTGTGTCTCCAGTGCTCCTTCTGTTGTGAGCAGGTGAGTGTGTGTGTTCGAGGGGGTGCAGGTCTGAATGTAGGGCAGTCCAGTGTTTGGAGGTGTGTGTGACGGTGGATGGTTGAGGTCAGAGTGTATTTTTAGTGTGTGATGTTTTGCTCTTGAAAAGGTCACTCGTGTTTTCTGCACCAGTGGTTACAGAACAACGACCTGAGCAGCTCGGAGCACAGTCTAACAGAGGCCCCGCCCTCAAACGCAGCATCCTATGGGCCCCGCCCTCAAACGCAGCATCCTATGGGCCCCGCCCTCAAACACTGCATATGTGTATATACCATGCTAAACAGTAATCCCATGAAATGATACATGTGATCACACACACACACACACTCACACCCACCCCTCTTTTTATTTCCTGTAAGAGATCCTGACACATTTCATTGCTGGAGGCAAGAATTCACCTGCTTTCTGACTTTAGAGTGTTAAGACAGAGTGTAGCAGGTGTGTGTGCTGGGTGGAGTCTGTCAGCTGGACCATCATCCTCCTACAGCGTTCCTCTATTTAAGCTACCCCCCCCATTGTCCTTCTCTCTCTCTCACATACGCACACATGCATCACTAATGTAATTTCAAAACTAATTTCTTTATTTCATGCGATTATTATTCACTTTGCAAACATGTCAATGCTAATCTGTTAACACACAAACACAACTGTGCAGCCTGGCAGGATGCATGAAACAAGGCCTGTGCTCTGATTGGATAGTGAGTGTATGGTTTTGGAGGGTCCTGTCCTGGTATGGAGGATGTGGCCCTAGTGGTATGGAAATATGTAGTGTTTCTAAAGGGTTGCTCATTGACTGAGTCAGATGGTCGAGGTGACTGAATGGTTAAGTTGGTGCTGATACTGAGAGCTGCTCTTTAAATGTTTCTGTAATTTAATGCAGACCCAGCTGGGCTCACCTGGGGTCACACAGGGATTAATGGGATAAAAGAATTGCTTTGATCTCGTTGAGGTAAAAGCACCTGGATTAGAGCTGATGTTTCTGTGATGAGAACTGGGCTGCAGTGTTTTCTGATCTTTTGGTTCTGACGGAGCTGCAGGTTTGAAGTGTCTCTGGAAAAGAAACTCCACCCAGTCTGTTAATCATCTGAACAATTATCCCATCCTGCCTCACTGTGTCCCACCTCACCTGTCACTCACTTCTTCTTCACACACCTGAGACATCACTGCCCGCAAACACAATCACACCGGCTGGAGATAATCGGGAGCCGGTTTTGTTCTTCAGTGATGGTTGCAGCCGCAGAAGGAAACTGGAAGTTCAGGTTAAGCAGTTTCGGCATTTTCGACTGGGCGTTATGGAGATTCTCTACAAAGTGAAACTCTGAGACAGAACAAAAGCTTGTTTTTAAAAAGCGTAAACCTTCCATTTCTCTTAACATCATCCTCCAGTCTCTCTTCATCCCTCAGAATCTGGCTTCTCTCTGTTCTGCCCTATAACTGATTATATGTAAACAAACTGTGTTCTGATGGACTCCTTCAAAAAGCATTCTGGACCAAAATGCTCCTTATAACTTCTGTGGGAGTGGGGAGGGCTGCACTTCTACAGGCTGCATGTTGATGAAAGTTAAAGAATAACGCTCTTGAGGCCTATCAGTGTCAAAATATTTGTGTGTTTTTGATGGGTTGAAAGGTTATCTTTTAGGATATCCTGATACAGATTACTGATTAGTTCAACTGTAATCTGTAATTTTGAGATTCCTCTTGTACTATAGTAACAAAATCTGATTACTCCACTATGCCTGGACGCTTTGGTTTGAACCTAATCCAAACTTAAAAAAAAAAAAAAATTGAGCCTAAGCAAACCTGACAATGCTCCGAGTCCAACCCAGCCTGACCTGAACTACATCTTAAAGCTTTGAGTCAGAAACTGAAATGACTCATTGCCACCAAAATTGCAGAATAAAAACAGACAGGAAAGTGCCTACAGGAGTGACTGTGGAGGGACAACTAGGAATCGGACTCACTGAGCAACAGCTTTACCACAACATCAGGAAAATAGAAAAATAAGCCACAGTTTTCCAGAGCCTTTGGAAGTGTTTTATTTATGGAAAGAACAATGTTTTAACCATGTGTAACTTGGGGAAACCTCACGGTTTAGCAACTGTTAACCCTGACGTGAGAACAGGCTCCGGCTGCAGGGTTTCAGGTTGCAGTCTGTAAGGCTGTTAAATCCATGTTTGACCTCCTGAAGGGGTTTTCTGCATCACTGAAAGAGAGGAAACCGGTTCCTTCAGTAAAAGTAGCCTTTAGGTTGAAAACTGTAGGACTTTCTGGGTAGTAAAAATGCGTTACTAGAACGTCTTACCGGTGTCAGATGTCAGTGTTTACATCACAGCAGCCTATAGCCAGTGTGGGAATGGGAAGATTAGCCTGACACACTATCTACACAATCCCACAGAGGGTTAGCAAAAAGTAGGATTTATATCACAGTGAATTACTAAACACACTGTTTCTGTCATATATATAATATATGAAATGAATATATTAAAAAGGACTACTGTGTGTGTGTGTGTGTGTGTGTGTGTGTGTGTGTGTGCGCGCGTGCAGGGTTAGTGTGTGGGTTGCAGATCACCTCCACTGGACCCACCTCCATAGAGAAGGCCAGTGGTGAGAGCGTGAAGCTGGACTGTCAGTTCACTCTGGCTGCTGATGACACAGGACCGCTGGACATCGAGTGGAGCCTCCAACCCTCCGACAACCAGAAGGAAGAGAAAGTGGTCAGTGGGAGTGTGTCTGTGTCGGGGGGTGTGTGGGTGTGTGGGGAGGGAGGAAGTTTTGGACTAGAGCTACATCCACTAATCAGTGTTCTTAGTAATCATAATCAATAATAATCAGCACTAATAAACTTTGATGTTATAAGTAATAATAATCAGTAATAAAGTGTCACACACTCCAAACACAGCCTGAGTCCAGCAAGTTGCTGCTTGTATCTGAATGGACAACAAAACCACAGTGTTGTAGTGTAGTGGGTGGGGCTGAGGAAGTGAAGGTGGAGGAAAACTTGGCAGGGTTTAGCTCTTTATGATTTTAAATACTGTCCATTTTACACACTTCTGTACTGTGGGAGCTCCTAAATCCCAGATCTGCACAGCAGTGAAACTACCAAGGGGACCAATTACAATAAACCAACAATCTTGCTGAAAATATTCAGAGACAAAATGCCACTTTTCTACGGGGACTGGAAGTTGAATAATATTCCAGCTTGTATAAAATATCACACCCGTTTCTGCGAAGGTAGCAGCTCTATTTGGCTCTGCTAAAAGAATAGCAGTGGAACTACATTTGGATGAACTTCATCATGGAGCCCTTTGGCGTGATCCACACTCAGGACAAAGGGTGTGAACGGCAGGGGTGGTGGTAGTTTTGCAGGCTGCAGTCAGAAAATTGGTGCAGATTTTTTTTTTTTTAATGCCTAAAAGTTTCACAAAAGATTAATCATTTGCAGGAAGTTGGGTTTGATTGTTACAATGTTGAAAACTTCCAGCATAAAACCTTCACTGATCCCTGTGATGCCCCAGCCGGTCCTGATGTGTTTGCTGACTAGGTGTTAGCTGTGAAGCCACACTTCCATCACAGACCCGAAACATCTGGATGGAGGGTTGTGGATTGGACCTGCCCTCTTGCCGGCCAGAGTGTGTGGTTGTGTTCAAGTTGTGTCTCTGTGTGGATTCAGACTGTGGTGTCGGAAGCCCTTGCTGTGTGTGATTGCCCTGGGACTTTGGGGGCAGCGACCCATGAGCGATGAGTTGTTTGTGGGACACCTCAGACAAGCCGAGGGATTCCACACATAGCTCTCCAGGGCGTTAGCTCTTAGTCGTTAGCATCTAACCTATGCTACAATGAATGCATGGGAACTACAAAGCCCACAGCACCCCCCCCCCATCCAAACCCTAACCCCCATGCACCCCCCACCAGTGTTTAGCACAAAAGTCCTGCTGACAGTGAGAGTCCCAATGGGAGAACTGGGACAAAAGGATGGCTGAGCTTTGCAGTCATTCACTTCCTGATGAAGCTGTCCTCACACACTAGTGTTAACAAGAAGTTGTGTACAGTGATGCCATTTCACTGAACTAAAACCTAACACTCATTTTAAAGCAGAAACATATACTACTTCCTGATTGGTCAGATTGTGTTTCTGGTTCTTGTGCTTATCAAGGCTTAAACACTCGACCAGACTGTTGCCAAGGTAACGCTGTTTACTGGCATCACCATCAGGTGACTCGCACTGTTTTGCATTTCAAATGAGACCGTGTAACCCCCCAGACACACAGTGTCAAGTAACCTGATCGTTTTTCTGAGGGAGGTCGAGCAGGACTGTGGACTTAAACTTTCTGATGCTCCATTCTCTGCAGTTCTGTGTCAGGACAGGCGCGTGTGTGTCGGAGTTTATGTCGGAGAGGGCTTCTGTACGTCCTTCATTTCATTCCATTTCATTTCCTGTTGTTTTCTGTTCATTTTGAGTGCATTAACTGTAGAATGTGTAGAAGCTAAGGGTCTGGCAGCAGAATGACACCCCCCCCCCTCCCCTCCCCTCCCCTCCCCCCAGCACACATGCACAAATTGTTTAAATCTATTAGACCAGTCTACTTATTTAATGAGGGGGAGAGGGAGGACCACCCTACCTCACCCAAAGCTGGAGATATATTTTGTTCCTCATGATGGTTAGAGTTTGATTTGATAAAGTATGTGACAGAAGAGAGCTAACCTTGACTCTCTCTAACCCTAATCCTACTGATTGAGCTCCATAAACACCTCTCTCTCTCTTTGTCTCTCTCTGTAGGTAATCCTGTATTCGGGGGACAGAGTTTATGAGAATTATTATGCTCCGCTGAAGAGTAGAGTTCACTTTAACTCTCCTGACCCAAAGAACGGTGATGCCTCCATAAACCTGTTGGCTCTTGAAGCGTCTGATACGGGAACATACCAGTGTAAAGTAAAGAAGGTTCCGGGAATCCAGAGCAGGAAAGTTCTGCTGACTGTCATGGGTGAGTTTAGCACAAACATGAGAAAATCGGAGCAGCAGTGTCTCTCTGGTCTTATTAATGTCCATCCATACTCCTCAATTTTAATGATGGGACAAGTTCCCTTCACTGATCTTGTGACTTCAAAGGCATTAATCTCATTATTTCACCCCTTTGATTGGGAACACAACGCATGCAGCTTGTCCTAAACACACAGACGTGTCTCCTAGAGGACATTGTGTTGTTTTTGGCGCACATGTACTTTAAGTGAGGTTGCACTCGTGGTTCTAGACTGCTGAGTGACTCCACTGGTGTTTGGTGTGTAAAGCAGCACCTGTTTGGCACAATATTGACTGACACGCCTTAAACAAACACAATGACGCAGAACAAGGCCAAACACAAGGAGCTTCCTGAAACTCGCAAACCAGAGTGTTTGCATTTCAGACAACCCGCAGCTTGGACACACGGATAAACTGTACCAACTCTGCTAGAAATAATGTGGAATGCAGCTCAGATACAGGAGTGACTGTGAGAAAGGAATTCCAGAAGAACACTCCCCACAAATACCGAGGCAAACCATTAACTCACCAACCAATTCTTCTGTTTGAGCTCAGCCGAACATGGTGAAACTAAACTCTGTAAGACTTAAACTAAACGTTGAACATCATAATTTGTACAGTTAAGTTTATACTGTTATTAGGCAAGTGAGTATTTTGACCATATTATCATATTTATGCACGTATTCCAACTCCAAGCTTGAACCATGAAATGGTTTGATGTAAACCGTTTGGGGGGTGCTGGTGGTCTAGTGGTGGTTCTTGTCTATGGACCTGTGGCTCAAGAGGTCCCATGTTCAAATCCCCCCTCCAGCACTACCACCACTGGGTCCCTGAGACCCTGAACCCTGAGTGTCTCCAGGGGGGACTGTCCCTGTACTCAGGACATGGAGACACTCTGGAGAAGAGCGTCTGATAAATGCTGTAAATGTAAACCGTCAAGATGACACAAATAAACTGCCAAAGATTTGAGAAGACTCAAATATGAAGCTACCAGGAACGCATGATCCTCCAGAACAGGAATCCATATTCCCGAACTGAACGTACCTGCAGTGTCCAGAAGATCAAGGTGTTCGGGGTTAACATTTACGGCATTAGGAGATGCTCTTATCCAGAGCGACTTCCATGTCCTGATTACAGGGACAGTCCCCCCAGGAGACACTCAGGGTTCAGGGTCTCAGGGACCCAGTGGTGGTAGTGCTGGAAGTGGGATTTGAACCTGGGACCTCTTGAGCCACAGGTCCATAGACAAGTACCAGCACTAGAACACCTAACCCTACCTTGTCCACGCCTTATCAGAGACAAGACAGACAGATTTTTAAAGGTTTGATGGAGATGAGATGAGAGAGACTCCTGATGGGCCAGATGGATGGCCCTGTATCTGGATAGAGCTCCACTTCCACTCCGACACCAGCAACGGTCAATAATGCTGCCACTCGGGAGCCGAAAGGATGAGAGACTTTTCACTGTTAAAGAAAAGGGGAGCGATAATTAGCTAATGTTAGCTAGCATCCATCTGGTCTCCAAATATTGTCACAAAAACAAACCAGAGTGATGTGGTAAAGACACAAGTTAAAACATAATCCTTAAAACACTGGAGCTGCTCTTTCATGAAACGTTTTGCTGCAAAGACATCCAAACGACTGGTTTCCATTCTTTCATGCCTTCCCCAGACATGTCCACCGTCTCCTCCTCTGAACTTTGTCTCTCTGTTGGGATTCTGTAGAAATTCAGCATCATCGGTTTGTGTATCCAGTTAAACAACAACTATCCAGCGTTATCCACCTGGTAAAGATCAGTGGAGGACAGGAAGAGGGAGATCTGTCTTGTTTTCAGATGCGCGGGGTTTTGTTAAACATACCACAAAGTAAAGTATGTTATACGTTAAGTGATCCAGTACGCAGTGAAAACAATGCAGTATGTAGTGTGGAGAAATGCTGGGTGAAGGTGTAACAGATTAGAGGGCTCTTAAATGAAGAACAGTTATGGTGTGATGTTGTGATTGGCTGGTTCTAGATGGGCAGAGTGTCTTCCCTGATGAGGTCAGAGGGGAACGAGCAGGTGTCCTGGTCAGTTTCTGACCGTGGGGGACGGAGAACCTGCGTTCAGAGCAGATGCTGTCTGGGTTTGTGCGTGTGCCTCATACTAAACACCTATCTGCCCGACACACTGCGCCACAAGGACGTGTGTGTGTCCCCGTCATCATAAAGGAGCTTCTGTTTCTGTTCTTTTTGACTCCGTTTTAAGATTGTTTTTCAAAAAGAGAACGAGATCATGAAAATTGTTAAAATGTTTATTGTTTAGAATATTGTTTAATCATATTGAATATTTTATCAACTGATTTAATTCCCATCACTGGATTTTACATTCAACATTCATCCCAAAAATTAAACATAATATATTAAAACAGAATAATTCTGGACCAGGCTGAACCGAACACACAAAACACCCCTTCAACACACACACACACACACACACAAACCCCACTATATATTCACACATTTTACACTAAAGATTCATTCTCTTTCACCTTCACACTCCCTCTGACCAATCAAACTACTGTGCCACAGCGCATTCATGTCTCTCTCTGTCTGTCTGTCTGTCTGTCTGTCTGTCTGTCAGTGCGTCCCTCTAAACCCCGGTGTACTGTAGAGGGTTCTGCTCAGGTGGGGAAGGAAGTGGTGCTGAGGTGTAAATCCACTGATGGGACGAGTCCAATTCAGTACATCTGGGACAAAACCAGTGGCACCAAACTACTGCCAGCAAATGCTGTTCTAGGTAACACACACACACACACACACACACACGAAAGCTGTTCTCTAGGTGGTTCTCTCATTTCCAAGTTGTGAAATAAAACTGAATTCATAAACAGTTTTATGTGTGTGCTCCCCTAGATGCTCTCGGGGGTGTGGTGAATGTACGGAATGCAACAGAAGATGCTTCTGGAACGTATCGCTGCACAGCCACAAACAGAGTAGGAACTGACGAGTGTGTTCTAGAGCTCAACATAACACAGCGTAAGTCTCATATATATATATATATAACACACACACACACTTCACTTTCTGAATCTCTCTCTCCGTGTCTCTGCAGCTCCTAACACTGCTGGGATCGTTGCTGGTGCTGTGATCTGTGTTTTGCTGATTCTTCTCCTCATTGCCCTCATCTTGTTCTGCTGCTGCCGCGCTCGTCACAGGAAGAAGTATGAGAAGGAAATCTCCTACGAGATCAGGTACTGTGTTCTCTGCGCTCCCTGTCAGGTTTTGTCCAGTCCACCCATCAGGGTAGATTTGAGTTGGGCTGTCCTTCCTGGCTGAGGATGCTGGATGTCTGGTCTTTATAAATTAAACACCGGTATGATTCGGATGTTATACTGAGCTCGGCGCTGAGTGCACCTGCTGACCGTGTGTGTGTGTGTGTGTGTGTGTTTTGGGTGGGCGGGGGCCTTGACCCGAATACCGTTGGACTGCAGACCACTCGGCCTGTATTTGTTAGGTTTGCTCTGCTTCTTTTCAAGTTTTCCTCCAATCACAGGCTACCCCCCTCCCCACACATACACAGACACACAGAAGAGAAAGCTTCTGTAATCAGTTCTGCTCTTGTTTGTTCTTTTCACCCCTACCCCCACACTCGGCCCCCACATTCCTCTCTCCGGGGGGTGGGGAGGGGGGTGGAAAGTAGTCTAACTGTGGAGTTTGGAGGGGTGATTGAGGGAGGAGTTTGAAGACATGGAGAGGTTTGCTTTGGTTGAAGAAGCTTCTGACCAACCCCCCCACCCCCCTATAACACACAGACCCACACACACCCACAGTCTACAGACTAAACCCTAACCCTGCTCCTCATTCTGACTGGGACAAAGAGGATTAACTAAATGAGCCTGTCTCGCCACAACCTCCACCCTTTTGTTTTTAGGATAGATTATTATTGCCTGGTAACTTGTTAATTCAGTTAGAATTCATCTCTGTCTGTCTGTTTTTTGCATGTGTACATTTTTTTTACATTAAAAGATTAAAAGTAGTATGAGCTGATTTTACTCTTCCTAATTGTTAAAAGACTGAAGGACATTTCTATGCAGCTCCTAAACAGAATAGTTGAACAATAACTTCACTAGGGGGCAGTACAGTGTTGGTAACTACAGCAGCAAACAGTCAGGAGGAGAGAACACCGATCTGGTTTTCTTTGAAAAATTCTTTTAGTGTGGAAGCAGAGAAACCTGGTTCCACTGTCAGCTGTGTCTGAGAGAGAGCTGTGCTTCAAAGACATGAGGGAACATCAGTCATCCAATCATGGAACGTTAAGGATGATGTGTGTGTCCTCAAGCTGAAATAGAATGGAGAACCAAGTGACAAATGAATGTCTTCCACAAAACCCTGAACCCTGAGTGTCTCCGGGGGGACTGTCCCTGTATTTAGGAAGTGGAAGTTGCTCTGGATAAGAGCGTCTGCTAAATGCCATAAATGTAAATCTCTCTCTCTCTCTCTCTCTCTCTCTCTCTCTCTCTCTCTCTCTCTCAGGGAGGATGTCCCCCCTCCAAAAAGTCGAATCTCCACGGCTCGGAGCTTCACCAGTGTTGGTAGTCAGCGTTCCTCTCTGGGCTCCATGTCGCCCTCCAACCTGCACGAGTACACCAAGTCTCAGTACGATAAAATCCCTGCAGAGGAGTATGAGAGACCCCCCAGCCATGCCCCCCTGCCCCCTAGCCACACCCCCAGCAGGATGGGTGCACCCAATCTGAGTCGCATGGGGGCAGTCCCAGTCATGGTCCCAGCACAGAACAGGGATGGCTCCATTGTGTAGAACTGGGGGTTTGGAGGGGGGGAAGTCTCTCAAAAAAACCCAACTTGATCTTCCTTACAGAACTTCAGTGGGTTTGGAGGGGAGGATCTTGCAGTTTTACTCATGGACATGCCCTCAAACTGCTGTGTAAATATGTGTGTTTTATTTTTTTCTAGTGAGAGATTTTCTTTCAGACTAAGGGATTCGATTTTTCATCTGTGAGATGTTCTCCAGCAGTTTTTCTACAGAATCATATGGTGCAGATCAATTAATGCAGAACTCTCTCCTTTTCACAGATTTTATTCAGACTCATTTAAGTGTTGTTTTTTTGTTAAAGACCTGCTTTTTTCTCCAAAGTTTGCACCCAAATGAAGAAATTTTTACCTGAAACTGTGCATGTTTCCAAACACTGCACTGCAGGTTAGTGCAGGACCAGATGGAGTATTTCAGAGTAAAATCAGCTGAATTTGGAAAGATTTTCCTTCAAATATTTTCTCTGATACTGTAGGTCTACCTGTGGGTTTGCTGGTCAGCCTGATTTAATTTTGTGGCCAGTCCAGACTAATAGAGGCCTCCCTGGTGCCTCTGCTCATGGAGCCAAGTTAATTTTTCATCAGTAAACTTTTCCACTTTAGTTGTCTCTCAGACAGTGAAGGATTTTTATGTGAAGTGTTTGAAGGACGTGTGAAGTTGAGTCTGTTGAATGATGGAAATTAGTCATTCTTCAGATGGTCTAATGATCCAAATAAACTAGTGTAGTAATTTTGATAGTTTCTTTGGGTTCTGTTCAGACAGAAATGGTTCCACTGTTCTGCAGCAGACACCTGAGAGAACCCAGTTGCTCCTGGTCAGTGTAGAAGGATCTTCCTGACTCAGTCCTGGTGCCTTTTCTTCTCTCCGGATTTAATGAAGGAATTCCAAGCCGCTTGTTTTTAGGAAAATTTAGTGTAGTGACTCAGTCAGTTTGGACCACCAGTTTACCCTCCATCATTGTCTTACACTCAGCAGTAACTGCTGGCTGGTGTTAAAGGGCCCAGGTGATGGGAAATGCTAGAAACATTGTAAATCGGAGCCATTTGCCCCTCAGCCTGCTTGGCCTGTAGCATTTCACTCTTGTGATGTCATTAAAACTAATGCCTATACATTTATACTTCTGTTCACCCTGCAGCTCTCTAGCCTTGCGAATTTAGCCTGCTGCACTCTAGATTTCACGGCACCTACAGTAGTTGACTCGATTGATTAATGGAGGTGCTTGTTGAATGAGGTCTAAAAAGGGCCAATCAGAGGAAAGTGTTATTATTCAGGGACGAAGGGAGGGGCTCCACCTGTCCCCACCCAACCTTTTCCTGCTGCTTTACGCTGAAAGAACCGATTCTGTTCAAATCCTCACAAGGTCCACATTGCAGCTCAGAGAGAGAAAGAGCCCTTTAATGTCTGCCGCAGTTACAGGTGTGTGTGTGTGTGTGTGTGTGTGTGTGTGTTACACACTGTCTTGTTCTGACTGCCTCCTTGTTGGTTAATCTGTTGGGTTTTTGTTGAGAGTACAAATAAATACATGTATTGTTATTTTTAACCCTCTTGATTTCTCTCTTTTATACACACACACACACACACACACAGCTGTGTGCTAATGTTTTAACACTTCTGTTCATTTTGCACATTTCTGTAAAAACATTGTTTTGCTGTTTCTGCTTTTTAAAAATAAAAAAACATGCTCTCTCTCGGTCTCTGATTAATTTTAATCTCCTGATTTCCCCCTTCTACCTTCGAGCCAGAGAGAGTAAAGAGGTGATTAATCGGTGCTGTTGGAGCTCTGTGTCCTTCAGTTGTTTCAGGAGTGAATTCGTTCTCTCTTCCACAAGATCAGTGTTTTAAAAATAGCCTGAGTCTAATTTCTAACCCTTTAGAAAAAATGCTATTCGTAGAGGTTCACATACATTCTCACAGATCTCTTACAGTGGGTTGTTTACTGAAAAAACAAATGAACAAGTTCAACATTTTTTGACTCGTGCAAGAAATTAGAAAATGGTGAAGTTCCCAAACTTTTAGCACAGCTGTTTATCTGAATGAGAGAGTATGCTGCTATTAAAGTCCAACAAATAAACACAATAAATATTTGGGTTTTATAATACATTTTTACTGGCACTGCGCCAGACCAGTCAGAATAAATCGGCAAAGACACTGTGTGTGTGTGTGTGTGTGTGTGTGTGTGTGTGTGTGTGTGTGTGTGTGTGTGTGTGTGTGTACAGAGAAGTGTTTTCAAATGTCCTCTAATGTCTCTCACACACACACACACCTTGTTCTGCTGAAGGTATTAATTGTTTGTGCATTCTACAGAGCTGGGAGACGTGCTGAATACTGATTGGCTGTATGCTAGATGTTTCCATGCCAACGTTATCTGGAAGTAAGCAGAGTGAAGATGGTGATTTATTTCAGAAACCTACACACCCCGTCTCTCTCTCTCTCTCTCTCTCTCTCTGTGATTAATAATTAGGGTGATTTATTCTGATTTGAATGTTCTATCTAATTATTTCATCTGAAACTTCCTCCTAAATCTTTGTGCTTCTTTTCTCACCAGAAATGTTAATAGTTTTCCACACGTTTTTTTTGATGGTGCAGGTTTAATTATTTGAACATTCAGAATCATGATGCTCTTGCAGACCCGTCTGGGTGACTGGGTCAGCGGTCTGGGCGGTTCAGTCTGCTACTGTGAGCTGCTCATCAGGTCCAGTCCGCAGGTTAAAGAGGATGTGCTGCCCTCTAGTGATGCTTCTCCAAAAGTGAAAAAGGGAAAATTCTGGATTTAAAGCCATGAATGCATGAGAATACGTGTGTAAAAATGAACACACTTGACCAGACATCTCCTTTCAACTACTCCTTTTAGGGATCTTCACAGTGCCTCCATGTCTTCCTGTGCTCTGCATCTTCCTCTTTGAGAAAGTTAATATTGTTGTCATTGCGAGGTCACAGCACACAGTGAACCACAACAAAATTGGACCTCTGCATTTAACCCATGCAAACACCGTGCAGCAGGGGGCAGCTATGAAGGCGCCCGGGGAGCAGTGACGGGGATTGTACCTTGCTCAATGGTATCTCAGTGCAACCTACTGGTGAGGGGTTTGAACCCACAATCGGGTTGAAGGTTAAGGTTAGGCCTCTGGGGAGGCTGTGTTTTTGTGTTTATATTCCAGAGTTTCTCAGCTCTTGTCTCCTGGGCTGTGGACCAGTTATTTGGTTGTTCTCATCAGGATGGTGTTTCCCGTTTTCCTGCATACATAGGGGCAGCGGTAACCTAGTGGTTAGGGAGTTGCCCCCACATCGGAAGATTGTGGGTTCGATTCCCTTAGGTAGTTTGCCCTGAGGTACCCTTGAGGAAGGTACTGTCCCCGTCACTGCTCCCTGGACATTTTCAATGGCTGCCCACTGCTGCACGGTGTTTGCATGGGTTAAATGCAGAGGTCCAATTTTGTTGTGGTTCACGTGTGCTGTGCTGTGACCTCGCAATGACAAGGGCTTCTTTTCACTTTTTCACTTTTTCACTTTCATACTGAGC
This sequence comes from Hepsetus odoe, assembly GCA_017165825.1. Classification (NCBI taxonomy): domain Eukaryota; kingdom Metazoa; phylum Chordata; class Actinopteri; order Characiformes; family Hepsetidae; genus Hepsetus; species Hepsetus odoe. The sequence goes on along the minus strand of CM029383.1, from coordinate 9,801,526 downwards.
TCTGCTTGGTTTACAGTTAACCCAGTGACCTCAGTGTTGGTGTTCACTGTGCCTGATGTGTTAAATTTCTTCTGCACTTCTGTTCTGTAGTTTTATAAAAAAGATTGAATAAAGATTGTAGCTCTTATAAACATAAGTTTTTGTGTTTTGTATTTGAATATATATATCTTTATTAACATTTATATATAAGATGTTCATTTTTAAGTAGTTCATGTAAAATTAATAAAAAGATGAGTAAATATCAGTCACTGTGATTGGTTGAAGCTTTGATAGAGCTTTATTTATCATGTGACTTGACCAATAGAAAAGCCGAAATGCTGGGGTGGGCGGGGATGAAATGAGTAATGGTGGAGAAAATAAAAATAAAAATGTAATCTTGTTACGATAGTGCTCCGCCACAGTTGGAGCCATCGTACCAGGAATGAGCAAGGGCGTGATCGTGACATAGGTAAATAACATTCCGCACTTGGTCCTCAATCTCAACCTCAATCGCTGCTGTGGTTTCTAAATAAAAGATCCTTTTCTTTTCTGCAAGGCAACTTCACTACTTTTGGAAAAGTAGTCCGCGCATGCGCTGTGAATCCTGTTCTGTGAGCGCGAGACCACTCACGTCTTCACGCGGGAAATGTTAACTTGAGTAAAATTTCTGGATGTTTCTCATCCATGTGTTAAATGTGTTCAAGTGTGGTGTGTTCACGCCTGTGAGTGGTGTTTACTGTCTAAAGGGTTTGAGTTTTTACAGTAAATCTGTATAAAATAACCAGAACTGAGAGACTAAACTGAGCTCCTTCTCTTCCAGTCGGTGTGTTTCATTCTAGTTAGTTTTATGAAGGGTTAGGGTTGGTGTAGATGATTAGAAAGGAAAATTCAGGATGTTTTATAAACCAGTTTCCTTTGGTTTTTAGAGCAGTTCATTAAAATGATAAATGCCGTAAACATAACGTAACGAAATGTAACGTAAAATGGTTTAATTTGTGCTGTAATTAAATATTTGTTAAATTTTCCCTGTAAACTCCAGTAAGTTGATTTTTAAAATGTGTTTTGTGTAAAAAGTGTTAAAATGTGTGTAATAATTGAGTTTAGTGTTTGTAGAGGAGGATGTAGTGATTCTGTGTTTTAGTTCCTGAATCTGACTCATTTCTCAGGAAGGATCTGTTCTGTTCTCTCAGTCTGAGCTAACCCTAACCCTAACTCTAACCCTAACCCTAAGACCCTGTTAAATGGTAAACTTTCAATCATTCCTTGTTAAATTGATCAGAAGTAATTCTGTTATTTCTTTGTTGGGTCTTTTTGTATCAGGGTTAGGGAAGCATTGCCCTTTAGTTCTGAATTACTTACAATGTATTTTTTTTAAACTGTGGGATTGAATTTTATTAGAATCATGTTTATGGTCTCTGGTTAAATAAGTTTATCTATTCTAAAAATAATGGTTAGGGTTAGGATTAACCCATGGCTTTTAATTTTTTGTACCCTTCCCATAAATACTGTGTTTGTAAGTGTCTGTCTGTAAATACAGCAGTACAGCAACTACAGCAAAAATACAGCAACACTACCCAAAATAATGCATTGTCCCAGATATTAGATAAGTGCCAAAAATGTTATTTTGTTTTAATGGAAGATAAGAATGTGTAGAAAGAAAGGGGTGTTAATTCTGCGGCTGTATCTTTGGCATTAACTGCATGGCTGTAATTTGACCCTAACCCTAATCTCTAATGATAGAACCACATGTTCCATCTTGTTGGAAAGAAGAATTTTGTTAATGACATCACACAGGTCTGTATGGATAGTGTTTTTTTTGAGTGATTAGAGTCTCCAATCATAATAATTTCCTTTCTTTAATCTGAAGACTCCAGTCTATCTTCTTTCTGGAGGTTTTGATTAGTCATGTGAGTATGTTCTGCTGTGTCTGATGTTGTGAAACCCTGTGTGTGTGGAGGAGTGGTGGTTGAATTTAGAGATTCCTCAGTGTTAGGGTCACTTTTTCTCTCAGGAGTCCAGCCAACTGAGAGATGGATGCGTAGGCTTTAAGAAAGCAGGAAGAGCTGGAAGAGAGTGACTATGTGTTTTAACGGCAAGGGTTAGGGCAAGGGTAACCCTAAGTTGAACAGTCCAGACCGGTTATGTTTGGGGGGAAAGTTAATGGATTGATGTAAGGATTAGGATTTGGTCTGGATTTACAGTTCATGTGAACAGGTAACCGGAACCCAGCCACTAAGGATACTCAAGCCAGTGTATTTCTTCATGCTGGTCCCAAGCCCAGATAAATGCGGGGATGCTTTGGGGGGGGGTTATGTCAGGAAGGGCATCCGGTGTAAAACTTTGCCAAATCGATATGCGGTCAATGAAACACACTTTCATACCGGATTGGTCGAGGCCTGGGTTAACAACGAACGCCACCAGTGCTGTTAGCCTACAGGGTGCTGGTGGAAATTGGACTACTGTTGGCAAAAGGAGAAGAAGAAGAAGAAGATGAAGAAGAAGAAGAAGAGGAAGTCATGTCCAGATTGAGGAGGAGAGAAAGAAGGGGAGGAGAGTGGAAGTGGGGGTAAAGACTTTGAATGTTGGCAGCATGACTGGTAAAGGTAGAGAATGACCTGATGTGATGGAGAGAAGGAAGGTTGACATTTTGTGTGAGAGAGACTAGATGGAAGGGTAGTAAGGGTAGTTAGACATTCCTGCCTAAATGACTATTGTCCCATCGCACTCACACCCATCATGAAGTGCTTCGAGAGACTGGTAATGAGGCACATTTAGACTCAAATACCTCCCTCACTGGACCTCCTACAGTTTGCGTATCTTCCCAACTGCTCAACAGACGATGCAATCTCCACTACTCTCCACCTGTCCCTTTCACATCTGGACAGAAAGGACAGTTATGCCAGAATGCTGTTCATCGACTACAGTTCAGCATTCAACGCCATCATCCCTTAGTATCTGAGTGAGAAGCTGAGGCTGCTGAGTCGAATAAATCCCTTGTAATTGGATCCTGGACTTCCTGACTGGGAGACCCCAGTCAGTCAGGATCAGTAGCAGCACCTCCAGCACCATCACGCTGAGCACAGGAGCCCCCCAGGGCTGTGTGCTCAGCCCACTGCTGTTCACACTGATGACCCATGACTGTGCAGCCAAGCACAGCTCCAACCACATCATCAAATTCGCTGATGATACAACCGTGGTGGGTCTGATCAGCGGTGGAGACGAGGCAGCTTACAGAGAGGAGATACAAGAGCTGACGGACTGGTGCAGAACCAACAACCTGTCTCTGAACGCCGACAAGACTAAAGAGATGGTTTTTTACTTCAGGAGATCACGTCGGTGACCACTCTCCAGTGAATATCGACACCTCACCTGTGGAGATGGTCCAGAGCACCTAAGTTTAGGGTTAGGGTTAGCCCTAACCCTAAGTTTCTTGGTTTTCACTTAACAGACAACCTCACATGGACCCTCAACACCTCCATCACAAAGAAAGCCCAGCAGCATCTCTACATCCTACGCAGACTGAGGAGAGCCCATCTTCCACCACCCATCCTCACCATCTTCTACAGGGGAACTATTGAGAGCGTCCTGAGCAGCTGTATTATTACCTGGTACGGGAACTGGAACGTCTCAGACCGCAAGTCCCTACAACGGGTAGTGAGAACAGCTGAGAAGATTATAGGTGTCTCTCTGCCCTCTGTTCAGGACATTTTCACCACTCGCTGCATCCGCAAAGCAACCAGCAAGACCCTTAACCCTGAGTGTCTCCAGGGGGACTGTCCCTGTAATTAGGACATGTAAGTCGCTCTGGATAAGAGCGTCTGCTAAATGCCGTAAATGTAAATGTCCTGGAGGAACGTTATTTCGTTTCACTGTGTACTGTGTATCTGGCTGAAATGACAATAAAATCCTACTTGACTAGACTTGATTTAGAACTTCAAATCTCACTCTGAGCTGATGATTCTCAAACATTACTATAAAGTTCAGTAAAATAGGTAACATATCTCCACTTCAAAACACAAAACTTCCAGAACAAATAAGGACATTAGTCTGTCCTCTCCAGTACAGCGGGACCACTTTATTACTGGTTTTCATGCCGACGGCAACAGGACAGGTAACTGGACATATATTACCAACAACACATTTGTTCATCAGCTTTTCTCAAAGTCTCACACCGAGAACTGAAGTCAAACTTTTAAACAAGCCAAATTTATCAACAGGGTCCCGTGTCTCTAGCTGGACGTCCAGTATGCGGAGGACATTGGTTTAAAAAGTGGACTGGTTTCTGTTTCTGAAAGTGGTGCGTTAAACGCAGCAGTGTTTGGTGGTTTTGTGACTTTACCCTCCTCACCTGCCTGCTGTGACAGGAGGAGCAGTCTGACCTGCAGTTAGCGATTAAAGACCATTAACAGGCCACGTGTTTGATACAGACTCAGGTTTCATGAGGACGGGGGACTTTCCAAAGATACCTGATATCTATACCTGGCTCCCCCCTGGGCCCCTCTAGAAATAACAGAGATCAGTTTTTTTTTTTTTTTTTTTAATCTGACTGCACTGTTGTTTCTAATTCTGTGCCATTTTGTGGAGTTTCGCATAAAGAATTGTTACTCTGCACCTGTAATTACTCTTTCAGAGCATTTTTCTTTTTTTCTGTTTGTTCTAAAGAAAAGTTTTGTAAGCAAAACCTGAACAAAAATGTTTCTCATTTTTATTCTTTTTTATTTTTATACATTAATGAAAATATTTGGAGTTGCTTTAATTGGTGTTGTTTTCTCCTGAGTGCTGTTGATTTAATTTCATCATGTGAAAAAGGTTTCTGCATCAATTTGAAGAATATCATTTTAAGAATCTAATCAAATCCTTATGTGTTTGAACTTTCTGGGCTTGATAGGGTGGAATAATATTCTATTCACCTCTAAACAGATTAGTGCTGCAAAGACTGGAATCTCAAACCTTTTGACTCCCTCTTGTGGCCACAAAGTTGATATATTTTGAAAAAATGAATTAGAAATTGCTAATTTCTTTATAGAACTAATAATTTATATTTAAGTGAGGAATGAGCTAGTGCGTGTCAAAGATTTAAATTTTTCATTTAATTGGCAATTTTTTAGTTTAACCCTAAATAGAGAACCTTTTCACTCTGTCTTCTTTCAGACAGTCTTGGCTGGAGGTTCCGAGTGAAGCATCCTTTTACTTCTGACTCAAGGCAGGTTTAGTGGTAGGGTACTTGTCTATGGACCTGTGGCTCAAGAGGTCCCAGGTTTGAATCCCACCTCCAGCACTACCACCACTGGGTCCCTGAGCGTCTCCAGGGGGGACTGTCCCTGTAATCAGGACATGGAGACACTCTGGATAAGATCGCCTGATAAATGCTGTAAATGTAAATTTAAACTGAAATTTATTTAAGTTTACACTTGTTAAGAAAAGCATTCCCATGATTCCTAGCAGGTGCAATGGAGAGTTAAAATGTAATGTACTGATTTTAAATTTGACCTACTTTAAAGATGAATTGTTTCATAATTGTAGTTGTTCAGATTTTTTCCGTGTGTAAATTGTTGAATGATTTGCTTAATACTCACTTTATTGTTATTGTTGCGTTTTTAAAAAAAACAAACAAAAAATACATTTCCCAGCATGCACCTGCACAGCGCTCGTCAGTCTGGGGCTGCCGGACCTCCAGATTCAGCTCAGCTGGAGTTAATTAGTCTGCAGGTCTCAGTGAACAGCTCGGTGTTTCTGAGTGCTGTATTTAATCTAAAACAGAATTAAAAGTACAGGAGTAAAACCTAGACGGAGCAGTGTCGGTCCCTGTGCTGGTGTCTGGTGTTCAGGAGTGTTTGGACCGGTTGGTGAACTTGGTGAACACCTGTGTAGAAGCGTGAGCAGCAGCAGAGCGTCACTCAGCAGGAGGAGGAGCTGTGTGTTCACAGGAGTGTAGGAGATGGGCTTCATTCACTCTCTTACTGATGGAGCACTTTAATACGGGCCGCTCCGAGGGATTCACATTTTACTGAACTAAACCCGCAGCTCATCAGTGGGTGAAAGGAGCTGCAATAAGGAAGTGAAGGCGTTTAAAAACGGGTTAAAGTGCTTCTGAAACGCCTCCAGAATGTTCTCCAGAAGCAGGTCGGCGCTGGTTTGTTCTGCTGGTTTAAAACTGAAACACCGCAGACGGGATATTTCCTCACAGTCTGAGCCCGAACCCGAGTCTTCCTCTCTCACTGTGGTGTTCAGAAAGGTGAGACAGAGTGAGAGAGTGAATAAATCTCCCGGAACAGGAGCAGGTCTCAGGGTTCCTCAGCTGCTCTGAGGTTCTACCTGTGGGCCGTTTTGTGGAGTTGAGTGGAAACACTGCTGTGCTGCTCCTCCAGTTCCTCTCCCAGCGGCTCCTGTTCTCTCTCCTGAAGAAGAGGCTTCTGGACAGAAGAACGGACTCTCTTCTGTCCTGATGGAAATGTTTGGAGTGGCTTTTGTGTTTCTTTCTCGAGTGCTGTTAGCTTATTTTCATTATGTGAAAAAAGTTTCTTCATTTGAAGAATTGTTTACATTTATTACATTATGAAATTTACATTGTGACTCTCTTCTCCAGAGCGTCGTCCAGCTCCTGATCACAGGGACGGTCTCTCTGGAGCAGCTTGGGGTTCAGGGTTCGCTCAGGAACCCAGTGAGGTTCTGGAGGTGGGATCTGAACCTGCGACCTCTTGGTCTGTAGATGAGTATCCTTCCACTAGACCACCAACTGAAACCGATCCTGATGTATTTGATGTTTCTTTAATTGAAAGGGTGGAACAATTTCAGTGTTTAATGGTCTTATTCTGTTCGCCTGTAAAAGACTGGAATCTAAAACCTGCTGGAAGCTCCTGCTCATGAAGAGAGTCTTAATTCTGTCCTAAATTCACTGGTCTTCAGGATGGAGCTCAATTCTGACACTTTGTCTCCGTCTTGTGGCAATTTGTGGTAATTTTGGGAAAAAAAGAAAAACGTGTGAATTAGGAATTGGTCTTTTCTTTATAATATTATTTTATATTTAAGTGAGGAATGAGCCGTTGCAAATCACAAATATTTTAATTTTCCTTTTAATTGGTGAATTTTGTTTGATCATAATTGTCCTAATTGCTTAATTTTAATGATAAATGAACTAATCTTCTCAATGAAGTCGCAATCTTTCTAAACCAAAACCACCACACTAACCCTAACCCACATTAGTTTTAGAGTGAAGTTTAAAACTGATGATAAAAGCAGTCCCATGATTCCTAGTAGATGTAATGGTTAGGGTTAGGGTTAGAAATTGTAAATTGTCTAAAAATTGTAGACGTTTTCAATTTGACCCATTGTGTAATACTAATCTTATGAGTTTAGAGCTGTGTGTTTACAGGTGTGTAGTAGAGGGTCCTTCATTAAACACACTTTATTGATGGAGCACTTTTAATACGTTCAGCTCAAAGTGATTTACATTGTACAAAATTTAAACTGGAGTTTATTAGGTGTTGAAGCAGGTACATACAGAAAACAAAGGCATCTTGAAAATGTAAGAAAATTCTTCTAAAATGGTCAAATGAAGTCATTTTTAAACTACTGACTCTAGTTTCTGAGGGATGTTGAGCAGTTGTTCCACAGTTATGGAGAATTAAAAAGTAAAGGTTCTCCAGTTCTATTACTGTCTGATTTTAGGATCTTCAGTAAATTGCAGTGCTGTCCTACTTTTTAGGGACTAAACCCCATGACTGGATGGTCTGTGGAGTCCCAGACCGGTAGGTCACTCTGAGCTTCCCTCGATCACGTGTCCGATTCAAACGCTGCTCCCACAATTCCTTTAGAACTCAGGCTTTCTTTCATTAATTTTCCATTAGAACATATTTTTTATTCTTTTTTATTTTAGAAAATTACTTTTCATCCATTTAATGATAGACAGGCAGGGTATGAGTTTATTTAATATAATGTATATTTTAGCCCTATAGCGATGCATAAATGTGTATGATCAGAATGTTTTCTAACGATGTGAGTGAACAGAATCATATAAAGAGAATAAGAGCAGGTCTGATACTGAACCCTGTGGAGGTGTTCCGTGTTGAAGCTGATTTTCCTTTGTGTCAGTGTTACTACAGCTGCCTCGAGGGCATCATGAGCAACACCTGTTCCAGAGGAGCAGTTTATGATCAAGGGAACCTCAGGGGAACCTGCAGGTCTGGGACTCGAACCCACAGCCTTCTGATTATGTGGTCTAATCTCTAAACATCAGCTCTGCCCTGATTGCTTTTCCTCCACATTCTTCCAGCTTTTTTTGCTGCACTTTAACAGCCAATGAAATACAGGATACATTTACTTTGGATATTAGACTTCTGTCATCTGAAATAGTGTTTTTTTTTTTTTTTTTTGAGTTGATTAATGCTGAATATTGTTACAACACTGATCAGAGATTGTATTATGAGGACATGGGTCTAACCCTAGCAGTAGTTTTAGCTATGGTCAACATGGACTTCAGCAAGTGTTCATCTTTTCTGATGTGGAGCAGAGTGGAAATGTAACTTCACAGCTCTGTTATCTTCACAGACACAAGGCTGCTGTTTCTGAATCTGGTGAGAGGCAGTTGTTGGGCAGTGGTGGTACAATGCCTTGTGTAGGCTGTTAGCTGTGGGCTATAATTAAAGCAAACTGAAGCAGTAGTCTAGCAGAGATACAGCGGTGCCTTCACTTACGAGTTTAATTTGTTCTGTGATGGAGCTCTTAACTCAAATTACTCATATGTCAAATCAATTTTTACCATTGAAATAAATTGAAATTTCATTAATCTGTTCCGGACCCCCACAAAAAAACCACAATGTCCAATGTGTCCAAATGTGCGCACACACACGCACACACACACACACACACACACACACACTCCCACACCCCCTCCACTAATTCATCCACAAACACACATTTATTCACCCGCTCCCATATGTGTTTTACAGGATTTAGGCCATTTTTACACAATTTTTTATTTATCCTTTCAGGTTCTTACAGGTTTTTAGTTATTTATGTCCTTTTTTAAAATCCAACAGTATTTGTGACATCAGAATCAATGGTTGTAGTTAAGTGAGGAATAATGGCATCAATACAATAAAATACAACCAATAAGCACAATAGTATAATGTGATTTTTATGCAAATAGTAAATGGTACCGTATCGGTCAATCACAATTATTGCCATGTTTTCTGTGTAACTATTGAACTTTCATTTATTAATTAATATTGTCGTTTGTTAGTAGTTTTGACTTCATTTTAATTGCAATTCCACATTTATTCTGTAAGAATGTTGATCCTTCGGTGTTCTGTGTGTCATGCTCCTTTGTGTTTTCTTCCCTTTTTTCATTTAGGCCGCTGGGGAAGATCGTTCCAAGTCTTCCGATCAAGGTCCTTTCCCTAGATCTCCTTTGGTTCAGCATCCAGTCTGTGTTG
>CM029383.1:9768918-9791613 GCA_017165825.1 Hepsetus odoe | reverse complement strand
AGGAACTCATTAAGCAGCGCTACAAAATGAACCCAACGATGTATAAAACCTCCTGATAGAAGCAGCACACACACGAAGCTACATCATAGATCAGAAGATCACCTGCTCATTTCTAAACCCACAAAAAGCATTCTTAAAGTTAAATCACAAATTCTGTGCATTCTGTGTCCCTCAGTGAAGCTCCACATGTCTCTCTGTGGGACGCTGATGATGATAAAATGGTCCAGAGAGAAAAAGGATCCACAAAGCGAACAAAAGGCAGGAAAACAGCTGCGCCCTTTTGTTCCTCTCCTTCAGATCTTCTAGATGTATACAGATGTGTAAAAATGTAAACATGCAGTTTGGGAAGCTGTAATTTTATAATGGACCTTTTCCTTTACAGAAAGCTACTCTTAAATCTCTACTGAAGACTGATCCGTCCACATATGCGTGTTGGAATATTAATGTAAATATATTTGTCCTCACCCCATGCAGGGCTGTGAGGATCCTCCCATAGCAGTAGATCATGGTCAGCAGAGGAAGCAGCAGACAGAAGATGAACAGGCAGATGATGTAGGTTCTGCTCCCGGACGTCCGCAGGGCCCACTGGACCGAGCAGGTGGTCCCGGGCCCCTCAGGGCCGTAACTGCTCCAACCGAAAAGTGGAGGGAGAGTCCAGGTGAGCGAGTACAACCAGCAGGAAGTGATGGAGAGTCTGACCTTCCTGTGGTCCAGTAGGTCCACTTTAGAGCAGCCGAGGATACAGCAGTAGCGCTCGTACGAGAGAATCGCCAGAGACACCAGAGAGACCACACCTGCACAGGTGAGTAATGGGTCCACACACTGTTTACTAACACACACAGCACCAAGCAAAAGTCTCCACCCCCTCATTTCTTCCTATTTCACCTGCAGACTTGCTCATGTGTTTAATGACTCACCGAAGAGGGTGTTTGCAAAGCCGTACCACCTGCAGCCGTGGGGTCCGATCAGCCACCGGCCATGGAGGGAGGCGGTGAAGCTGAAAGGCGTCCCGAACACACACACCAGCATGTCGCTGACGCTGATGTTCACCAGGAGCCAGTTAACAGGGGTCCTGAGGCCCGGGAAGCGAGAGAACAGCAGGAGGACCAAAAAATTATTAAAAAATCCCAGAACAAAGATGATCCCGAGGATCACGGCCACCACGTTGTGAGCCGTCCGGCTCAGGGCGGCTTCAGGATCGCTCATGATGGAGCTCAGAGAGAAACCAGAGACAACTCGGAGACAGCAGGAGACACCAGAGGGGCCTTTAATTATACAGCACTCAGAGACACCCCTCCAATCTGACTGGAGGAAACTTTAAACACAGCCTGCAAACTTAACCACACACACACACACACACACACACTCACTCACATCCACTACCACACACACACACACACACACACACTCACATCCACTACCACACACACACACTCACATCCACTACCACACACACTCACATCCACTACCACACACACACACACACACACACACATCCACTACCACACACACACTCACTCACATCCACTACCACACACACACATACACTCACTCACATCCACTACCACACACACACACACACTCACATCCACTACCACACACACACACACACACACTCACATCCACTACCACACACACACACACACACTCACATCCACTACCACACACACACACACTCACATCCACTACCACACACACACTTACTCACATCCACTATCACACACACACACACACACACTCACTCACTCACTCAAAGTGGTAAAGAGGGGTTGAAACTGGTTGTGTGTAAATGAATTATGACTTTCTACATTAAACGCATTTCGGTTCATCATATAAAAAGGGCTCAGCTGTAGAAATAAACACAGAAGAGAACAGCAGCTCTTTAATCCTGTAATCTTCACACGTCCAGATCAGTAGACATTCAGAAAGTCAGAACATTCAACACACCAGGCAGGAGGTCAGAAGCGGGACACACCCCGGTTACTAGACCAAAGTGTGTGTGTGTGTGTGTGTGTGTGTGTGTGTGTTTTGGGGCAGGAAGATCTGCAGATCGGCAGATGGAGGATCAACGAGGAGGAGCCAAGACATCAATAATCAATCAGACAGGATTAAAGGAGTGTGTCCAATGTGGGACAGAATGATGGGCTTTTTCGGATCCGAGACTCTGAGAAAGGTGGTAACCATGGCAACCTGGTTTGGGTGAACCTCCCGCAGCCGTGTTAAAGCTGTCGGTGTGTTTATCATCCGTCCATTCTTTCTCTAAAGCTCAGAATGGGACTGCAGGTCATGACCTACTCCTCCCTTTAATCCTCACTGAATAGAGGTCAATGGAACCAAACAGCTAAGAAATATTTTCTCCATCTTTCACTCCAGAATGTTCTTTAATTTCTGGCTCTTGCAAAAAAAAAAAAAAAAACAAACACTCACACACACACAAAACCATGTCTAAGCTTTTTTTTTTTTTTTTTTTCTTCCACCAAACAGGTTTTAATCAGGCGGATGGTACCATTACTGAGAGCTGATTGGTTGGTTAATGTTACTGATATTTTGAGCTGATTGGTTAATGTAACTGATACTGAGAGCTGATTGGTTGGTTAGTGTTATCGGACAACCCTCTCTGTGGTTGAAAATGTAAAAAGATCTCAATGTTAACATGTTATTTAGGTAACAATGATATTTTGCATTAATTACTGATCCGCATTAAACATGTAGAAAAAAACAAATAAATAATTTTCTAAAGACCTTTCATTTTAACCAAACTAAAAATAGACTAAAATCATAGCCTTTTAGTAAAGTGATGCCTGCATGAAAATATGTTAATATTTTTACACTTTTAAAACACATTTTAAAACAAATCAACAACAATAAAATAATTACAGCAATAATAATAATTCTAACAATAATAGGATTTGTTGGAGATTGGCTGTGTTTCGTTGGAACAGCGGAGGATCTGTTACAGTCATTGTTCCTGAAGAGGGAACCGGGTTCTGTTCAGTACCAGTACAAATCCTTACTCTTCTCTGCCAGCGGTACACCTGAAAAACGAGGGAACATTAACCCAACAGTTCAGGCAAAGAGTTCAAATTTAAATAAACTAAAGAAACTGCAGAATAAAGAATCCAGCTTAATTGTTGTTGTTGTTGTCATTAATATAGTACAGTGATAAGAAATATGATTATACTCATTACTCAATGTCCACTTACATTCCATCATGAGAAATTTTACCTGCATCTGTACATCTGTACTTTTCTAACAGTGATAAATCTATATTTATAAGTATTACAGTAACCATTATCTTATTATTATTAACAAATCTAAAACATTTTATGTGCACCTGCCTCTGTCCATACCTGTGTCCAGGTGAGTCTTGCCCCCATGTCTCTCTCTCTGGCTGGTCCCCGCACCCCAGTCCTGCTGCAGGCCTGGTTTTGTAGAGGGTGTGATCAGTACTCCCCCTGTAGACCGCTCCATGTGCAGGAGGTGCAGGAATGAGCTGCTGTCACTGGGGGGCGCTGCAGGCTGGCGGTAAACATGGGGGAACTCATAGGTGGACCCCTGCCTGCCCAGGTAACCCCAGGGGTCAGCGGACAGAGGGCCCATGATGACTCCCTGAGGCTGGACTGGTTCTGCTGAGTGGCTGAGGCTGCCAGAACTGGGAGATAATCCACTTTTGGACCAGGCTGAAGACCAGGAGGATGGAGTGGGAAAATCTGGAAAAAATGTTGGAAATCATTAAAGCCGACATGAATTAAGGTTACATTTAAATTAAATATTCACTAATCACAACGTTCAGTCTGGTTAAGTGTATAAAGCATTAGAGAATAGAGAGCGCCCCCATGTGGAACATGAGCCTGCAAGTTACAAAGGCAGTTCCAGGTATTGCAAATGTTCTCCATCCAGAGAGGAGAAGGAGACACTCACCTGGACTGGGCGTCCTGCGGGGCTCCCTGTTCTTGGTGCTCAGGTCTTTCGGCATGCTGGTTTTATTCAGAGCACGGAAGAAGTGCTCGTCCACCACCGTGTTAATGTCCCCCTGATAGTAAGTGTGAATAACACTTTCTGAAGGTTTCATCTGCTTCCTGTCTCCCCTCTGGTCCTCCATTGCTGAGTAAAGTCACTCTGAAAAAAGATTGATTAAACCCTAAAAATAACACTTGCAGTGAATCTGAATTTACAGCTCTGCGTCCTGATCCCTTCATTTCTTCATTTTTCTCTTCAACTTTCTTTTATGTTTAATGTGGAGGGACAGTTCTCCAGATCTTCCTGAAGGACAGTGTTGTTGTCTCTCATGTTCAGTCCAGTCTCTGTACCTGAGCAGTTCTCCAGATCTTCCTGAAGGACAGTGTTGTTGTCTCTCATGTGCTGAGTGCTGAGTGGGTGGAACCCCTTATCTAGGATCTTGTATCTTTAGACACTTTGCAGCCTGGAGCTCTAAAACATTTGTTCCAGTTTAATTTAACCCTTAATCTGATGAAGATCAGACCGTCTGACAGGAAACAGGGATTTTACACCAAGGAGACTCACTACGGAATGGAGAAATGAGGGGGTGAAGACTTTGAGAAAGAACTGTTTTATAAGGGTTTTTAAAGTGACTCCATCAGACTCCCCTCAAAGCAGAGAAGGCATCAACAGGAAAAAGTGCAGAAAACTAGAAACCAGTGCAGACCTTAAGAAAACTGCCCATTTTGACCGTCTTTTTAAAAAACTCCTTTTTTGTAGGTGATAGTAAATAATTCTTAGAGGATACCGAATAATTTAGGGCACCCCGAATCATTCACAGTGCATTATCAATAACCTATAGTATAAAGAATATATTCTATCCTTATAATAAATCAATATACAGAATCTCCCTGAATTATCAACCATGATCAGATCATGATCAATGACTGTTCAGCACATTTAAAGTTTGGAGCAGGTGAAGAAGAGCAGGTGTTAGTTAGGAGGGTTAATTAGTTTTATACTCACGGTTTCTCCTGATGCTGAGGCTGGAGAGGTGTGATGACTTTCTCACATTATTGCAGGGTCTGTGGAGCTCCAGAAGCTGAAAGTGTGTGTAGAAGAATGGCACATCACCTCAGACGCCACCGAGAGACAATCCAGCACAGCAGGTTCAACCAGAAAAACACCCTCAACATCTACGTCCACAGGGAGACGGAACAGAGGACAAAATACCTCCTCATTAACAGGACGCTCACAGCAGGGATTAAACTCGGAGACACTCGGGGCTTTCAGTCAACAAAAAACGATGAAAAGAAAATCTCAACCTCTTCACCTGTATTTACCTGAACTCCCCCGTTTATGTTTTTACCTGTCTATCTGTATTTACCTGTACCCACCTTTGTTTATCTGTATTCACCTGCACTAATAAAGGGCTTTGTTTTCAGGGAGAGGAATCACACTGACAGTAACACACACGCACACACACACACACACAGGACAGCGACTCATAACACACTGCACTGGAGACACTTCCATAAACGATTCTTTTATTAAAAAATGAATGAATCACACAGACCAATCAGGTGGAGAGAAATGATACAAAACACCTTTATCTCACCAAACTTTCACATCCCAGTCACTGCTTTTGATATGAGGACACACACACACAGTGTGAGTCAGTAACGCAGTAAGTGTGTATGAACTGAGGTGCTGCAGATTAGGGTGAGGGGAGTAAAGGTAAACCCCAGGGCAGCAGATGTGAAAGTGGGCGGAGCTTGGGCAGGTGTGTGTTGGAAGTGGTTACGCCTCGTCATCGCTCCCCGCAAGGCTGCTGTCTGTCGAATCCACCGCCTCGTCCTCTTGCTGTTCTGATGCTCCTTTCTGCGACGCCACCATTTCCTCTTCTGTCTGCGCCACTGCTGTGTCTGCGGGTGGGGCTGAAGCTGGCTCCGCCCCCTGAGTGTTTTCCCCTTTGTTCTTGCCTTCAGTGTCTTTAGTCTTGGCTGCAGCATTAGCAGACTTTTCATCTCCCAGAAATGTGGACCATCCCTTTAACCTCTCCTCACGCTCCCTTGCTGTCTCCTCCACCTGAGAGACAGAGAGACAGGGACAGAGAGACAGAGAAATAAATGTAATGGAATGAAATGTATCGTCAGTAACTGACAATCTCGTGTTTAGGCGACACTCTGTACCTGATAGTCTGTAACTCCATCCCACAGCAGAGCTGAAAGCTTCCTCCCTCCAAACCAGCGTCCGTCCAGCGCCGCCCTACACCCGTCCGCCTCCTCCGGTTCCTTAAACGCCACCGAGGCCACGCCGTCCGGGTGTCTCTGACACACAAACACACGCCAATGAAGAACAAACTTCCTCCAGCAAAAACCATCAAAGCAGCTCAAGAGGAGACGCGTTTTTACAGCACGACATTCACATTAAAAAATGAATGAATCACACAGACCAATCAGGTGGAGAGAAATGATACAAAACACCTTTATCTCACCAAACTTTCACATCCCAGTCACTGCTTTTGATATGAGGACACACACACACAGTGTGAGTCAGTAACGCAGTAAGTGTGTATGAACTGAGGTGCTGCAGATTAGGGTGAGGGGAGTAAAGGTAAACCCCAGGGCAGCAGATGTGAAAGTGGGCGGAGCTTGGGCAGGTGTGTGTTGGAAGTGGTTACGCCTCGTCATCGCTCCCTGCAAGGCTGCTGTCTGTCGAATCCACCGCCTCGTCCTCTTGCTGTTCTTGCTGTGGGCAGCGGTGGCCCAGCGGTTAGGACGTTAGCCGCATGATCGGAGGATCGGGGGTTCAAACCCCTTCCCAATAGGTTGCCCTGAGATACCCTTGAGCAAGGTACCGTCCCCATCACTGCTCCCCGGGCGCTTTCAGTAGCTGCCCACTGCTGCACGGGTTTGAGTGTGCATGGGTTAAAAGCAGAGGTCCAATTTCGGTGTGGTTCATGTGTGCTGTGCTGTGACCTCGCAATGACAAGGGTAGTCACTTTCACTTTTTCATTAACATCCTTCATTTTTCAAGGCTTAAAGCACGTCCATGAACAGATTCACATGAACCGACTCAGTCATTCACCAATAGTGACAACTTTCTCAGGAATAATCTGACAGGTGAAGACTCACCTGTGTGACATGAATGAGCGTCAGACTGAGAGTGCGTAAGAAAAAATGACTGGCTGGACTGGTTTATGCCCAGGTACCAACTTTTCTTTCCTTTTCTTTGAAAATAAACACACATAAATGTAAACTTTCTTCTGCTAGATGCTCCTGTTAGGTTTTCTCCACAGCAGATTGTCCATCTCCATGTCTTCCTGTCCTCTACATCTTCCTCTATCACACCTGCATGTCCCCCATGACAGCTCCACCCTCAACATCCTTCTCCTGATGTACTCCTCGTCTCTCCTCTGGACATGTCCAGACCAACAGTCTCACGTCTCTCACTTTGTCTCTAAACCGTCCAACCTGAGCTGTCCCTCGTCCCTAATCCTGTATAAATGTTTCGGTGACAGATGTCCGGGGGGGTGTTCTAGTGGTGGTACTGCCCTATGGAGCTGTGGCTCAAGAGGTCCCAGGTTCGAATCCCACCTCCAGCACTACCACCACTGGGTCCCTGAACCCTGAGTGTCTCCAGGGGGGACTGTCCCTGTAATCAGGACATGGACGTCTCTCTGGAGAAGAGCGTCTGATAAATGCTGTAAATGTAAATGTCCACAGCTGTGTTTTACTCACATCAAAGATGATGACCTTTTTGACCTCTCCAAACTTCTCACACTCTGTCCTCAAGTCCTCACGATACTCATTTAGTACCAGTGGATCCTCCTGAACACACACACACACACACACACACAAAAAGGTATTCATGGTTGTTTGCTCAAAATAGAATTTTTGAGATCTGTGCTGCAAAAGCAGATAAACTGCTATTATTAATCATTTTTGTAGCAGCTCATTAAAAAGAGATTAACTCAAAGCCTGTTATAACACCTGCATTCCTCTGTGTGTGTGTGTGTGTGTGTGTGTGTGTGTGTGTGTGTGTGTGGTCACATGGCTGAGTGAAGATGCACCTGCTTCAGGAATGTAATAAAACCTGTCGACCAGCATCTCAGATATTTAGGTCTAAAGTTAGCAATACAATAAAACAAGCACAGCCCAGGGGCGTGTTTATTTTTAACTTTTAGTGCTGGGGGGTAAAAACCAAACACCATCAAAGACATCACATATATCTGTTCAGTGATTGCCTCTGGAGAAGAACGTCTGTTTAAACTGTTTAAACGTCGCGTTTTCCATTTCAGAAGCTCCAGAGTTGAAGGAAGGCGCCGTTTAAGTGTTCTAGAACATTATTATTCGGATGATCCTTCCGGGATCCTCTCGTCCCCCAGTCCCCTTCCGAGGGGTCTCACCTCAAAGTCTCTGGGATGGAACATGTTCTGGATAATGACCACGCGCTCATGTCTCTTGCGCACGTCTCCCTTCTTCTCCGGTCTCCAGTCCAGTTGCCTAGGAAACAGTAACCCTCAGCAGATTAGCCGTCGCCCCCGAGAGGCTGATCGAGGAAAAGAGCGAGGGATTGAATAAAGAAGTAATGATGAAATTGAGGAGTGTCTCACTTCTGCTGCTGCTGGAGTTTTTTGCGGTACTCTTTGCTTTTCTTTTTCTTCCTGCTGGCGTCGTACTGACCCTTCAGCTCGAAGCGAGCCGCCTCCACGTGAAGCCGGTAACCTCGCATCTCCGAGTCGTCCAGGAGACGCTCCGCCAGGGAAACACTCTCTCTCTGAAAACACACGCACAGCTCGTACAGTCGCACTGCATACAGACGGACTCAGAGACAGAGCTACAGTCAGACGGAACAAACGATGGACTGAGATTGACAGAAGGATAGAGACAGATCGATGGATGGATGGATAGAGACTGACAGGCTGACAGAGACAGACAGATGGATAGACACAGACAGAAAGAAAAAGGACGTAGAAAGACTGAAAGACAGTCTTTTGTGTGTGTTTTTGGTGGACAGACCTTTAAGTAGCAGCAGAGTCCGTCTCCTTTCTGGTTCCCCTCGCCGTCCTTATAGAGCTTCACCTTGTACTCCTCTGTAATCGGGTCCCTCATTATTATCCCACACTTGGACATGAACTCCACGAACTCATCTGGGGTGATGTCCGGAGGAAGACCTGCGAGACACGCACACTAAAATACTTCAACAAAATCAAACCAACAATAGCCGCCACTAGAGGGCGCTGAGTAAAGACTCCCTCCAGTTAAAGGAAGGAAATCAGAAAGTGCTCACCAGACACATAAACGTTGGTGTTTTTATCCTTCTCGATATCGAACCACCCTGCAGACACCAGGAGAGAGGAGAGAGGAGAGGAGTCCCTTAACACGCGTGTTCCTTCATCAGAGCCGCAGCAGACGCTTCTGTTCGAGTACTGCCAGCTTTTTTATTTTTATTAATAAGTGTATTTTAATTCAGTACGCAATTTCATGATTTTTAATGATTCTGATGTTTACGTTTTAGTCCCATTTAATTTTTTTAATCTTTGTTTACATTTTGTAAACTGACCTTCAATCATAAAATATATCCATATAAATAATAAACAATCAATTATTTACATACAATATAACATTTTACTATTAAAAATTGTAATGTTTTAAAAAATGTTAAATAATATTCTTTTAATTCTTTTATATAAACATGCAGTAACGGATACAAGATTTTTAAGTTACATTTTAAAAGCCCAATATTATTATTATTATTACTAATAATGAATGTAAATGTGTAATAATTACTGAGATTTTGTTTTTTAGTGTGTATGTACCTGGTTCCGCCTTCCTCTTCTCTCCTTTCTGTTTCCCTTCTTTACTGCTGGTCACGTCTGGTTTCTCCTCAGGCTTCTTCACCTCCTCCTCTTTCTGCTGCTCCTCACTAGGAGGAGGTTCTGCTGGAGGACCGGCAGCGTTCGGGTCTGAAGCTCCTTCCTCGTTAAAGCCATAATTGGCCTGATAAGCGGCGAGGAAGTCCTCAGTGATCTGAAGACAAACGAACAAGCGGCCCGTTCAGTTCCACCAGTAAACCTGCCGTGCTGTTCAGAGTCCAACAGTTTCAGAGCGAACACGTCCCTCGTCCTCATCGTTAACCTCGGGGTTTGTTTCCTTTAAGTGTTCGTGTGTTTACTCTTTTTTTCACAAAGAATATCTCCATTTACACTCGTTTACACTTCACACATCTCCCTTGTTCTCCTGGGTTTCACTGGATTTCTGTAGTTCCAGTATTTTACTCTCCGAGTTCCCACTACAGCTTCAACTCTACACATTCACATCACCTTTTATTTACTTCACATATTGTATGTTGTCTGTTCTCTCAAGTATTTCAGAGACACACGCCTGACACTCAGACACACGCCTGACACTCAGACACACGCCTGACACTTTTCACTTACTAATCCTCACCGATCCTTCTCAATTCAAACGCTGCGCTCTTGTGCAGTTTAATGCTTTTACTTATTTTAATGCTCTGCTTTAAGAGGAATTTCATTTCAGAATTTTTTTTTCTGGAGAAAGTGATTTTACACAGAACTGTAAACTTTTCCTCCCTCATTAAAGCCCCATTTAAAGCCCTTTCACCTTCGGGAACCAGGCCTTCTTGTCATGGTCCCAGTCGTACACGGTTCCGTCCTCTGGGTCCACATACGTGTACGGGTCATCCTCATTGTCCCGTCTCTGGCCGTAAAGCTCCTGCAGACGGAGCTGTTCGTGAAACTCTTTGTTTCCGTTCGAGTCTCCGCTCATCTGCAGGAAGAACAGAAACATGTTCTTTGAAAGAAAAATATTTATGATGAATGTGCATCACAGAAAAAAACTCACAGAAAAACCAGAACCAAACAGGCCCTCTCCCTCCAGACCGGGAAAAACCTACAACAGAGCAACAAACCAATTCTGAAGAGCGTCTGGGTAATCTTAGCATTGTAGGCTGTTGGGTCAAACCTGAAGAGGTCCCATTAAAATGACTCTAATTAGCAAATTAGAGTGGGGGTCCTCCCTCTCCCCCATCACTCAGTAGAACTGTCCTCTCTCTCTCTGGGTGTATAGGGTGGTCCTCCCTCTCCCCCATCACTCAGTAGAACTGTCCTCTCTCTCTGGGTGTGTAGGGTGGTCCTCCCTCTCCCCATCACTCCAGTGGAACTTCTCCTCTCTCTCTCCTGGGTGTGTGGGGTGTCCTCCTCTCTCCTCCTCAGTAGAACTGTCCTCTCTCTCTGGGTGTGTAGGGTGGTCCTCCTCTCCCCCATACTCAGTAGAACTGTCCTCTCTCTCTGGGTGTGTAGGGTGGTGCACTCCTCTCCCCCATCACTCAGTAGAACTGTCCTCTCTCTCTGGGTGTGTAGGGTGGTCCTCCCTCTCCCCATCCTCAGTAGAACTGTCTCTCTCTCTCTGGGTGTGTAGGGCGGTCCTCCCTCTCCCCCATCCCTCAGTAGAACTGTCCTCTCTCTCTCTGGGTGTGTAGGGTGGTCCTCCCTCTCCTCATCACTCAGTAGGCTTCTCCTCTCTCTCTGGGTGTGTAGGGTGGTCCTCCCTCTCCCCGTATCACTCAGTAGAACTGTCCTCTCTCTCTCTGGAGTGTGTAAGGTGGTCCTCCTCTCCCTCATCCCTCAGTAGAACCTCACTCTCTCTCTGGGTGTGTAGGGTGGTCTCCTCCTCATCACTCAGTAGAACTGTCCTCTCTCTCTCTGGGTGTGTAGGGTGGTCTCCCTCTCCCCCTCACTCCAGTAGAACTGTCGATCTCTCTGGGTGAGCGTAGGGTGGTCCTCCCTCTCCCCCATCACTCAGTAGAACTGTCCTCTCTCTCTGGGTGTGTAGGGTGGTCCTCCCTCTCCCTCATCACTCAGTAGAACTGTCCTCTCTCTCTCTGGGTGTGTAGGGTGGTCCTCCCTCTCCCTCATCACTCAGTACTCTGATCGCCAAAATACACTTATTCATCACCAAACAGGATAAAGATTCTTTGTTAATAAAAACTAAGATTATTAACAGAAAAGGTTCAAATCACTCCAACACAATACTCTCTGAATAAATGCTGAAAAATGATTGAGTTAAACTGAACATGATTAAGATGATTCTATAAAACAGTCTTACGCGGTAAAGTTTATTTGGTTTTGGAGCAGAAGGGTCTTGCTGAGGCTGTTATAATAATCAGGAGTGTTTTTGTTCCGACTGCTCCTTCAATCCACCTTAAAGAGGGCAGCCAATCAGAGCACAGCTCATTTGCATACGCCGCTCTTAAAGCGACAGTACCCGTCTTTAACCTGAAGACTAAAGAGGAGACCGTCTGTGTACTTCATGTACATCTGCAGCATTCAGACGCTCTTCTCCAGAGTGTCCCCCCGGAGTCCCCCCGGCTCAGGGCTCAGGGCTCAGGGTCTCAGGGCCCCAGTGGTGGTAGTGCTGGACTGAACCTGGGGCCTCTTGATCCACAGGTCCACAGGCAGGTACCTCCACTAGAGCGGCACCACATTCAGGAGGACATTGATGTTCAATAACAAACACAATTCTTTTTGGAGCAATTATTAGGTGGTAACGTGATCTAGCTGTGTTTTTAATTGTGTTTTCTGAAGAATTTAAGAATTTGGAATTTTCCGCACCACCTTAAATACTGAAGCCGCTCCTGCAGCAGCGCGTCCCACAACGAGCCTCAGAACGCGCTGCTGATTTCCCGACGGAGTAACACGCTAAAGGACACTTCCGTTTATAAACATGGAGCAGTCTGCTCTCGACCCCGCACCCACCTTCCTCACGGAGCCGCGGACAAACCGGACGGTTTAACTGAAGCCCGAGGCCGATCTATTTCTGACAGAGCCGGAACAATCCGGCTGGAGGCTCAGAGGAACACTGCACCCCAAACAGCCCTCCGGTCCGAGCTCAGCGGCGCGCTCGGTGCGCCTTCCAAACCAGGCCGGACTGAAACAGTTACCGATCCGTTAGTTCCGGGTGGAGACTTACACACACACACACGCAACATACACATGCAACACACACACACATACATACGCAACACACACACACATGGACGCACACATACACACGCAACACACACAGACACACGCACCACACATGCTCACACACACACAAATACAGGGTCAGCGGTGGTCTAGTGTTGAGGGACGAGCCCCCAGGATCAGAAGGTTGTGGGTTCAAGTCCCACTCCAGTAAGTTGCTCTGAGGTACCCTTGATCAAGGTACCGTCCCCATCACTGCTTCCCGGGCGCTTTCAATAGCTGCTCCCTGCTGCACAGTGTGTGTGGGTTAAATTCAGAGGTGTAATTCGGTTGTGTTTCACGGTGTGCTGTGTCGTGCTTCACAACGATGAAAATGGCCACTTTCACACACACCTACTAATGGTAGATCCCAAAATTCGATGGTTCTAAACAGAAACCTAAACTGAAGTTACTTCCACAAAATTAAGGACAGCTTTTCACTGATATGCATTTTTATTTGATGTGATTGGTCTTTTTGAATTAGTGCTCAATATTTAACACACAGCTCATTAAACACATTCCACAGTCACTGAAAACAACAGACAAGGTTTTTTCCCCATTTGTGCCCTCGAGGCTCTGATCAGGGGAGGTAATGAAAGGAGCACAAACACCACACACAAATCATCTCAGCTAAAAACAAAGAGACTTCACATTAATGAAAGGAACAGAGTCAGATTTAGTTGTAATAAATGTCAGAGTGGGAATCTTCTTTAGGGAGCCAGGAATGGACCTCATATTCTCCAACCTCAGGCAGAATAGCATCACTGCTGTCAGCAGGACCGCAATGAATTCTGGGCAGACACAAGCCCTGCTGGTACACCACCCCTGCAGAGAGACAAGAGTCATACATATCCAGCACTGGGTCTGTCTCACTTACAGCTCTGAACCACCAGGGAACTTCATAAGCATTATTTTATGTCTTCTTATCCAGAGCAACTTCCATGTCCTAATTACAGGGACAGTCCCCCCTGGAGACACTCAGAGACACTCAGAGTATGCAGGGCAGTCCTCCCTCTGCCCCATCACTCAGTAGAACTGTCCTCTCTCTCTGGGTGTGTAGGGTGGTCCTCCCTCTCCCCCATCACTCAGTAGAACTGTCCTCTCTCTCTCTGGGTGTGTAGGGCGGTCCTCCCTCTCCCCCCATCACTCAGTAGAACTGTCCTCTCTCTCTCTAGATGTGTAGGGCGGTCCTCCCTCTCCCCCCATCACTCAGTAGAACTGTCCTCTCTCTCACTCTAGGTATATAGGGCGGTCCTCCCTCTCCCCCATCACTCAGTATAAATGTCCTCTCTCTCTCTGGGTGTGTAGGGTGGTCCTCCCTCTCCCCCATCATTTGAAAACAGCATATAAACACAGATATTACTGATTGCATAGTTAATGAGGATCTATGATTAGTACCAAGACTGAATGACAGTCAAAATGGACACATATTTTAGGACACTGTGATTCATCCAACGGGGACTCAGGAATGTGAATGTAGACGAGGAGGACAGTGACTGCAGACACACAGTCTCACCCAGGTGGGGTCTCCTGAGGGAAACCCGGCGCTGGCTGGTGTTGGAGGACACGGATGAGCTCTGAGTGGAGTTGGACTTACTGGACCTGAAAGAAGCCACTGTTGGGAACTTGGGGAGTTGGTTTTGTTTGGGTTTGGTGTTGACTGGTGCAGTGTGGCTCCACTCTATTCACACACACACACACACACACACACACACAGAGAGAGAGAGAGAGAATCAGTGTGAGTTCTCTCAGGTTAAATCCAGCTGCATTTCAGGTTCATGTCTGAGTTTGTGTTCTGTGTTACCTGAGTGATCTTGTAGTTTAAAGGGTCCGAAACACAGGTGGACTCTCCACTGTTTCCGAACGTTCTCCTTCATTAAACAGTGAAAAACAAAAATGAAGAAACCTGGAACACACAGAACATCACACTGAGAAGAAGTCCATCCATTCCTGTGTGTATGTGTGTGTGAAGTGTTAAACCTGAACATTAATAAGATAGATGTGACATGATTTTGCACACAACCTAATATTATGAAGCCGAGGAGTGTCAGGGACAGAACTGGACCCTCAGCCCCTGCTGGGACCAGTTAAAGAGCCTGTTAGCTCTGGGGACAAAAGATCTTTTCTATCTGTCCGTACAGCATCTGTGGGACAGCAGACGAAAGCTGAACGCACTCCTCTGTTTAGTTCTAGCGGTGTATTATGGGTGATGTTCATTGTCCATGATAGTAGGCAGCTTGGACAGTGTCCTCCTCTCCAGTTCTGTTCCAATCACAGATCCTGCCCTCCTGATCAAGTTGTCAATAAGCTCAGTATCTCTCTTTTTAAACTACCACCCCATCACACCAGAGCACAGAAGAGAGTGCTGGAAACCACAGACTCATAGAAGATCTGCAGGAGTTTCTGACAGATGTTAAAGGAGTTAAGCCTCCTCAGAAAAGAGTCGGCTTTGCTGTACAGACTTTGTGACCTCTGATCAGTCCAGCCTGTAATCCGACTGCACCCCAAGGTATGTAGGTCCTGATCTGCTCCACATCAACCCCTTCTTCTAAGTCACTGCCATCTTTAAAAATTCTAAAATGTTTGCAGGATCCATTCGGACAGGCTATAGAATAAAGAAGTGTGAGTATCGGGCCCAGTCTCTAAAAACTAGGCCATCACTACGCCAGCAGACAAGCTGGAGATGCTGTAGAGGTCCTGGGTTCAATCCACAGCATCTCTAGTGTAACTGCTGTGGCTAGTGTTTAGGGACGAGGCCCCAGGATAGGAAGGTTGTGGGTTCGAATCCCAGAACAGTAGGTTGCCTTGAGGTTCCCTTGATTAAGTGATTATTATTATTAAGTGACTATTATTATTAAGCGAACCCACAATCTTCCGATCTGGGACAACTCCCTCACCACTAGAACACTGCTGCCTTGATCAAGGTAACTAGCAAAATTTGCACATTTTGCTGAACTAAAATAGGTAACAGGAAATACTGCACTGTTAAGCGCATGCAAACACACACACAAACAAACACACACACACACACACACAAATCACCCTGCAGGCTGTTGAGGATGGTGAAGACGTAGAGCAGTGGCACCTTGGCCGGACCCCAGGTGAAGAAGGCCACGGCCCAAGTGAGTCCGAGCAGTAGGGTCAGACTGGCCACACCCTTCAGGTCCTTCAGAAGCCCGCGGTGTGTCCCAGCTGGCTGGTTCACTCGCATCTTCTTCATCTGCAGCAGGACCACCAGGAATATGGAGGAGTTGCAGAGCAGGACCAGGCCGACATAACCCACCACAGACACGAAGAACACCACATCGTCCTGAATCCAGCAGCTGAATCAGAGATCGAACAGCACGGTGTGTGTTTACATTGCAGTCTGTAATCAGTTTTAATGATGTTCCACCAGAGAACTCTTGTGGCCTTCTGGGGAATAAATCCTCTATTTAAAACTGATTTTTTTTCCAAAAATGTGTTTTTCCAGTTTAATAAGCAGAATCATGTCTGTATTTTCACTCTGTAAGCTCTGCAGCTTGTCTCAAACAACAAACTCTTTTAAGTGAAATTCTTTGAACATCAAACATGAAATGATCCAATCAGAATCTTGTAGCTAAGTGAGCTCTCCCATTGGTCAGAAGATGGACAGAAATGTCAGATTAACTACCCACATCATTAGACAGAGGAAACAACCAGTCAAGTTCACTCTAGTGCCTTTAGAGGTTCTAGATACAGGGCTGCTTATGTCAGATGGTGAACATCAGGACACTTTACTGAAGGAGTCACTCTAGAGATGCAGCACACAATCACATATTTCTTCAAATGTCTCAACAGAGATGTATTTAATAGGATTTTTTGAGTTTTTAATCCGAGGTCTAATATTAGTATGACAATATGCTCTAAACTTTAAAGTCCAAAATTTCTCACAACATCTCGGGTTCCTGCTGGTCATCACTGAAGGAAACTGCAGCGTAGGTCTCCTTCTTCACCACCAGCACCAGGCAGCACATTAGGAGAGGAAGTCCTGGAAGGAAGTGACCAACACAATAAATGAGGTGATAAAATTAAACACCTTACATGTGTCGTTTAAATGTTTCTTAATTAAGATGAACTCTTGAAATCCCACCCCAGCCAATGATGCAGAACTTGATAATGTAGGAGGGAACGTAGACATTGAAAACTTTCACCAGCGCCAAGTACATGTTCACTGCCTCCAGAAACATCCAGGAGAAGGTGGCCAGCAGGAAGTAGTGCTGTGCTGTTGCAACAGCAACGCAAAGGCCATCGATGGCGAAGTCTGAGAGCCAGGAATTGGTGAGGAAAACCAGTTTAAGGCCCAAAAGAGCAATGGAGAGGTTTAGGAGGATCTGAGAAGGGTAATCTCTCCTTAACTTCCTAAAGCAATAAAAAAGAAACACTCATTGAAGATTTGAGGTGAACTGTAGATGTTTGAGTTTGTGGTGAATTGTATTTTTAAGGAGATGTTTATGGCTCTCACTCTAAGAGAGAATAGGTCAGAACTGTAACACCCAGGAAGAACGAGGACAGTCCACAGCCGATGTAGGTGAGGACTGTGAGTATTCTCTCAGTTTGATCATCAACAGGAATCCTGGACACATCCTAACACACACACACACACACAGACAGTGTCAGAAAGGATCATCGAGGTGTGGCGTTAACAACATGCGAATTGGTGGAGAATTAACTTCCATTGGTTATTTCAGACTCATAGCTCAGGCGCTAAGCACTTCCACACAGTCTGCTGATGGACAACGTGTGTGGAGATCAGGTCTAAACTGGTGGGTTAACTGAGCACGTTTGGAGTACTGAGGGGTAAACCGGTTGATGTATCGCTTTAGGCTCGAGTACCAGCAGAACCCCGAAGTGTGTGAGGTGGTCACACATGCAGGTTGTGTATTCAGGGGTCACGTTATACTTCCAGCAGCCTCTTGGACTCCAGCCTCCAAAACCCCCTAAAACACACACACACACACACACACTCACACACACGCACACACACGCAAACACACACACATATACACACACACATACACACGCACACACACACGCACACACACACACACACACACACACACACACACACACACACACACACACACGCACACACACACACACACACAGACATACACACATACTGAAATTGAACTGAAATGGACAATTCGACTATATAACCTTAATGTAACACTAATATCAAAAATGAAAAATACAAATTATTAAAGCATTAAAGTAAAGAAAGCATAATGAAATAGAAAAGCATAAGCATAAATCAAGTACAAGTGAGTAATTATAAGTAATGTAAAAGTATCAAGTATAGATAACGTATGGATAAATTTAGTAAGTAAGGCATTTTAGTATTATTTAAGCTATAATGTTTACTTTATGTCCACAGATAAGGTCGTGTTTCAGTGTATTAGTGTCTCCAGTTCCTCCAGTTATAACAGAGTGCTTTTATTAACCATTTACAATCATATCTCAGTAACAGAACTGAACCGTGCTGAAAAAGATTTTTATGATGCACTGAAGAGTTTTTTTAGGAAATGAAAGAACAACAGCAGAACCCACCGTTCTTACTGAAGTCCCAGAAGACACAGCGGACGTCTCTCCCAGTCTGACGAAACACAGTCCAGTATAATCAGAGCTGTTGGTACTTAAGTGAAGAGTGTGTGAGGTCACAGTGCAGATCAGATATCAGCGCTACCAGGTGTGTGTGTGTGTGTGCTGTGTGTGTGTGATGTGTCAGTGTGTGTGTTTTGAATCAGTGATGCTCCTGATCTGCTTCTTTAACCAAATCTGACTCCTCAAAACGGATTTATAATAAAAACAGTTCTTCCCGAAGCATCAGCAGCAAATCAGGAGGATCCCTGTGTGAACTGTGACTGGTTAGCGATGTCACTAACATATCACAAAGTGCAGCACTAGCAGACACACACACACACACACACACACACACACACACACACACACACACACACACACCACACACACACTTACTATATCAGTGTCCAGATGGTGGAGTGTGATGATGACTGGCTCCTTCAGACCCACTGTGGGCTCCGGAGCATCAATCACACTTGCAGAAACCACATACGTGTTTAGGGTCGCACCTCTCTCACAGTCCTACAGGACACACACACACACACACACACACACACACACACACACACACACACACACACACACACATACACATACACAAACTGTAAACAGTTTACACATTGTGCATGTGGAACAAATCAATAAACCTTCACAGGAGAGAAAATAGTCTGAACTTTGAGCAGAAGTTGAAGCAAGATTTTATTATTCTCCATTTCTATTGGCGCCTTCATCATGACAGAGAGCAGCTGAAGTCTTCATCAAAAAAGTAGATCCAAGGTTTTGCAAAACATAACCAGCTCAAAATGATCAGAGCACCAAATAAATTTCAACTACAAACAATTCATTTTTCAAATACTATTATATGAATAGACTTTGCCATAAAGTATCACATTTGTACATGTAGGTCAATCTGAAAGCCATCATGGCCAGCAGGTCAGACCACACCGTTTACATGATCAGATCTGAGAGGCGGCGCTGGATTACCGAGCTGTACCTTAAAGAGAGCTGGAACCCCGTAAAACTGGAACTGAACCCGAGGGTTTGTGTGGTTATTCTGAGGAAAGCTGGCATGAAGAGCTGCAGGTAGAGATAAACGCCACCATTCCCTCAGACGGCTCCTGGTTGATGTAAATCTGCAGAAGAAAACACAACAGAGCAAACTCTCACACTCACCCAACAGCCTGGAGGCCAACCTGTACCCTAATATTTCAATGTTAACACACATTAACCTTAGCTCAGTGCAGCTCTGTCAAAATCTTGATCCCCTCATTTCTTCTTCTTTCTCTTCCACACTTTCTTGTATTTTTAATGTATTGTTGAGAAACAGTTCTCCAGATTTTCCTGAAGGAACAAAGATTTGAGTCTCTAAATTTCAGCATGAGCAGTTGCTGTGCTTCAAGAAGCCTTGAAGTGTTCCTGAAGAGGACTTAAAGAAAGGAGCTGGTCTCAAAGAGTTGAGGCTGTGCTGAAGAATAATGGTGGTGGTAGTGAATATGAAGTGAAAGTGACTATTCTTGTCATTGCGAGGAGTAACTGACTGGCGCTGTGAACCACAGCGAAAATTGGACCTCTGCATTTAACCCATGCACACACGTCTGGCAGGGCAACCATACAGCGCCTGGGGGCAGTAATGAGGACGGTACCTTGCTCAAGGGTACCTCAAGGCAACCTACAGGTAAGGGGTTTGAACCCACAATCTTCTGATCATGTAATGACTCCTAAACCTAGACCCTGCTGCCCAGCATATGGACTTTAAGCTGGTTGAATGAAACTCACTTAATGCCCAGACTGAGTTACATGTATTTGTACAAATCATGAACTACTGTTTCAGTTTCATACCAGGCAGAAAACAGGGAGATCAAGACTTTTACACAGGACTGAAAGTGTGTACCTCTGGAGTTGGGCCATCTTTCACTGAGGTGACCCCGAATGTAAGGTTGTAGAAGTGCTCAGTCCCACCGACCACGGCCAAGCGCCAGGGCTGCTAAGCTGACAGAAGTCTCCTGAAATGAGACATTCTGTCTCCGACTGTCTCCGTGTTCAGGATGCTGCCAGAGCAAATGAGGAAAATTAATGTATAGCAAGCTAAAGCAACACAAAAAACCAAACACACTTACAGCTCCTTTAAAAAGTATTGGGACAACAAGGCCAATTCATTTTTTTTTGCACTGAATACACTTTTCCGATTTTCATCTTTTTTTGCTGTTACTTACATCTAGAAACGATCGATTACACACAACAGCACCGAGTGTATCAGAGCGTCCCATTGTTGTAAATACTGAGAAATACTGGGTGAAAATCTGACCCCATCTCACAGAGGGTGTTCTGATGGAGGGATAAAGCTTGAGAAGAAAGAAGAAAGCACGCTGTGTCTATTATACAATAGATACAGTTAATCCTCTTTTTGATTTCTGCTAAATAATAGTTACTGTAGTTCTGCAGTAAATATGAAGTGATAATGGAAAAAATATCAAAATCAGAATCAGAGAAAAACTGAATGACAAAATAAACATGTTACAACTAATGTTAAGTGAACAAGTTAAGTGATCTGTCGCTGTGAACACAGTGAAGCACAACAAACACATCTTCTGTACGTAACACACACACCGTCAGCAGAGGCGAACATCAGCACCGGGGAACAGTGATGGGGACGGTACCTTGTTCATGTGAACCGCAGGGTAACCTACTGGTCCGAGACTGGAACCAACGACCTTTCTATCCTGGGGATTTATCCTTAAACACAAGGACTAAGATTATTCTAAACAAGGTGCACTTTTGGATCTTGGCTCTGGTGGACAACGACCACTTCTATCTCCCTCTTTTTGCTACTCCTGAAGCCTCATGTCCTGCACTTAGATCTTCTTCATCAGAAAATTACCTCATAGAATGTCTGAATCAGCCTCAAGGGTGTTCACCTGAATCTTCTTCTTCAGGTATGAAGAGACAATATATATTTCAGCATCCACTGTGGAGCTTTAAACTCAGGTTAGAGTTTGTTAAATGGCTTTAAAAACCTTTTCCAAAAGTTCACATATGAGTTTCAGGGTAAGAATGACTCTACTTTTCCCTAAAATATCCTTGTTGTGATGGTGGCCATGAAGAAAGAAGGCTTGTTCCAAATCCCGGCCCTGCTCCCAGATGGATGAGACAGCTCACTTGTTAGTGAAGGGCTGCAGGTTGCTCTCTGGAGTTTAAGATGTCAGGACATGATGCAGGCGATGACCTCGACACATCGGGGTCACTGCAGTGACATTCTTCAGCCTCCAGAACATTCAGCACTGTCAGCAGGTCGCTCTCATCCAGAGAACCATGCTCCTTCAGCATGTCCTCGATCATCTGCAGAACATCTGCAGCAGTGTCTGCATGGAAGAAAGAGAGACCATGACTTACCTGCCCTCTCCAACCTCAACACAAACATAACAACCTAAAGTCTGTGTTCTGTAAAGCTTAACAAACAGAAATCCCTGCACGCACGCACGCACACACACACACACACACACACAGTGGTGCAATGAGTATATCCTCCTTATGTAACCCATCCTACACAGGGACAGAAAGTATTTAAGGTGAATACAGGATGCAAGATTCTTCATACATAATTACCCAAATGGAGAAAACATGGGTAAAATACAGGTACAGGCTGAGCTGACTTCGAGTCCTCCTCTTAACCTACAAGGCATAAAGGTCTTGCCCCAATATACCTAACCGAACTGCTTAATACCTATACACCTAACCGCCCACTTAGATCCCAGAATAAAGATCTCCTAATTGTCCCTCCATAAATAAATGTATAGGAGCACGAGCCTTCAGTTCCAGGGCCCCTAGATTGTGGAACAGCTTGCCTGCTTCTGTACGGGATGCCGATTCAGTCTCAGTCTTTAAATCACGGCTGAAGACTTACTTCTTTAGTTGATCTTACCCGCCCCAATCACCATAGTGCAGCACTAGTAATGTCCTGGTGCTGCTGTACATGCCATCGCACTTATGTTTCATTCTGTGTCTGTCACTACTGGATCCTGCTCATTACTGACCCCCTCATTCCATTTCTCTCCCCACATGTCCGGGGGGGCCCGCTGTGGTCATCACCTGAGTCCAGTACCGAACTACCATCTGGTCTGTGTGGT
>CM029383.1:9746418-9766418 GCA_017165825.1 Hepsetus odoe | reverse complement strand
TCATAACTGACACCAGTTCATGTATCTGAGGTCCGTACGGATGTGTGATATGAGGATGTTCTCTGGATCAGCGCCGAGGATCACGCTGCCGTTGCTGTAGGGTTTCTCCAGCAGCTCACGGATCTGCCTCTGGGTCTCCTCCACATTGGAGCATCCTGGAACGAGCATCTGAAACACACAGCTGTGGCAGGAAGTAGGCGGGTGTGTCAGTAAAGCTCAGTCTCTGTACAAGGAAAACACCTTTCACCAGGCTCCGCCCACCCAATTAGGCACCCAACAAGGCATTTACCACAGTGATTTATTTATTGCAAGAAATGTTTCCTGTTTAAAACGCTAAGCTGCTGAGCTGGACTGTGTAGCTGTATTAAATCAGAAGTTGGTGAAAACAACAGTGCCACACAGTGATGCACAACAGAAATCAAGTAAAGTAAATATAGAAGTGCTCTTGGATTAATTCAAATACAAATCTGATTTCGCTGTGTTTTAGAGTATTGTGTGATATTCTAATGGATGTTTTTTGTGTCTTTAGTTTAGGAAACGGGTGAACCCACTCCAACACCTTGACTTATTTAGAAGTCTTGTCAAAGCTACCCGGACCTAGTAACTGTTCCTGACCAATGACTGGACCAGGTTTAGGGGAGGGGCTTAGTGAAAGGTGTGCTATGATTGGTTTATTGATTTGTTTGTGAAGGTGTGCAAAGTTCTTTCAAACATGGTGGACATTGTAGTACTGAAACTTTGGCAGAAAGTAAAAAGTAGGATGTGTTGTTGTGAACTCGGTGTAGTAAACTTGGGAACTTGGGGCAGTGGTGGTCTAGTGTTTTTGGACGAGGCCTCAGGATCAGAAGGTCGTGGGTTCGAATCCCAGAGCAGTAGGTTGACCTGAATTACCCTTGTGAAAGATACCATAAACTCCTGCCCCCTGCTGCATGGTGTAATTATTCACTTTAACTAAAAGTAAGTCTCAAAAAATAAAAGTGTAAAATGCTGTATATATTCAGGTCTTACCTTTCCTCTGTGATGAAAACAGACTGTAAGAAAGAACAAAATTTGCTCAACAACTGTCACAATGTAAGAAAGGAGAACAGACGTAGTGCAGCTCGTTGGATCTCCTACCACTTTGGTTTCATAACTGCGTTCTTCCACACTGAATAATAAAAAAGACAAAAATTTATTTTGATCAAGTGTTTTTAAATTAATGGATTTAAAATCATTTTTTATAGCTGGTGTATAAATAACACTGACCAGACAGCGCTTGTCTGTGGAGTTATAAGATGGAAGTTCAGGACAGATATTCCATTGGTGGAGAGAGTTCCATGAAGCTACAGACAGACAGAAACAAATATATGTATCTACTAAATACTGTTATATATACTCTCCATAACCATCAAAAAGTCTTTATTTTACACGTTTGTACATCTAGACGAAACTGATGTGCAAATTCTGTCATGTATAGTCATGTATATCAATGACAACAGCCCACCATTTATTTATCTTATTTACCTTCAGTAAAAAGAAGATGTTTTTTAATGAGTGGAGAAGAGTGACAGGAGTGATTGGGGAACACCAGGAGTGAAAGGGAAGGTTTACGGGATGGTAGCAGTGAGACCAGCTATGTTATACAGGTTGGAGACAGTGGTGAGATCAGCTGTGCTATATGAGTTGGAGACGGTAGTGAGACTAGCTATGTTATAAGGGTTGGAGACAGTAGTGAGACCAGCTGTGTTATACGGGCTGGAGACGGTAGTGAGATCAGCTGTGTTATATGAGTTGGAGACGGTGATTGAAAGAAAGGCTGCGGAGCTGCAGATGTCAGCTTGTAAGAGGCTCAGATTTGAGGGATGAGGATGGGCAGGGTTAGGTAGAAGATTCGGTACAAGTGTATTAGAGGGACATCTCAGGTTGGACAGTTTAGAGAAACTGAAAGGAGAAGAAGATTTGTTTATTAAAAGGCGTGAATATAAAAGAGACTTATTTGTATTGCATCAGTCAGGAGGTAAATTATTGGGTCTTCTCTTGTTATTACCCATGTTTGAATCGTGTCCTTCGGATGTTCATCTGATCCTCCGATAGTTACATTCAGACTGACCTTGAAGAAACTGTCTGCATCAAAGCACAATAGAGCACTTCGTTGTAAAAACATAAAACCCTTGATACAGGTTCATAATAATGAAAGTAACAGAATAATACAGCTTTACATTTCAGATTATCAAAGAAAATCCATAAAAACTCAGTGAACTGCTAACCTTCGGCCTGAGGAGACACTGGATTTATAACAGGCGATGTCATTTTGTTAGTTATAATTGTGCTGGATGTTGGGATTGTGCTAGGTATTGAAGTTGCGCCTGTTGTTGTGGTTGTGCTGGGTGTTGTGTTGGGTGTTGTGGTTGTGCTGGGTGTTGTGGTTGTGCTGGGTGTTGTGCTGGGTGTTGTGGTTGTGCTGGGTGTTGTGCTGGGTGTTGTGGTTGTGCTGGGTGTTGTGCTGGGTGTTGTGCTGGGTGTTGGTGTTGTGCTGGGCGTTGTGGTTGTGCTGGGTGTTGTGGTTGTGCTGGGTGTTGTGGTTGTGTTGGGTGTTGTGGTTGTGCTGGGTGTTGTGTTGGGTGTTGTGGTTGTGTTGGGTGTTGTGCTGGGTGTTGTGGTTGCGCTGGGTGTTGTGTTGGGTGTTGTGCTGGGTGTTGTATTGGGTGTTGTGTTGGATGTTGTGGTTGTGTTGGGTGTTGTGGATTTGTGCCAGGTGTTTTGGGTGTTGTGGTTGTGCTGGGTGTTGTGTTGGGTGTTGGCAGTTGTGCTGGGTGTTGTGTTGGGTGTTGTGGTTGTTCCAGGAGTTATGTTTGGTGTTGTTGTGCTTGGTGTTGTGCTGGGTGTTGTGTTGGGTGTTGTGGGTGTTTCTGGGTGTTGTGTTGGGTGTTTGGTTGTGCTGGGTGTTGTGCTGGAGTTTTGTGGTTGTGCTGGGTATTGTGTTGGGTGTTGTGCTGGTTTTTGTGGATTTGTGCTGGGTGTTGTGTTAAGGTGTTGTGGTTTGACACTGGGTGTTGTTCCGGGTGTTGTGTAGGGTGTTGTGCTGGAGTGTTGTAGTTTGTTCGGGTGTTGTGTTGGGTGTTGTGGTTGTGCCAGGTGTTGTTTTGGGTGTTGTGTTGGATGTTGTGGTTGTGTTGGGTGTTGTGGTTGTGCTGGGTGTTGTATTGGGTGTTGTGTTGGATGTTGTGGTTGTGTTGGGTGTTGTGGTTGTGCCAGGTGTTGTTTTGGGTGTTGTGGTTGTGCTGGGTGTTGTGTTGGGTGTTGTGGTTGTGCTGGGTGTTGTGTTGGGTGTTGTGGTTGTTCCAGGGGTTATGTTTGGTGTTGTTGTTGTGCTTGGTGTTGTGCTGGGTGTTGTGTTGGGTGTTGTGGTGTTTCTGGGTGTTGTGTTGGGTGTTTTGGTTGTGCTGGGTGTTGTGCTGGGTTTTGTGGTTGTGCTGGGTATTGTGTTGGGTGTTGTGCTGGTTTTTGTGGTTGTGCTGGGTGTTGTGTTAGGAGTGTTGTGGTTGTGCTGGGTGTTGTTCCGGGTGTTGTGTAGGGTGTTATGCTGAGTGTTGTGGTTGTTCGGGTGTTGTGTTAGGTGTTGTAGTTTGTTCGGGTGTTGTGCTGGGGTGTTGTGTTGGGTGTTAGCTGGTTATTTCGGGTGTTATGTTAGGTGTTATGGTTGTTCCGGGTGTTGTGTTGGGTGTTGTTGTATTTAGGTGTTATGGTTATTCCGGGTGTTGTGCTGGGTGTTGTGTTGGGTGTTGTGGTTGTTCCGGGTGTTGTGTTGGGTGTTGTGGTTATTCTGGGTGTTGTGCTGGGTGTTGT
This sequence comes from Hepsetus odoe, assembly GCA_017165825.1. NCBI lineage: Eukaryota > Metazoa > Chordata > Actinopteri > Characiformes > Hepsetidae > Hepsetus > Hepsetus odoe. The sequence continues at coordinate 9,762,593 of CM029383.1, read as the reverse complement.
AGTTTGTTCGGGTGCTTGTGCTGGGTGTTGTGGATTTATTTCAGGTGTTGTGCTGGAGTGTTGTATTTAGGTGTTGTGGTTGTTCAGGGTGTTGTTCCGGGTGTTGTGCTAGGTGTTGTGGTTGTTCCGAATTGTTGTGTACTGGGTGTTTTGCCTGGGTGTTGTGCTGGGTGTTGTGTTAGGTGTTGTAGTTTGTTCGGGTGTTATTTCGGGTGTTGTTCCCGGAGTATTGTGCTGGGTATTTGTGGATTTATTCCGGGTGTTGTGCTGAGTGTTGTGTTGGGTGTTGTGCTGGGTGTTGTGTTGGAGTGTGTAGTTTGTTCCAGGTGTTGTACAGGTGTGTTTTGCTGGAGTGTTGTGGGTGTTGTGTTGGGTGTTGTAGATTTATTTCGAATTGTTGTGCTAGGTGTTGTGTTGGGTGTTGTCTGGGTGTTGTGTTGGGTGTTGTGGTTGTTCCAGGTGTTGTACTGGGTGTTTTGCTGGGTGTTGTGCTGGGTGTTGTGGTTGTTCCGGGTGTTGTGTTGGGTGTTGTGGTTGTTCCGGGTGTTGTGCTGGGTGTTGTGTTGGGTGTTGTGGTTGTTCCGGGTGTTGTGTTGGGTGTTGTGGTTGTTCCGGGTGTTGTGTTGGGTGTTGTGTTGGGTGTTGTAGTTGTTCCGGGTGTTGTGCTGGGTGTTGTGTTGGGTGTTGTGGTTGTTCCGGGTGTTGTGTTGGGTGTTGTGGTTATTCTGGGTGTTGTGCTGGGTGTTGTGGTTGTTCCGGGTGTTGTGCTGGGTGTTGTGGTTGTTCCGGGTGTTGTACTGGGTGTTTTGCTGGGTGTTGTGCTGGGTGTTGTGTTGGGTGTTGTGGTTGTTCCGGGTGTTGTTCCGGGTGTTGTTCCGGGTGTTGTGCTGGGTGTTGTGGTTGTTCCGGGTGTTGTGCTGGGTGTTGTGTTGGGTGTTGTGCTGGGTGTTGTGGTTGTTCCGGGTGTTGTGGTTGTTTTTGATGTTGTGGTTATTTCTGATTTTGTTGTTGTCTCTGATGTGGAGGTTTTAGGAGTTGTCCTGTCTGGTTTTGGAATCGATGTAGGAATGTCGTCCCCATCTGCAGAGACACACAGAGAACTGCCAAAACCCAGTTTTATAACATCACAGGTCCATGATATTAAACAGTGAAGGAATTCGATTGACAGGGAGACAGGAATGATAGAGAAGGTAATTAAGGTAAGAGGAAAATAAAAGTAGAGAAGGTAATGAGTTTGTATTTAGGGTAGAAAAGGTACTAAGGAGACGACAATGCCGGTAGAGAGGGTGGGGATGGTGACTAGGGTAGGGTAACTAGGACAGAGAGAGTAATGAGGTCAATGGGGTAACTAGGGTATAGGGGGTGACTGATAAAGTTGGTAACTAGAGTAGAAAGGCTAAAAGCTTGTCATGTCAAAAATTTCAACAGATGACATGTTTCAAAATCCCATGGCACCAGTATCTCCAGCATGGTCTTTAATAAAGGTAAGTAACAACAACTATGGAAGTAACAAAAACATAAATTAGAATTATAGTTATAGTCTTAATTATAGTCTAAAATAAGCAATTTCCCTCTTTTCTCCCTAGATCAATACATTCTGGTTCTGAAAATGAACATGCATAATTTGTGGTTCTAAGCAAAAATGTTCTCCTGACTAGGCTTTATATTTACACAAAACAGTTTATTTAGCAACCACTGGCTGAAAGGTTCTTTAGGGGTTTGCAGTTGCTTCTTCCATGGTGTAATGAATATTTTTTATTAGACTGGGTGACGGGAAGGGTAGTGAGGTGAAGGTAAGAGGTCAGAGCTCTGTTCTGTTAATGGGTATTAAAGACCAATGTCGCTGAACTGTGACATCCTACCAATGGAGTAAACATGGAGGAACTGTTCATGTGTGTACAGGTTGTATTCTGCAGTGTGAAACTTCTTCCGGAGGAGCTGATAAACCACGTCCTGAACTTTTCCAACATCATTGCTGGGAATCACTGTGAGGTGAGCCAAGCCATCAAACCTACACACATCATCACAGACACAACGATTTCCATCAGTGATACACAAACTTCTCAGAAACCATTAACAAAAGCTTCTTATAAGCCTGTAAGCTTAACCTATTTAAAAGTGACTTCTTGATACTTAAAATAGATGAGAAGACTTTACCTCCTCACTCTGGGACTATTTCTGAGACTTCCCTTGTCCTGTTACAGGAAGTAGATGTTATTTATTTGTTTGTACATTCAGTGTCTACATGCTGTAGGGCAGAGGTCATTAAAAACGTTCACTCACATCTCGTCCTGCTCGACTGGGCTGAGAAGAGCTGCAGAAAAAGGCATTTTTAGCAGAAAGAAAACTTTGATCCTGCACAACGTGCAGACCAGAGTTCAAGATGGTGACATCTTACCTTGCCTGTGGGAGGACCGTGACCCTGTGCAAGTAAATGTATGATGGAAGCACTTCCCTTAGCTTTAAGAAAGGAAAAGAATAAAGCATGTATTTCCAAAAAAAAGCATATTGCAGTAATGCCTGTAGGGAGATGCTCAGGGAGGTTACCCAGTGATGTGTAATTTCTCTGGCTTCATAACTGCTGATGTTTCCTCTGGAGTGCTGAATGAAGAGTCGAACTGTAACCTCATACAGGGACCAGGCTGGCATAGGATTAAAAAAGGACTTTTAGTGTGTGGATTGATATAGTAATTAAACTCTGTATAATCTTTTGGACTGCAGACAGACTAGAGAGACAGGATGGACACTTTACATAAATTAGTGCATTTTTAAATAAAACCTTATATTTATATACGGAGAAGCTGTGGTCTAGTGTTTAGGGACTGGCCCCCATAACTGGAAGGTCGGGGGTTGGATTCCCAGACCAGTAGGTTCCCCGTGAGTTACCCTTGAGCAAGGTACCGTCCCCATCAATGTTCCCCGGGTGCTGGATATGTCTGCCCCCTGCTGGACGGTGTGTGTGTGTGTGTGTTTGTGAAAATACAGAGGATGTGTTTGGTTGTGCTTCACTGTGTGCTGTGTATTCACGCTGGTACATAGTCACTTTCAATTCACTTTCACTTTACATTACCTGACTCTTATTGATACAAATTTCGATCCTGGAGCCTCGTCCCTAAACAGTAGGTCACCGGAGTTGGTGCAGGTTGTGCATAAAACTGCTGCATAAACACTCGTTTAGTTCACACATCCTTCAGTGGACATGTATTTAGATGGGACACTTTAGGGTCCCGTGAACGTCCCTTGTTAAGCAGAACGATACGCAGGTCAGGAGTCTGATCTGTCTGATGTTTCATTCAATAATAAATACATTATTTCTCTAAAATAAAATTAAAGACATCTCTTCAGACCAAACATCTGCCAAGGAGTGTGTATCGGTGTGTCATTACCACAGGTCAGTGTGTCATCTCTCTCAGCAGGGCAGGTGTGTGTGTTCCACGCTCGGCTGTACCACCTCAGTGTGTCTCCGTCGGTGCAGGAATGCGCTGATTGAAGCTCTGGGCTGCGGATTTTCCCCCAAACCCTGAACAACGTTATGTTTCCCTGCAGGTTGGTCCCGCTCTCCACCTCCATCTGCCCTCCAACAAAGTAATGAGCCGCTCCCAGCATAAGCGACCCTGCAGCTGCCAGGCTGCAGACCGGCCTGTCGGGCTGGACTTCCAGCACGGCGGCATCGCTCCCGCTGATGAACAATTGGAGCTGCTTCATAGAGCAGGACCAGGTGATGCAGAGTGAGTACCACTCACCCACGGTCAGTGTGTCCGGCACAGTCCAGTTCATCCCGAACAGCCAAACGTGCAGTTTCCCACCACGGCTGCCCAGCCCCAGTTCCACCCGGCTGTGATCTGGGGGCAGGTAGGTGAAGGCCGTCCAGGCAGAGTTATTGATGCTTCTCTGGATGTTCACACACACACTAAACTCCTCCAGAGAAGGAAGAGCGTGGTCAGGTTTGAGCGTCCAGTACTGACAGCCTGACTGCTGAAGACCGGCTTTCAGCCCCCACAGACTCTCGGCAACTACAGAGCAGAATAAAGCTGAGGTTTGGGGGTACAGTGCTTTTTTAAATTCATTATTTCTTATTCATCCTACATTTCTCTTCTAAACTCATTTGGGCTTTTTTACACTAGAAGTTTCTGCCCCTTCTCCACACGGCTCTTCGGCTTCCAATTCCAGCGTGTGGACGCAGAAGGAAGACAGAAAGCTAATGTTCCTGCTGCTGTTGTAACTTCATCATCATTACCTTAGAGAGAATGGCCTCAAACCATACAAACCACCCCGACCTGGAGAACCTCAAGCTGACACCTAAAACTAGCCTGGCTATCTAGAACCCTTAATTGTAATAATGGTTACAAAGTTGTTAAGGTGGTCAGTGGTCAGAGCTGGTAGACAGTGCAGGGGTTCCTGGCTGTATAGTGTGTTAGAAGTATCAAGTCACATGTCTTTAGTTAGTGAGATATTTTCAATATTTGCAGCTGTTAAAGTGGATGAACAGCTGGAGGAGCATCGAGCCGATTGAGAGAAGTTTTGGGGAGAACAAATAAGTTCTAAAATAAAGAAGTCAAATCTGGATCCAAATATCGACCACATCTGGGGGAAGTTGGGACAGTGTGGACATCTGAACTGAACTACTCCTGAGAAAGGACAGACTGAGCATCACTGTGCACAGATCCTCATTTATCCAGATCATCACAGTCAAAGCACAGCTGAGAAACACAAATAATCAAAATACAATATTCAAAAATGAAGACACCTTCTGTACCTGCACGGCTTGCTGATGTGAAGTTCAGAGCATGGAAGATGAGCAACAGCTGGATGAACCTCATGGCTTTTTCCATCAGGATCATAAAAGGGAAGAAGTGAGCAGTGAAACCCACCTAACACACACACACACACACACACACACACACACACACACACACAGTGTCTCCAAGCAGGTTTTGTGTGACGTGGGAACTGTGTTCTGAGCCTGAAATCAACTGAAAACAATAGAGCTGAGCAGAAGAAGGTCAGACGCCCTGATTTATGATCATTTTGGAAGGTAAAGTCTCGTAAAGCAGGAGAGTAAATATAATAAATATAATACAGCGCACAGAGGCCTGAGCAAACTTCCATATTCTCAGGACCCTTCCCACTTTTTTACAAGAAGCCCCGTCCAGAACATTTCATGAACCTGTCCTCAACCTGCACCATGTGTTCCACTGCTGAGTTCTCTGTTCTCTGACACCCCAGTCAGACCTTTATCCTCACTTTATACATAGACTGTTCTACTAAATGAGAAACGAGACTCTCACCTCTTTATTATAATCTGTTAAAGTGAGAAAAACAAACAAACAACTCAAAATTTACAAATAAACATTCCTGACATTGGAATACAATCAGTGACCAGTATGGCGCCCTTCAATAGGAGCTTGACCACATAAACCTCTGCTTGACTTGAATATTAATTGTGCGCACAGTGTTTATTTACACATATTCAAAGAATGCTATCCTGCTATCCAGAGGACACTGCCATTAGGGGACACCATCCCCATGGAGGGGGAAACTTGTTCTGCAGCAACGTTTATGTGTCAATGTAACGTCCAATGGAACGATGAATGCAGGACCAGGGTTTCCCAGCAGATCTTCGTTCCCCCAGCGCATCCTGGTGTCTCTTCCCCGGGTAAGCACACACTCACCAGACCCTCCACATGATGGAAAACAGAACGGGTCAGAACCCATCTTCTTCCATTGCGCCATGGTCCACTTCTGATATCCACTGTAGAAGCTTTCAGTGGTGGACAGGAGACAGCATGGACGCTCTGACTGGTCTGCAGCTCCATACAAAGCTGCACTGTGTTTTGACAACTTTCTATCAGAACCAGAACTTTTTCAGCAGCAGTTCTTCTGTGGGAACCAGACTGGATCCAAGGGTCTCCTTGCTTGGAACACTTTAGGTCGGTACTGAACCACTACAGACCCAGAACACAAGACCTGCCATGTTGGAGATTTTCTAACCAAGTTCATCACAGTTTGTCCATCAGATCCGTTCACCTGTCCTTTTTTAACAGCTTCCAACATTAGCTTCAAGAACCGACTGTTCATCTACTGTCTGATCACTGACACAGGAACCTGGAACCTGGTTCTCCTGCGGTGGGTTTCATGTTGTGGCTGAAGAGTTTGGATTGTTTTTAGCTTTAAAGGTGCTGAATATGGAGTTTACTTCACTCATAAACCTTCTAATTCACATCTTTATTTCAGTTTCAGGGTCTGTAGAAAAGTTTCTGCCCTCAATTTGACATGAAATGAATAGAAATCAATAAAAATCCAGTCCAAAATACTCACCACTCAGTATCAACCCGTCTCTCTCTCTCTGTCTCTCTCTCTATCTCCCTCTCTCTCTCACTCTCTCTCTCTGTCTCTCTCTCTATCTCCCTCTTTCTCTCTCTCTCTCTCTCTCTGTCTCTCTCTACCTGTCTCACTCTCTCTCTCTGTCTTTCTCTCTATCTCCCTGTCTCCCTCACTCTCTCTCCCTGTCTCACTCTCTCTCTCTCTATCTCCCTGTCTCTCTGTCTCACTCTCTCTGTGTCTCTGTCTGTCTGCTGCAGTGATGTGTCTGCTGTTTACCTGCTCCAGGTGTGTATTAGAGGAGACTGCTGGACAGTGAGAGACCACACCCCACCGACTGCCTCCTCAGTTACACATTAATCACAGCTTGGTTTAAACTTTATGTTTATATTTAAAGTGCAGGGACAATAAAGACTGATGCTTTAATTCACAGTACATTACAAAAGAGATAAAGCACACACTTGTCCCTACATTAGCGCTTTAATTAAATCTGTTACCCCCAAATTGACTCACTTGTTTGAAGTATACACTCTTTAATCCATACGGTCACTTCATACAACCATTCGACAACAACAGCCCATTTCAGGTTAAGTGTTTTTGGGATGTCACCACAATCGATGCACTTATATCAACTTATTCAATCTACAGCAATGTAGCCCCACCCATTAAGCCTACAGCAATTAAGCCCTGCCACATTTAGCCTTCCACACTTCAGCCCCAGCCTTTCCACCTTCAGCAGTTTAGCCCCGCCTATTCAGCCTACACAACTTTAGCCCCGCCCATTCTGTAATGTTCCAGGTTTTACTGATTTCTTGCTTTAAAACACTTTCTGATCCCGATTGTCCCAAACTGAACACCACAGCCGGGTTTTTCTGTTTCTTTTCATTTCCATTTTCAGATACAGTGTTGCATTTTAAGGGGCAGCAGTGTCTCAGCGTCTGTCTCCTCCCAGTGAGAACGTTGTGGGTTCTATTCCCAGTCTGGGTTCCCTCTGCGTTGCGTGACATGTTCTCCCCATGTCTGTGTGAATTTCCTCCAGGAGAACAGGACAGGATTGGGTAACTGAACCCTACAGGAGGGTGTGTGTGTGTGTGTGTGTGTGTGTGTGTGTGTGTGTGTGTGTGTGTGTGTGTGTTCTCTCTGGTGACCTGTCCAGGGAGTTTCTCCACTTTTCACCTTATGTGCACTGGGACTCCAGCACCACCACCTGTGATCGTAACCAGGACCAGTTGGACAGTCCGTGAGTGTAACGTTTTAGAGGATTTTTTTATTAACTGTGTTGATGTGCTGGAAAGTGGACATGATTTTATTCAGACTGATTCCTGCACCACTGAGAGCCGGCGGGTGTGGAGCTGCTGAGACACACAGGCGGCAGGTGAGATCTGACAGATGTGATGCTGGACATGATTTTAAACATTTATTTGTTTATGCAGTTAAAGCTGAAACTCCCATTAAAACCATTATATGTACAGAGCTGCCGCAAAAGTCTTCACCCCCTCATTTCTGTACACAACATTAATAGCACTTGGCTGACGCTCTTATCCAGAGTGACTTTCAGCTCCTGATTACAGAGACAGACTCTCTGGAACAACTTGGCGTTCAGGGTTTTCTTCAGGAACCCAATGGTGGTAGTGCTGGAGGTGGGATTCAAACCTGCAACCTCCTGGTATGTAGGTGAGTATCCTACCACTAGACCACCATCACCATATATTCTATAGTGAGTCTCCTTGTTGGTGTAAAAGTCCTGTTTCCTGTCAGACGGTCTGATCTTCATCAGATTGAGGATTAAATTAAACAGGAACCAATGTTTTAGAGCTCCAGGCTGCAAAGTGTCTAAAGATACAAGGTTCTAGATAAAGTGTTCCACTCAGTGTTCAGCATCAGTAGTAAATGAATCAGCTGATCATCTGGAATCATCTGCTCCTGGTTCTTCACTGCTTCATGTCTTAAGTTAGACGCTTTGTTCTGCTTCAGACGTAGATCACTGTGTGGATTAACCAACACACAACTATCAAACTGCTCAGGTACAGAGACTGGACTGAACATGAGAGACAACAACACTGTCCTTCAGGAAGATCTGGAGAACTGTCCCTCAACATTAAACATAAAAGAAAGCCTGGAAGAGTAAGATGGAGAAATGATGAAGGCTTAATCCTGCCATTCATATCCAGTTGACCCACATTTATCTCGGTTAATCGGTTCCAGACTCTACCGTGATAGGTGAATTTCTGCGAAGTAGGATTCTTAATTATGAATCAAATATTTTTGTATTTAGAGCAGAGAAAACCTGTTCACGACCTAAATACGCTTTTAATTAAACATTATTAGAGTTTATAGACATGAAATAACACCCTTTAGTCACCATTACACTCCTATATATGAGAAAGGCGCTATATAAATAAAACATTATTATTATATATTATTATATTACCAAATATATACATGACAAAATGAGACATATTAGACATTACAAATATCCTATTATTGTAGTGTAATTACACACACAGTTCTTGACAAACAGATATGAGAGCGAAGATGCTTCCGCTGCGCAGTGATGTAGAAGAGCGTCTGACAGAAAGGAACTTCTGAGTCTGGGCCTTTCAGTGAGCAGGACAGGAGAGACGACCAGGACAGGACAGGACAGACGACCAGGACAGGACAGGACAGACGACCAGGACAGGACAGACAATCAGGACAGGACAGACGACCAGGACAGGACAGACGACCAGGACAGGACAGACTACCAGTAAACAGCGCGCTCTGATTGGCTGGGTCTCACCACGCCCGGTTTTTGGAGAAGGTCTTGCCCACACGGAGTGGTCGAGCGGCTCCTGGCGCTGAAAGATCTGCGGGGGTGCTGGAACACACCGGCCTGAAGTCCACACGAGCAGTCCTGCTTATGTTCATTGTAATACAGGAGTGTAATACAGGAGTGTAATAAAGGAGTGTAATACTGGAGTGTAATACAGGAGTGTAATAAAGGAGTATAATACAGGAGTGTAATACAGGAGTGTAATAGAGGAGTATAATACAGGAGTGTAATACAGGAGTGTAATACAGGAGTGTAATACTGGAGTGTAATAGAGGAGTGTAATAGAGGAGTATAATACAGGAGTGTAATACAGGAGTGTAATACAGGAGTGTAATAGAGGAGTGTAATACAGGAGTGTAATACTGGAGTGTAATAGAGGAGTGTAATAGAGGAGTATAATGCAGGAGTGTAATACAGGAGTGTAATAGAGGAGTATAATACAGGAGTGTAATACAGGAGTGTAATACTGGAGTGTAATAGAGGAGTGTAATACAGGATTGTAACATGGGTGTAATGAGGAGTGTAATAGACGAGTGTAATACAGGAGTGTAACACTGGAGTGTAATAGAGGAGTGTAATAGAGGAGTGTAATGAGGTAATAGAGGAGTGTAATAGAGGAGTGTAATACAGGAGTGTAATAGAGGAGTGTAATAGAGGAGTGTAATACAGGAGTGTAATAGAGGAGTGTAATAGAGGAGTGTAATACAGGAGTGTAACACTGGAGTGTAATAGAGGAGTGTAATACAGGAGTGTAATACAGGAGTGTAACACTGGAGTGTAATAGAGGAGTGTAATACAGGAGTGTAACACTGGAGTGTAATACAGGAGTGTAACACTGGAGTGTAATAGAGTAGTGTAATAGAGGAGTGTAATACAGGAGTGTAACACTGGAGTGTAAAGGAGTGTAATACAGGAGTGTAATAGAGGAGTGTAATACAGGAGTGTAATAGAGGAGTGTAATACAGGAGTGTAACACTGGAGTGTAATAGAGGAGTGTAATAGAGGAGTGTAATACCCAGGAGTGTAACACTGGAGTGTAATAGAGGAGTGTAATAGAGGAGTGTAATAGAGGAGTGTAATACAGGAGTGTAACACTGGAGTGTAATAGAGGGTATATTACAGGAGTGTAACACTGCAAGGTGTAATAGAGAGGAGTGTAATGAGGAGTGTAATGAGAGGAATTATAATGCAGGAGTGTAATGAGAGGTGTAATAGAGAGTGTAACACTGGAGTGTAATAGAAGTGTAATAGAGAGGGTATAATGCAGGAGTGTAATGAGGAGTACTTAATAGAGGAGTGTAATAAGTGTAATAGAGGAGTATAATACAGGAGTGTAATAGAGGAGTGTAATACTGGAGTGTAATAGAGGAGTGTAATAGAGGAGTGTAATAGAGGAGTATAATGCAGGAGTGTAATGAGGAGTGTAATAGAGGAGTGTAATAGACGAGTGTAATACAGGAGTGTAACACTGGAGTGTAATAGAGGAGTGTAATAGACAAGTGTAATACAGGAGTGTAACACTGGAGTGTAACAGAGGAGTGTAATAGAGGAGTGTAATAGAGGAGTGTAATAGAAGTGTAATAGGAGTGTAATACAGGAGTGTAATAGAGGGAGTGTAATAGGAGTATAATACAGAGTAACTTGCTGGAGTGTAATGAGAGTGTAATGAGAGTGTAATGCAGGAGTGTAACTTGCTGGAGTGTAATAGAGTGTAATACAGGAGTGTAACACTGGAGTGTAATAAGTGTAATACAGGAGTGTAACACTGGAGTGTAATAGAGTAGTGTAATAGAGGAGTGTAATACAGGAGTGTAACACTGGAGTGTAATAGAGGTGTAATACAGGAGTGTAATGAGGAGTGTAATACAGGGTGTAATGAGGAGTGTAATACAGGAGTGTAACACTGGAGTGTAATGAGGAATAGAGAATTGTAATGCAGGAGTGTAACACTGGGTGTAATGAGAGTGTAATGGGGAGTGTAATGTAAGTGTAACACTGGAGTGTAATGAGGAGTGTAATACAGGAGTGTGCTTGCTGGAGTGCAATAGAGGAGTGTAATAGAGGAGTGTAATGGGGAGTATGTGCAGGAGTGTAATGAAGTGTAATAGAGAGTGTAACACTGGAGTGTAATGAGGAGTGTAATGAGAATTATAATACAGGAGTGTAATGAGGTGTAATGAGAGTGTAATAGAGGAGTATAATACAGGGTATAATGAGGGTGTAATACTGGGTATAATAGAGAGGTGTAATAGAGGAGTGTAATAGAGGTATAATACAGGGTGTAATAGAGGAGTGTAATGAGGAGTGTAATGAGGAGTGTAATGAAGTGTAATACAGGAGTGTAATGGGAGTGTAATAGAAGTGTAATAGAGGGAGTGTAATATGGGAGTGTAATGAGGAGTGTAATAGAAGTGTAATATGGGGAGTATAATATAAAAGGACGTGCTTCATCCTAACTGGAGGATCATACATGCTTTCCCAAAATATGGCAGCAAAATTGCCACAGTGACTCTTTAGAGCAGCACCCAGGTCGCAGTCCTGTGATCTTAAATCACACGCTGGCTGTTCTCCCACTACCAGTACACTCTTGGCAGAAACCCAGGTTCCTTATAACACGGCATCCCCTATGTCACAGATTAGCTTAGAACCAGGCTCCTCTCATCATTACCAGAGAATATCTATTCTTAGTACGATAAGGAAGCAGTAGATGCCAATCACAGGGCTCCTGCGGCTAGTAACCTGCTCCCCCCGGAAGTACATCATAAAACAAATAAAACACAGCGTCGACTAAAATCACATGTTCACTGCTGAATGTTCGCTCCTTAGGAAACAAGGCAGTGCTTATTAATGAGATGGTTCTCGACACAAAGTCAGATATCTGTCTACTGACTGGAAACTTGGCTTAGACCACTGACACCATCCCTAGTGGAAGCCTCCCCTGATGGGTTCTCATACCTGCATAAATCACGCTCAGCAGGACGTGGTGGAAGCCTGGCTGCAATTTTTGATGAATCATTTAAGGTTGATTCAAAAACTACTGAGAGCTTCCACACATTGAAGTGATGCTGCTGAGCATCAGGTCTGATTTAGCGCTCCATATTCTATTAGTTTATAGACCTCCAGGACCATATGCTGCCTTTATTAATGAATTTGGCAATCTGCTCTCTGATTGGTTGTTAGGTTTACTAGATTCGTGATGTTAGGTGACTTTAACATACATGTTGATACAGAGACGGATGCAGGTGCCAAAAGCTTCTTAACGCTCCTCGATTCTGTCGGTTGCACCCAGCATGTATCAAGACCTACCCATGTACAAGGACACGCGCTAGATCTGAGTATCGTATGGACTTGACATTGATACTGTACTAGTCCCTCCTTAAATAAACTTTATTTCCGACCATTCTTTAATCACGTTTGAGATTAATATGTCTCCACCGTACCTCAGTGAACGGACTAGTACAACACGACACCTAAACGGGGCTAAATGTGTCCAGTTTATGGAGGCCGTAACGGAGACAGACTTCACCTGTAACAAAACTGTTAATGACATCACCGACATGTACAATACAGTAGTTGGGCAGATCCTTGATCAGGTCGCCCCAATTAAGACAAAGAAGGTCAGAACTATCAGGCACTCTCCCTGGTTCAATGATCACACACGGGCTGCTAGCGGGAGTGCGTAAGCTAGAACGCAGATGGAAGACAACAGGTCTCCAAGCCTCTCAGGCTCTATGGTCTGCTAAACTAGAACAATATAAGAAAGCTCTATATAATGCTCGCACTGAGTACTATTCAAAACTTATTGAGAACAACAAGCAGAACCCGCTATTTATTTCAGACACTCGCTCAGCTAACAGACAAAACTGATAAAGGCAGCGTGTGTGTGCCCCTAACGAGAGGTTCTTCAGTTTAATGATAATTAACAACATTAGGCTCCAAATGTGCCTATTAGCCCTCAAATTAATCCACTACCCAGAACAGTGCTCACAATATTTTAGTGATTTTAATCTGTCGATAACTCTAGGCTAATTTCTGTCATAGCCAAAGCAAACTCCGACCTATTGGTTAGATCCCATTCAACCAAGCTCCTGAAGGAACCATAGGAGTACTATCCCAACACCTATCATGATATCATGAGCGCATCCTTGACCTCAGGTGTCGTCCCCAATCAGTTTAAAGCAGCAGTGGTTAGACCACAGCTTAAAACCTAACGGACCTCACTCACCAAGTAATTATAGACCTATCTCTAATGTCCCGTTTCTCTCTAAGATTCTAGAACAATGAGTTGCGAGACTGCAGTCATATCTAGACACACAGAACCTCTTAGATAAACTCCAATCAGGCTTCCGACTTAGCCATAGCACAGAAACTGCTCTAACTAGAGTGGTGAATGATATAATGGTCTCGAGTGATGCAGGAAACATCACTGTTCTTGTTCTGTTAGATCTTAGTGCTGCGTTCCACACGGTAGATCACTCCATTTTAGTAAATAGGCTTCGCGCCACTGTTGGTATTAGTGGAACAGCCGTTAAATGGTTCAACTCCTATCTCACAAACCGTTACTACTTCATCCAAATGGATGATTTTGGCACCCCCTCACCTATGTCACTAGTTAACTATGGAGTCCCACAAGGGTGGTGTTGGGCCCAGTGCTCTTCTCCCTCTACATACTCCCACTAAGCACTATTATACGGAAGCATAATGTTAGTTACCACTCTTACGCTGATGACACTCAGCTATACCTATGTTAAATCATGTGATAAAGCATCAACCGTGCTAGTGGCTCCTCAGTGATATTAGGGGATTGGATGAATAACAACTTCCTCTCACTAAACCAGAAAACTGAGCTGCTCTTGTTTTGTAGTAGTGATGTAGACAGAGCCCACAGCTTCATTTCGCATATCCGGGATGCAGGGATTGAAGTGTTCGAGAGATTAGTACTCTGTTGCGTAACCTTGTTGTGCGATTCAGATCTTTCATTTAATCCCCGTGTTAATGCAGTAGTGAAGACATGCTTCCTGCACCTTCGGAACATTGACAAACTACGGCGCTTTCTGTCAATGGAAGACACGGAGAAAGTAGTACATGCATTTGTATACAGTAGATTAGATTACTGTAATAGCCCTACTTTCTGGAAGCTCTCAGGGCACATTAAGCACCTACAGCGCATTCAGATCACAGCCGCTAGGATTGTTAGCAGGAGCAGGAAGTACGACCACATCACTCCCATACTCTCCTCGCTTCACTGGCTTCCTGTTAGGTACAGGGCTGACTTCTAGGTCCTCCTCTTAACCTACAAGGCACTTAAAGGTCTTGCCCCAATATACCTAACCGAACTGCTTAATACCTACCACACCTAACTTATACTTAGATCCCAGAATAAAGATCTCCTAATTGTCCCTCCATAAATAAATGTATAGGAGCACGAGCCTTCAGTTCCAGGCCCCTAGATTGTGGAACAGCTTGCCTGCTTCTGTACGGGATGCCGATTCAGTCTCAGTCTTTAAATCACGGCTGAAGACTTACTTCTTTAGTTGATCTTACCGCACCAATCACCATAGTGCACCATTACTAATGTCGCTGGTGCTGCTGTACATGCCATCGCACTCTTTCATTTCTGTGTCTGTCACTACTGGATCCTGCTCATTACTGAGCCCCTCATTCCATTTCTCTCCTACATGTCCGGGGGCCGGCTGTAGTCATCACCTGAGTCCAATGCCGAGCTACCATCTGGTCTGTGTGATGCATCTGATCGCCAAGGACCCTGGCGGCTCACGGTACCTGGAAACAACTTAGGACTCCTCACTGATCCTGGAGTTTAAAACCAAGCTAACTCTGTACTGTTAGTAGGCCAAAGGGTTGGGTAGCTAATTGGACCCTCAGAGGTTTTTCTCCACATAGTGGAGTTTTGGTCCCTCTCCTCCGTAGTCGTCGGCTTAAACATCTTAAACATCTATTACTGTAACCTGTTATCAATGTAAAGTGCCTTGGGGCAACTTTGTTGTAAAAGGCGCTATACAAGAATAAATTGAAATTGAAATAATACAGGAGTGTAATAGAGGAGTGTAATACAGGACTGTAATAGAGGAGTATAATACAGGAGTGTAATATAGGAGTGTAATAGAGGAGTGTAATACAGGAGTGTAATACAGGAGTGTAATAGAGGAGTATAATACAGGAGTATAATACAGGAGTATAATACAGGAGTGTCATATAGGAGTGTAATACAGGAGTGTAATACAGGAGTATAATACAGGAGTGTAATAGAGGAGTGTAATAGATGAGTGTAAATAGAAGTGTAATGCAGGAGTGTAATAGAGGAGTGTAATACAGGAGTGTAATACAGGAGTCTAATAGAGGAGTGTAATACAGGAGTGTAATAGATGAGTGTAATAGAGGAGTGTAATACAGGAGTGTAATAGAGGAGTGTAATACAGAGGTGTAATACAGTGTAATACAGGAGTATAATACAAGTGGATGGGTGTATAATACAGGAGTATAATACAGGAGTATGGGTGTATAATACAGGTGTAATGAAGTGTAATGCAGGAGTATAATACAGGAGTGTAATACAGGAGTCTGAAAATAGAGGAGTGTAATACAGGGTGTAATACAGTGTAATAGAGGAGTGTAATACAGTTGTGTAATACAGGAGTTTAATACAGGAGTGTAATACAGTTGTGTAATACAGGAGTGTAATACAGGAGTGTAATAGAGGAGTGTAATACAAGTGTAATACAGGAGTATAATGCACAGGGTATAATGCAGGAGTGTAATACAGGAAGTGTACTGGAGTGTAATACAGGGTGTAATGCAGAGTGTAATACAGGAGTGTAATACTGGAGTGTAATGCAGGGTGTAATACAGGAGTGTAATGCTGGAGTGTAATACAGGAGTGTAATGCAAGTGTAATGAGAGTGTAATACTGGAGTGTAATGCAGGAGTGTAATACAGGGTGTAATACTGGAGTGTAATACGGGAGTGTAACTGACTCTGGCAACCGAGCGCGTCCGTCATTTCACCGAATTGATCAACTTTGTAA
>CM029383.1:9736418-9743918 GCA_017165825.1 Hepsetus odoe | reverse complement strand
TTTGAGAGTATCTGACCGGTGATTAGGTTCTGGCAGCCGGAGCACTTCTTGGCGACGCTGCTTTTGTAACAGTCCACACAGTAAACTCTGTCCTCATGAGAAGTGAAGCGAGTTCCAGCGAGCGGCTTCCGACACGAAAAACACATGAAACATTCAGAGTGCCACGGCTGGTCTGATAGTTCACCAGGAGTATTAGCGCAATATACACACACACACACACACACACACACACACACACAAACACACACTCACATTCTAGCAAGATTACGCACATTCACTCTGATCCATCCAGCCATTTTAACAGCAATTACTCTCCATATTCATCCAGTATTTTATTAAAATTAATTAAGCATCAGTATGGATTATTCAATATCCAGTATGGATTATTCAGTATCCAGTATGGATTATTCAATATCCAGTATGATTTATTCAGTATCCAGTATGGATTATTCAGTATCCAGTATGGATTATTCAGTATCCAGTATGGATTATTCAATATCCAGTATGATTTATTCAGTATCCAGTATGGATTATTCAGTATCACTTTGGATTATTCAGTTTCTACTATGAATCAGATCGGATGCCTGATGGCCTGGTGCCGTCTGTATCACCTTCCTGCAGCCGGCACACTGCTTGGCGAACTTCTTCTCATGGCAGGAGCTGCAGTAGATGTTGTCGTTTTTGTTCAGGAAGCTCTGGGAGCCGATGGGTTTCTTACACTGATAACAGGTGAAGCATTCGTCATGAAACGAGTTCCCTTTGTACTCCACACTCTCCGATCCTGCAGACACACCACAGGAGGCAAATCACAAATCTGACAGCAGGGCTTTAATCAAGTGCAGGAACAGCGTAGTCTAATTCCCCTCCAGCTGAGCCCCCCAGGAAAGAGTGAGAACCACCCAGTAAAGAGTGAGACTCCCCTGTTTTCGCTCCAAGAACTGCAGTATTTTACACTCTTTATTCACAGAGTCGACTCTGGACACCGGCCCACATACTTCCCTGCTGCAGCTCTGTCTGACTCCGCCCTCTCCTCAGATTCATTAACATATTTTGTATGTTTATGCTGGAAAGCTCTTAGATTGAATTAATTAGGTTTAAATAGTTTTCTCAGGGCCTTCAGTGAATGTGAGAGGGAAAGTCGTCCCTCGTCTGTTGCAGGTAATTCCAGTTTTCAGCTGAATAAACAGTAGGCTACAATGAAGTCTGGGCCGCTTATGCATAAAACATTGCTCAAATATTTTTTCAACAATTTAAAAAAACAATATTTTCTAGAGCTGGGTTGTGCCCTGCTTCCCTCTGTGGTGCCATTAGGAATAAATGTCAGCAGAGCAGTGCAAACCAAAAAATAACAAAACCTTGTGCAAAGTATTAAAGAAGATCCTGGAGGGGATGAAAGATGGAGGCTTTCAGAAGAATAATAGGAAGCAGCTGCTGCTTCTGAGATTTCTGCTCAAAAAGAACGTTTAGCACTGAAGTGCTGCGTAAAAACCATTCCTTCGTCCTCAGTGGTTCCTAGAGGGACGTTCTAGATAAAAATAAAGTGTTCAGAAATAGAGTCAGGCGAGAGCCAGAACTTTCCCACGTGAGTTTTTCTGTTTAACGTCCCCGTGACTGAGTTCGTAACGCTCCTAACAGGACGCACCCACTGCCGCTCAGTGCAGCTCCGACCCACACGGTACTCTACCTGCCAGGATGGGTTTGTAGCAGGCGTGACAGCGGGGGGCGTCCTCGCGCGAGCTGCATTTACCGCACAGGATCCGCTCGTCCTTGGTGCTGAAGGAGTCCTTGGCCAGATTCTTGAAGCACTTAGAACAACGGAAACAGTCCTCGTGCCAGTATCGGCCCTTATGATGGAGCTCCTACAGAGACACACGGGTAAAAGTAGAGCGCAAGTAAAACAAATCCCAACCAGAAAACAGGCCTTCAGGTGAGCTTAAAGATGTTTTACAGTTCAAGACACTTGAGGTGTAGACACATTAAGCATGTTCCATTGTAAGTTTGAGAGAGGAGAACCTTGGAGTCGGTGCCGATGGACCGGCGGCACTCGGTGCAGGTGTTGGAGCAGAACTTGTCGAAGCAGCGAACGCAGACTGGCCTGTCTTCCTTTTTGATGTACTTCTTGCCCCCGAGGTCCTCGCGGCAGTAGAAACAGCTGAAGCGGTCCGTCATGGCGGCGGCTCTGCAGGCAGCGGGACAGAGGACAGAGGACAGGGTGAGTCTGGCTGTGTTAATGATCACATGAGCGTTATAAAGATCTCTTCAGTTCAGGTGACCTCATGCCTGTGACTCATGTTTGGAGTTGGCTGCTATAAAGCCTGGTTTTCTCTCACACCCACACTCTGAGCGACAGGCTGAGAACCCGCCCGAGAAACAGGACCTTACAGGACCTTAAGCTTTCAGATAAGAAAGTGCTCGTTCCTCCTTATTGCAAAGCAGAGGCAAGCCTGAACACTCGCTCAAGACTGGCTGCCGCTGTGCGGTAAACACAGGCAACACAAAGAACACAAAGGTGCATAAGTCACTCTTTCCTGGCCTGATCTCCATCTGATAGCAGGATGTGTTCATTAGTGAACTTAGCAGAGCAGAAAAACCAGGAAAAGCCACCCACCTCTTAAAGGGCTGATATAAACAAATAACTGGATTTCAACTTTTGTCTGATTTTTGTCTTTTTGTGCCAAAAACCAACCTACACACACATTCCTGTCCCTTCAGGGCCTTAAAAGGGTGCTTTTTCATGACTTTGCGTCCAATTTTATTCTCTCAACCATAAGCAGTGCCCCCATCTCAAGATCCTACAAGCACTGGGAGAAATCATCCTGAGTGTGTGTGGGGGGAGAGGGAGGACCACCCTACACACCCAGAGAGAGAGAGGACAGTTCTACTGAGTGATGGGGGAGAGGGAGGACCACCCTACACCCAGAGAGAGGAGGACAGTTCTACTGGGGATGGGGAGAGGGAGGACCACCCTGCACACCCTGAGAGAGAGAGGACAGTTCTACTGAGTGATGGGGGAGAGGGAGGACCACCCTACACACCCAGAGAGAGAGAGAGGACAGTTCTACTGAGGGATGGGGGAGAGGGAGGACCACCCTACACACAGAGAGGGAGAGGACAGTTCTACTGAGTGATGGGGGAGAGGGAGGACCACCCTACACACCCAGAGAGAGAGAGGACAGTTCTACTGAGGATGGGGGAGAGGGAGGACCACCCTATACACCCAGAGAGAGAGAGGACAGTTCTACTGAGTGATGGGGGAGAGGGAGGACCACCCTACACACCCAGAGAGAGAGAGAGGACAGTTCTACTGAGTGATGGGGGAGAGGGAGGACCCTACACACCCAGAGAGAGAGAGGACAGTTCTACTGAGTGATGGGGGAGAAGGAGGACCACCCTACACCCAGAGAGAGAGAGAGAACAGTTCTACTGAGTGGGGAGGGACCACCCTACACCCAGAGAGAGAGAGAGAGGACAGTTCTACTGAGTGATGGGGGACAGGGAGGACCACCCTACACACCCAGAGAGAGAGAGGACAGTTCTACTGAGTGATGGGGGACAGGGAGGACCACCCTACCCACACAGGGAGCTAAAAGCTTTCACAGACTTCTTTAAAGGATGAAGGCAGTAATGGCTTAGGAAAACCAGAAACCCTGTCCTCTTTAACTGAATCAGTCCATCCATTCATCAGGTCTAATCAAATAATGCAGGACATGAACTCAGGAAGTCAGACAGGACGCTGGGCAAATGCATTTACTTAATATTGAATAGACACTCAGACGTCTGCTCTTATTAGAGCCGTTTGTTTGTCCACATGAGAGAGAGAGAAAACAGCTGGAACAGCTGGTGAGCAGGAACCTCTGTGTGTTTGTGCTTTATTACATATACATATTTAAATGGACAAAAGTAATAACTTTGGGTGTCTTAGCCACACCCAGTGCCACAGGTGTGTAAAACTCAGCACCTAGCTCTGCAGGCAGGTATACACACACTTCTGTAAGAATGGGTCGATCTGAAGAAACAGAAGCTCAGCCCCAAAGTGTAGGACCAAAATAACCAAACATTGTGTATAATGTCACCAACCATTTGGTGACTCAATAACTGCAGGTCTCCAAACTTCTGCCTGCATTATTCTATTAAAAACTGTGGAGCAGCTTTCCAGACTGAGCAGATACCACACATCGTAAAGTGCAATGCCAAGTGTCGGATGGAGGGGTGTAAAGCCGCACCGCTGTACTGTGGACGAATTACACCTCTCTGGGCCATTGTCCAGGATTTGGAATGAAGCAGGTGGGAGCAGTACGGAAAAAAATGAAACAACAAACCAGAACAAAACATTACGATGCAGAACAAAGGAACCCAATGAAGCAGCCCGTAGGAGTACAAAGCATTTTGAGGCAGAACAAAACCTTAAAAGGAAGCAATATTCATAGAAAAACATGAAGCAGGCAGGAAACAAACGAAGCAAAATGAAGCACAATAAAACATTATAAAACAGCAGGAAACAGTCTTACCAGGATGAAGTAGAACAAAGCAGAATGAAGCCGAATGAGCTGTCAGGTGGGCTGGCACTAGGAACCTGCCCCAGGGTTGGACTTTGCTTTTGTTTGATCAGTAATCAGTCAATGCTAACCTTACCTTTATTCATGTCACTGCAATACTATTATCAACTTATTCATGTGTGTGGTCAATAACCTTAGGAATAAAATAAAAGTAGATAAAAATCTAATTAGAAAAGGTGGTGTAGAGATAAAGGCTTTCACTCCGGTGTCTGTGTTTTAGCACGTTATTGCCTTGATCTATTTTATTTCTGCCCGTAAATGTAAAATTGATTCTGAGTGGTTTGCTGTTCCTGTGTCCCTTTTCTAACCTCCCATTTATGAGCTGCAGGAACAGCTCAAACATAAAAATGTAAGAAACACATGAACTGTGGAAGAATCCCCCCAGAGCCTCATCGGCTCCCCAAAAACATCTCATTCATCTCTGCTGGACTGACAGCCTAGCGGCCTGAGCTTCACTGCACTTTTCCATCTCCTCACATCTGCTTCATCAGCCTGCAAGCCAAACACACACCTTCTAACCCGCAGGCTCCTATGCTGTCTGACAAAACACTAACTGTAATTGAGATTAAAGCCCCTTCATGAAAACTGCTAATGTTTTCAGCTGTCTAGAACAAACCAGCACAGACCAGTTATTCAGTAAAACCATATGGAAACAAAACCAGTCACAGCTGCAGCCCTCTACAGCCCTTTAGGTTGGATCAATTCTTAGTTTTCATGTGATGTCACACCTTACAAGCCCCGCCCACCAAGAGGGTGAGACAGATCCTCCTGTCCTCCACTGATCTTCACCAGGGTTGTTCCTCCAAAGTGCTGGAGAGTTGTTGTGTAATTGGACACATAAACTGATGATGCTGAACTTCTGTACTGAACTACAGAATCCCAGCAGAGACAAAGTCCAGAGGAGGACACTGTGGACTTACTGATGGACATGTCTCTGTGTCTGGGGAGGGAATGAAAGAATGGACGCCAGCGGTTCGCACATCTTTACAGCAAAACATTTCATCAAAGAAGAGCTCCAGTGTTCTTACCTTTACGGTTCCCAAACTGCACCTTCTACACTTTACACTACATTGCAGGTGTTGTGTCCGATGATTGGCTTTTCTTTACACACTGCAGAGTGTGTGGCCAGTTTGAGACATGGTTGTGTGGACAGTGATGTAAGCGAGAGATCAGTAATCAGTTCTCAGTTAAAGACCTTCATCTTCAGTCTGAGAACTGCGATGATTGTTGGAGAGAAGAGGGGCGGCTCGCTAACATCAGCTCATCACCCTTCTGTAACAGTGAGAGTCTCGTCCACCGTCTCGAGAACAGCGTTACTGATCGTATTGAAGAAACTGACTGATGACTGATTGCTGATGATGGAGAACAAAAATCTGCCCAAAACAGGAAACTAATCAGAAACGTTCCTGGAAAGTTACTGATTTCTGGCCTGGCTGGTTCTGATGGAAATGTGATAAGATTATTAAAGCAGCTCCAGTCCGGTGCTTTGTTTGGAAGGCACTTCATGAAGCAGCGTTTGTTTTACCACTTAAACACTGGCCTCCTTCCACCACATCCTCTCCAGCACAGGAAACCAGGCTGTTTCCATCCATCATGAACCAACATGAAGTGGACCGCACTGGCCGTACTGACTTTGTGGACGGTAGATATCTCTCCTTCCGCTCAGGCCGAGGCCTGGTACATTGTTTGAAGGTTAGTGCAATATTAATAGATGGTTCAAAAGTATGTGGACGGTTCGGCTGCTTTAAGGGGCTCACCTGTGGTTGGTAATGATCTCTGACACCAACAGAACAGTGACAGCAAATAGTCTCCCACTGACATTACAGTTATAAATATTAGTGTAAGACAACTAACACCTTAAGAAAACACTAAAACTACACTTCCACTTCAAATGCATTTATTTATAAGCCCTCAAACCTCATGTTCATTTCAGTCCCTCTGCATTTAGCAAGCCCTGTTTCTTGACAACACAAACACACACACACACGCACACACACCTGTGAAATACCTGGAATATTCCACAGTCACATCTCAGCATGAAGGTGATGGAGAACAAAAATAATTAATACACCTGACGTGCAGGTTTTTAGACGGTGGGAGGAAATCAGAGCTCCCAGAAGAAACATACACAGATATGGGGAGAACATGTCCACTCAACACAGAACGAACCTGGACCACCACGCCTGGGAGTCGAACCCAGGATGTTCTCACCGCACCACCCATTTACTATTTATTTTCAGATGGATATATAGTCTCACCTCTCATAATAACGCTGTTTAGCCCTTACCAGGTTACTGCACTACTTCTCCAGGGTTCAGCAGGGCTGTGTGCTGCAAGCTCCCATTACTTCTTAGTTATTTTAGTTAAAGACGAACATAAAAAGAGAGAATGACCAGAACAGAGTGGAAGGATGTGGCACTAAATCAGAGCGTGAATGGCTGAGATCTGGTTTCAGTGTGCCCAGACACCCCTCCAACCTCTACCTCCCACCCCTGCCCCACCACCCCCGTCCCCCTCCAGGGCAAAATATGTGCTCTGTGGGGAAAGTGGTGGGGACTGAGTCTGGATGATCTCATGCAGCAGCATCTGGAACACAGTTGGGTTTTCACAGCAGCCAAGGCAAACAGCAGCCGCACAAACAGAGCATGCCCAGAACAGCAGCTGCCTAACACACACACACACACGCACACACACTCACACACCCGCACTACAAAAGGGTGGAAGCAACACCTACTTTATGAAAATGAAGCTGCTGTTTTTAACAGCGTGCACAGTAAGGGGAACTCCACCATTTTATAAAATTGACCCATTACTCAACAAATTCATGCCACAGAGAAACTCATGGACCTTTTCCACTGGTACCAAGATTTTTTCATCCATTTACATTTATGGCATTTATCAGACGCTCTTATCCAGAGAGACGTCCATGTCCTGATTACAGGGA
>CM029383.1:9718918-9728918 GCA_017165825.1 Hepsetus odoe | reverse complement strand
GTTATCATTATCATTATCGTCATCATGGTCATTATCATTATCTTTATCGTGGTCATTATCATTATCGTTATCATTATCGTCATCATGGTCATTATCATTATCTTTATCGTGGTCATTATCGTTATCATGGTCATTATCATTATCGTTATCGTGGTCATTATCGTTATTATCATTATCATTACCGTTATCATTATCATTATCAATATCATTATCACTATCAATATAGTTATCATTATCAATATCATTATTATGATCATTATCGTTATAGAATAGAATAATCTTTTATTATCCCACGAGTGGGAAATTTGGGTGTTACAGGGCTCTTTATCAAGGAGACAGAAAGAATATAGAAAGATAGATATAGAATATAGAAAATATAAACAACGAGGAACATCCATATACAAGAGCTATCAATATAGTTATCATTATCGTTATTATTTTTATTATTATACAGCACTGTGTCGCAGATGTCCTGTCTCACCGTCTCTTCACACTGAATAGGTTCGATTCAATTTGATTCACACACACACACACACACACACACACACTTGAGCAGTGGACAAACAGTAAGTGTGAACACACAGCCTGTTAACACCTGAATAAAACTGCTCTGTGGTCCAAGTGTGTGTTCTGGAGGAGTGTGTTCTGAAATGGTGTGTGTTATAAACGGAGTACACACTAGTGCTGGGCTTTCTGTGGACACACACACACACACACACACACACACACACAGGTAAGTGTAAGAGTTTGATCAGAACTTTCCCTTTAGCTGTTCTTTATCGCCCCCTGCAGGCTGAACCCCAACATGTTCAAACACATCAGGAAAATCTTGGATAAACACACTGGACAATAAATAGGTTCCCATTTCGGCCTGAAGACCAAAACCTCATCCAAACATCTCATCTCACATAAGAAGAGGGACACTCATCACACAGATCCTGAATGATCTATAACACTGAACCCCCTGATTGAGTAGCATCTGGACAGGATGCTTTGGACAGGTATAAAAGGACACTTGGAGGAAGGAGGAGCTTCCAGCATGGTCCTCCTCTCAAACTTATTTCACACAGATCAAAAGTGGAGACCTTTGCAGATGACCCCTGACCCCAGTTCAGGTCATAATGACCCTCTTTATCCATCAGTGGAGCAGAATAGTTGAAGGCTCTTCGAGGAAGGAACTGAAAGGATGATGGAGAACAGCATGGAAAGGTAGAGGAAAGTCCTGCAGGACTGCAGGCAGAAGCAGGGGATTTTGGACCTGCTAATGGGTCCAGAATTTCTGCCAGAACCCTTGTTATTCTAGTGGTTAGGGAGTTGCCCCGGAATCAGAAGATTGTGGGTTCGATTCCCTCACCAATAGTTTGCCCTGAGGTACCTTTGGGTGTTCCAGGTGAGGAAAGAACCTGAAACGTTATGTGGGGAACCTGGTAAAATCCTAAAACTGATGTCTCTTTGTCTGAATGCAGAGACTGAGATGACAGCAGTGATGGTTTATGAAGCTCAAGCCATCCGTGAGAGGATGAACATAGAGATTGAGGATCCTGATGAGCAGAACCCAGTGGGTTAGATGTTCTGAACAGATGATCAGAGACAACATGGTGGTGATACTCAACCTGAGGCTGTCCCTGATAATGAGGACATAGACCATAGACCAGTAGATGATGGGAACAGATTGTGGATTGCAGGGTTCTAAAGTAGAACTGGAGGACTGACAGTGGAGCTCTCATTAGGCTGGACAGGTGTTTGACCAAAGTCCTTTAAAGCTCGTCCTCCATCCTAACAGTCCAGCAGTGAATTTGTGGATTTTAGGCGGTTGCCAGGTGATTGCTAAAGGATGGATAAGCTACTACTCCATTTGGTTGCTACGTTGTTACTAGGTTGTTGCTATGCAATTCCACTTGGCTTCTAGGGTGTTGCTATGAAGTTTTCTAATATGTCTGGTGTCACTAGGCAGTCGTTATGATCTTGCTAAGTGATTGCTAGGTTGCTCCTGTTGCTTGCTAAGTTGTAGCTAGGTGGTTGCTAAAATATCTCACTTGGCTGCTATGGTATTTAATTTGTTGCTAGAATGTTGTTAGCAGGCTGCTTATATGATCTCTGGTGATGTTAGCCAGGTTTTATGGTATCTCTATGGTTGCTAAGGTGTCGCTATGGTATCAAAAGTCTTCATATTTGTTAAAGTGCAGGATGAATATTCATTAAGAACCTAAATGGAATAAATAACAGGCTCAGAGTCCAGAGGGGATCAGATCATTCACACACTCTTCTTTCAGATAAAGACATGATCCGGGACGCTGATGATGAGGATCAGCATGAATCCAACAGCGACCCGGTGAACACTGACCTGGACCTGACGGACACACCGGACGTCCAGCTTCAGGGTGTCAACCAGGTGGTCACTGTGGAGCGACGTCATCAGTCGTTCCACATTTGAAGGTGTTTAGTCTGAGATTGCTGAGTTTAGGGGAGAATGGAGAGAACCTGGGGACACAGAGACCGGAAAGAGCACCTTGTCCTCTGAGGGTCCCTAAGGACCACCGGTAGTGAGTTAAAGCAGGAGTCGAGGGAGCCTGTGCTCTGATCCTGGTTTACTGAGCGCTGAGACTCAAGCTGGAGCAGAGTGTATGGGGACACTGCTGGACTCTACTAAAGACACTGTCCACACAACACTGGGTGAGCAGGACAAACTATAAGTGGGACCGTCTCTTCGAGTGACAGCTCATGTGACTTTAAAATTAGGTTAAATCTGGGTCTCACCAACATTGCTGTAAAGCTTGTCCTACCTAGTAACGGTTGCTAAGGAAAATGAGATGTGTGGGCGGAGCCTGGTCTATTTACTGTGAATTTGTGTTGAAGCAGATCTGCTGTTTCCAGTGAGCTGCCCTGAAGTTCTCACTGAGGGTGAGCTCCTGGAGATGCAGCAGGACCACGTCCAGAAGACAGGGGAGCACCTCATGGGTGAGTAATGGACATCATTACACATCCCATAACTGTGACACATCTGGACAACAGCTGATGTTCTGCTGCTTTCTGTTAAAACAGAAGTCCACAAAGCTCTGAAGACCTCAGAGGAACTACTGGACCCCATAAGAGTGCTCATGGACCTCCTGAAACAGAACGTGGCAGCTTAATATCTGGGTGAGAAAGGACACGTTCACCATGTACAACACCCCAACACTGAGGAACAAACATGTTCTGCATTTTGTGTCACTGATCTGAATCAACCTGAATATCTTTCATTCTAAACCACAGAACCAGAAGCTGATGGGGAACCGGTTCAGGACCTCCCTGAGGTTCAGGTTAAGGAGGTAAAGGTTGTAGCGGCCGAGGAGAACGTTGTTCCAGAAGAGATGGTCCTCACCAACTCCTGTCCACCAGGTGAAAGGTTAGAAATTTCACCCCATCTCGGCACAAACAGCCTCGTTTGAGTTCAGAACCAGGTGGGTGTTGATGTTCGGCTCTGCCTTTTTCAGGGGGACGTGTTTCCTTTCTTCCTGTTTAAGAGGAGGTTCGTCACTCGCTTCCTGAAAACCAAAAGAAACTTCATGTTGTTGCTACACGAGGAGATTTCCACTCATCATTCGTTCCAAAACTGTTGTTCTTCCGGACGCTTTCATCATCTACAGTTTTCCACTTTATTACACGTCTGTCGTTCCTTCAGCAGATAAAAGTGAAAGTGACTAATAAAAAGCCCTGATTGCAGTGATTAAGGTTAAAAGATTATGAAGTTATTGTTTTGGGGTATTTGGGGTATTTGTTTTGGGGTAAAAGCTGAAAATGGGATGTTTTTTTGGGGAACGGCTCCTTTAAGACGAGAAGATCCTCCCCGAGATGTGGTTCCGACTCCAGCTCAGCAGAAGAAGCCCAGGCTGGATTTTCAGCCTCTGGATCTGAACTGTGTTGATGCACATAAGTGTTTTTGTCAGGCTGTAATTGTAGAAACTGGGCGAACGAGTGTTTTGGTGGGTTTTTAGGTTTCATTCCACACGCAAGCAGGTTCCTCCCAGTTTGTGCTCTGAGGTTTTAAAGATCAGCAGGTTTCCTCTGAGCTCACGCGCTCCATCTTCTTCTGGATGAACTGTTTTATCACTACTTTAATTTTTATTTCATCATTACATTAACGTTGACGCCTGAGCGGATGAGAGCTTTTACTGCTGTGTTTTTATTCAACACGAGTCTGTCAGTGGGAGCCTTTCTCTCCCTCCATGTCCTGCACAAGCTCCTGATGGACATCATGTCCTCCCTCGAGGACACTGGACACCCTTCCGATGTTGTCCAGATCACAAAGCGAATAATTCTCATTGAGAGTTTCGGCAGTTCGATTATAAACCTGATTATCTCGATGAATTTACTGCAGGAGTTTGGAGCACAGTAATCGACATCGTTTCTCAAAACATCTAAACGATCTTTAAACAATGAAAAGGTACAAATCCTCCTGAAGACCTGTTTCTTCAGAACCTTGGAGAAAAGGCTCAGTGGTGTTGATCTCACATGTTGGCTGATGAAGAAAGTTGTGTATTCGTCCTTAAAATTTCAGTATTAAATAAAAAGACCAAATCCACCAATTCTGTGATTTTTACTGGACGACGACTTTAAAGTGAAAGTTTTACAAACATCATATTTACATATCGATTCTAACAACATTAATACCAACGTTTCAGTCACGTTCTCCAGCTTTCCTCTTCCTGCAGGAGATCCCACGCTCCACCGCCGCCCAATATAAAGGAGGAGCTTTAACGAATATGCTAATGTGTTTAACGATGAACGCAGCCCAATCGGCATCGGCTCGTTGGCATGAAGCTCGCTGTGTTGACGATGGCTGTGGAGGCGTCGGCCTAATCGGACCGAGCTGCTGCTTTCAGAACTCGCTGAAGGTGTTTGCTGGTGGACCGCTGAGGGAAAAGTGAGGAGATGGTTGTGTTTCAGTCTCTACAGCTCAGAGAAACGTTGTCCTTCTTGTCCAGGTGGACGAGCGAGAGCTGCTGAAGTGTCTTCACCGCAGCCTCGCTGAAGCTCATGTTCAGCTTCTTCATCTTCTGCAGGTTCAGTGGCCCTCTGAGCAAAGAAACCAAAAAAAGATCAGTTTTACTCATCAAGACCTAAACTGAGTGTGTGTGAAGGGACTCAGACGTCTGAATGTCCCTCGGGGACATGAGCTGGTGGTGGAGACGCTGTCTGGTGTTTTAGTTCTGAGAAGATCCTGGACTAAAACTGAACCCGTTCATGGTGGAGGGACACGAAGAACAGAGATTTAGTTCAGATGGACTATTTTACCATCATCACCGTCCCACAGAGACACTCAGAGACACTCAGACACGCAGAGACACGCAGAGACACACAGAGGCACACAGAGACACACAGAGACACACAGAGGCACACAGAGACACACAGAGACACTCAGAGACACTCAGAGACACACAGAGACACTCAGAGACACAGAGACACTCGGAGACACACAGAGGCACACAGAGACACACAGAGACACTCAGAGGCACACGGAGACACTCAGAGACACACAGAGACATTCAGAGACACTCAGAGACACTCAGAGACACTCAGAGACACACAGAGACACACAGAGACACTCAGAGACAGGGAGCTTCACTGGGGACAGAAAATACAGATTTGGGACGTCCAGTTCCGTTCCCCACCACTGGAGAGATACTGAACTGAACCCAGTCTGGAGTTTACACTGAATTATGGGGGAATGAAAATTTTGATCTCCAACTGATTAAAAAATGATTAAAATAATCAACAGAACAGTATCTGCTGCGCAGAGAAATCAAAATAACAGATACACAGAGAATATGGAACTAGAGAAGAATGAAGGAAAAAATGAATGTGACGATTTGCAGATGAAGAGAGAAATAACAGAGCTGTGAGGTACGAAGAGCATGTTTGATTGTTTTATTTTTAATTCACTGAAGGGCCTTAAATGTTTTCAATTTGTAAGAATGATCCAGTTAACCTTCATGAACAGCAGATCCCAGAAAGACTCACCGGTGCTCCGCCAGCTGTCTGTAGAGCGTGTTGATGTCATTTAGCTTTAAATTTCCGCGGACGCTTTGGGGGACGGCTTCAAATTCCGCAGCCGACACTTTGTCCCGCCGTCTGTCTGCTGTTGGACAAACAGGACATCATTAAAGAGGAATCGTCCAAAAACAACATTTCACCTGGAAATGGGAAATAATGGAGGATAAGCTTTTCTGCTGTTGTTCTAAAGGAGAACTCCTGGAAGACTGTCCAACTGAAAACACCATCAGAAAAGGAGCGATTTTAATGATTAGCCTCAATCAATCAATCTTCGTTGTAAAGCTTCCTCAGACTTACAGCTCGACTCCTCTCGGGCGGCGGGCTCAGGCGGCACCTAAAAATAGAAAAACAAACTCAAATCAACACCAGCGCTATTTCACAAAGCGACAGGGTGAACACAGCAGAACAGAGACGGCTGCACCGTCACACCCAGAGAACAAACACACGATCATTTCGATAAAATCAGTCCAAAACCTTCTGTCGTTCAGAAGTACGTACGAGAGAAAAGTGTGGAAGACCGTGATGATGCGGTTCAGTTAGGACATTGATTAAGACTACAGTGACCTTCAGAGACTCCATGTTGGACTTTCTTCCTTTCCATTTTAAAACTACCACACCATTAAAGTGAAGAGATTTGAGAATATCTGAATAGACATCATCATAAATAAATGTATTCATGTTCCAGTTTAACAGAATAAAAACAGAACATGTTAAACGGTCAGACCTCCACAGACGGGGCGGCCGCCGACGAGCAGAGAGCGTCTCTGGCCTCCTGTTCTGCCTCCGAGAGGGGAGGGACCTGGAACAGCATGAATACACAGGGTCAGGACAGGACATGTTTCACTCAGACAAGACGGGGGACGTCCTCCAGAAATGATTTAGTCCACATCACCAGGAATCACTGCAGTTCTCCAGACCCACTCGGTCCGGGCTGCTACCTGCAGCGACGCACCTGAACGTCCGCCGTGTTCTGCAGCTCCTCCACCAGCCTCACCGTGCTGTCCAGATGAGCTCTGATCGAGTCCATGGATCGTTTCTGTTCAGCAGCGATCTCCTCCACCTGGGCACACAGAGCGGCATGACGGGCCTTAACGGCCGCCAGGTTCTCAAGGAGCTGAACTGGGTTCCCCTGAAAGAGCAGAGCCCGTTTTCACACTCAGAACACGTCCGTTATTACAGTTTACGTTTTCATCGCAATATAACGGATATTCGTTTTTCATTTTTGTTAGAGATGTTTATAAAACCGTTTAAAAAGAGAGAACCGCCCGGTTCTGTCTGTTGTTCTCAGGGTTGATATAAATATTGAGATGTCTTTGGGCCTCTGCTTTGACTCACCTCCACAGAGCCATTCTCTTCAGCGCTGGTGATGAAGTCGAATTTCAGCCGCTTTTCCACGTAGTCAATATCGGCCTCCGCCTTCTGGAACTACAACACGGCAGAGTCAAGGAGACGGTCACAGGGAGACACATCAGGGACACTATCAGAAATCAGTGGGTCATGATCAATACATTCACTGATCAGAAGGTTAGAAGTGTGTGTTTGTGCAGTAAACCGGTTTAAGGCGGTTCTACACACAGGGATCTACTCGGGTTTGACGTCACTGAAGGCTTTGGGTGAGCTGTGTTTGAGAACGGAATGGTTTTTCTGCCTTGCTTCATAAGCCCCCCACCACCCCCTCCACTCTTCTGACTGGCTGTCCACAGGTACCTAGTTTTTGCTGGATCGATGTCCAGGTATCTCCAACCTCGTGTGCTAGGACAGACTACAGCACCAGCCGGTTAGGATGTGCGGGTGGATGGATGGATGAATATGTTTGGATTGAGGGACATATGGGTGGATGGAGGGATCTGTTAGTGGGCAGATGTTTAGATGGACAGATATGTCAAATCATTACACCCCTAAACGGAGGGACTGATCTGTTGGACGCCGGAGTGTCTCTGAGTTGGGGGACTCTGAGCAGGGCTGGACTCAGGCGCTTTGACAGTACTATTGCACTGCTCGCTGTCCCAAACAGTAGTGCAATGAAGTCAGAGCGCCTGTGGACAGCACGTGGGTCCGTCCCCTACACTGAGACAAACCCCTGCGCCGAGGGACACGTCTGGTTGAGGGACACGCCTGGTTGAGGGACACGCCTGGTTGAGGGACCGCGTCTGGTTGAGGACACGCGCCTGGTTGAGGACTTTTTGATCTGGTTGAGGACACGTCTGGTTGAGGACACGCCTGGTTGAGGGGACACGCCTGGTTGAGAGGCGTCTGGTTGAGGACACGCCTGGTTGAGGGACACGTCTGGTTGAGGGACACGCCTGGTTGAGGGACACGTCTGGCCAATGCCCTTTTAACATTGCACTGCTTTTACAAGCAGGTTCTCAGTAGTACAACATAAAGGGGCGCCGGACAGACAGAACACCGTCCCCCGGAAAACAGTCAAACGAAACCTGCAGGACGAACAGGACCAACGTTCCTCAGAATAAAAACATGACGAGAAATCAGCCTCTGATCGCCCAGTCGCTCCGCTGCGTCAAGTCCCGTCAGTTTTACTCATAAAGACATTTTTTAACAGCTGTTGTTCACAAAGCAGCTTTACAGAATCCGGTCCGAGTCCCAGCTGAGCAAGCGGAGAGGGAGAGACAGAGACAGAGACAGAGACAGAGACAGAGACAGAGACAGAACTCCCTAAAACAGGAGGAAGAACCCTTGGGAGGAACCAAGACTCAGAATGAGCAGATTTGGTGAGTTCACTAAAGTGTGAGTTCCGGTAAGAGTCCGTTCGTGTCTGTAGTTGGAGGTTCTGTGTGAGGGGGCGGAGCTTCAGTTCATCTCAGTGGCAGCAGCTCCTGCAGATGATCCAGTCTGATGGAGCCGATCTGGAGCTCAGGTGAGGAGAGAGATCTGATGGAGTTCGATGGAGAGGACAGTGGACTCAGACGGTGGACTAGCCCTTCGATATAGCATTTCGATCCTTTTCACGATGAATCGATAAAATCATTTCTAACTGTAGACCTGGATAAAGAGGACGGAGTTCTGTCTCTGTACTGGAACCTGCCGTCCCCCCGGGTTCGTTCATTCCTGTCCACAGTCAGATGCTCAGTAAAGAATATCGAGAAGAAATTCATAACAATAAATATAAACACTGTCCTGTCCACCAGTCCTGAGGGACACTACAGCAAATAGCCTTCGGTTTCAGTCTCACAGTTCTGTGTTTAACTGTCCCCTGTGTCCTCTCTGTTAGTGTCTGAATTTGTCCTGTGTCCTCCTCTTTGTAATAAAGCAGGGACATATATGTAATATTGTCCTATGTCATCCTCTCTGTAAAAAATGAGGACACTTCTGTGTTAAACTGTCCCCACGTCCCCCTCCCTCTGACAAAATGAGGGCTTTTCTGTGATACCCCCCCATGTCCTCCTCCGTGTAATAAAGTGGGGACATATTATTATACTGTCCCTTCAGTCCTCCTCCGTGTAATAAAGTGGGGACATATTATTATACTGTCCCCTCAGTCCTCCTCCGTGTAATAAAGTGGGGACATATTATTATACTGTCCCTTCAGTCCTCCTCCGTGTAATAAAGTGGGGACATATTATTATACTGTCCCTTCAGTCCTCCTCCGTGTAATAAAGTGGGGACATATTATTATACTGTCCCTTCAGTCCTCCTCCGTGTAATAAAGTGGGGACATATTATTATACTGTCCCTTCAGTCCTCCTCCGTGTAATAAAGTGGGGACATATTATTATACTGTCCCTTCAGTCCTCCTCCGTGTAATAAAGTGGGGACATATTATTATACTGTCCCTTCAGTCCTCCTCCGTGTAATAAAGTGGGGACATATTATTATACTGTCCCTTCAGTCCTCCTCCGTGTAATAAAGTGGGGACATATTATTATACTGTCCCTTCAGTCCTCCTCCGTGTAATAAAGTGGGGACATATTATTATACTGTCCCTTCAGTCCTCCTCCGTGTAATAAAG
>CM029383.1:9571418-9713918 GCA_017165825.1 Hepsetus odoe | reverse complement strand
ATGCGTTTAAGTGCAGGTGAGGTTTAAGCTGCAGGTTTTAAAGGTCAGTCCGTAACAGTTGAACAGAGAGGTTTTTGTTATGTGATCAGTTTGAACTGTCAATTCAAAAGGATGGAAAAGTGTAAAGAAAGGGTGTTGATCGATTCATTGCAGTTCAGATTCAGAGGTATCCTAAAGACTCATGGTCCAACTGAATCAAATGTTCTTAAAGAACCTTGATGAAAAAACAGCAAACAGAAATGAATCATAATTGAATCAGGGTTTAGGAATTGAATCGTTTCTTGAAGAATCATACTTTAATTGAATCATGATGCTTTGAGTTTCCTCACTAAAGAATCATTAACTGAATGAATAGATTTCTTGTGAATCACTTAATCAGGAGGTCGTCATGTGTTTGTGGATTGGATCGTCCGGAGGTCCAGATCTGCAGCCGCAGGTTTTTCCGGTACCGTGCGCTGCTGTTTAATGGTTCTCTGTTGTTTAGGAGAAAGAGTTCAGAGTTGGGATTAGTCTCGACTGAATCAACCTCAGAATGCGTGAACCATAGTGGCCGATGGTCTACCTGTTCCTAAGTGCTGAGTGTGAAGGCACTACTTTATAATTGTGTGTTTGGGCATAATTATTTCTTTTGAATCAACATTTTATTTGTACCATTTTTTTTAAATGCATTTTTTATTGAATTAAAGAAACAGCTGGAGCAATAGAAGCCAAAAGGGGATATGTCTCCCTGTCTCGCTTTGTCTGTCTCTCCGTCTGTGTTGACCCCTCTGTGTCCTGCGTCCCTGTAGAGCGACGCGAAGGTGGCTGTTTTGGGGGCGTCCGGTGGAATCGGTCAGCCGCTGTCTCTCCTCCTGAAGAACAGTCCTCTGGTGAGCGAACTGTCCCTGTACGATATCGCCCACACGCCGGGAGTCGCTGCCGATCTCAGTCACATCGAGACCAGGGCAAAGGTCACAGGTACTTCAGTCTCAGCCTTTTTTTCTGCAAGATTCTCATCCATTAAATCCATAAATGAAATCTTTATTCCCTGAATCCCTTCCTTCCTCCTTACAGTAAATGGCACATTAATGCTTTGATGCTAACGCAGTGTATTGTGATGGTGTTCAGTATTTTAAAATCCCCTCCTCTCTTCTCCAGAATTAAAGTTTGTAAGAATCGGTAAAGTTTTAAATTCAAAGCAGTCAGAAAACATTTCCATACTTCAGTTTTATAAGCGCAATAACAAAACTGCCCTGAAAAGAACGTTTTGGTAGAATAACCCACTGCAACCCAAATGCAGATGGAAGGAAAATGTAACCTTTAAAACCACCTTTAAGAATCGTGTCTTGACCGGTTTCACGAATGTCTCTGTTCTGATGGAGCGCTCGGGCTCCTTTTGTGCCTCAGATCTGGGCGAGTTCAGTATCAGATCAATGTTGTGGTCTTGATTTCTAAACAATATATTGTGCAGGCCTCGTTCTTTGTGACGATTGGTGTCATTCGTTCCCTGTGTGTCCAGGTTTTATGGGTCCTGACCAGCTGGACGCTGCGCTGAAGGGCTGTGAGGTGGTCGTCATTCCCGCTGGCGTCCCCAGGAAACCGGGTGGGTGTGGACGTTCAGCTTCTGCTGGACGTCACGGTGAAGCCGGTCAGACCGACTTCATAGCTGCCTCGGTTTAATCAGCTCGTTTCCTGTTCCTCAGGAATGACCCGGGACGACCTGTTCAACACCAACGCCACCATCGTGGCCATGCTGTCCGACGCCTGCGCCCGAGCCTGTCCCGAGGCCATGATCTGCATCATCGCCAACCCTGTAAGAGCCTCCTGCCACCATGACCTCTTATTAATAATACAGCATTAAAGCAAAGAGCATAAGCCATCGAAGCACCTTCTTTTTCTTCTTACCATCCGTCTCCGTTTCTTCCGGTCTTCAGCTTCCTCTTTCACACCTACATGTCCTCTCACCACATCCATAAACCTCCTTTGTCCTTCCTCTTCTGCTCTTGAGCTCCATCCTCAACATCCTCCTCCTGATATGATCCTCGTCTCTCCTCTGAACATGTCCAAACCAACACAGTCTCACTCCTCTCACTTTGTCTCCAAATTCAGCTCCAACCTGAGCTGTCCCTCTAATAAAGTTTCCCTAATCCTGTCCATCCTCGTCCCTCCCGACACAAATCTCAGCCTCTATCTCCTCCAGCGCCGCGTCCTGTCTCTGGACTTTAATGTGATAAAAAATTGTTCCGTATTCTTTTGTGTCCTCTTGTGTCTTCAATTAAACCTTTGTTGGAGTTTGGAATGAATTTCCTGTCCTTGCGGCGTGTGTTTGCAGGTGAACTCCACAGTGCCGATCACCTCGGAGGTGATGAAGAAGAGAGGCGTGTATAACCCCAACAGAGTGTTTGGAGTGTCGACGCTGGACATCGTCAGAGCGAACACCTTCGTCGCTGAGCTTAAAGTGAGTCCTGTTAGTTTACAGGGTGGGAAGCAGCTCTGGTTGTTGACGTGGTGTTATCTATAAAAGGCCATGTTCTGTTTCCTCTTCATGTTTGGATATTTGTACATGCTACCATGTTTGAGTTTACAAAACCTGGGTTGAAATACCTGAACGCTGCCCTGATTTCAGATGATTTTTCAATTGATTTTGTCTCAGTCCTGTCCTTTGTTTGTGTTCAGGGTCTCGATCCTGCTCGGGTGAACGTGCCCGTTGTCGGAGGACACGCTGGGAAAACCATCATCCCTCTGATTTCACAGGTACAGTCACAACGTTTCTGTTTGAGATTTATTTTTCTCTCATTAAACACACATCCACTTTAGATTTTAGTAGAAAAAAAGTCTCTGTCTCTCTCTCTCTGTCTGTCTGTCTGTCTCTCTCTCTCTCCCCAGTGCACTCCTAAAGTGGAGTTTCCTGCAGACCAGCTCTCTGCTCTGACCGTCAGGATTCAGGATGCAGGGACGGAGGTGGTGAAGGCCAAGGCTGGAGCAGGTCTGTTTACTGATAAACTTGAAAACAAATCGGCTCGCTTACTGTTTAAAAATGAACTGGATTGGCTGGATTTTCCTTTGTACACACACCTCGGAGTTCAGTACTGATGTGCATAAAGTTGTTTTATAAAATAATCACTCCTGGTTCTAACGTTCCCATTTATACCGCCACCATTGGTCCAGCATGTCTGTCCTTCTGTCTGCAGGTTCAGCCACTCTGTCCATGGCCTACGCTGGAGCCAGGTTCACCTTCTCCCTACTGGATGCTATGAACGGAAAGGAGGGTGTGGTGGAGTGTGCGTTCGTGAGATCGGAGGAAACGGAGTGCAAATACTTCTCCACACCACTGCTGCTGGGGGTGCGTTTCACCAAACTACCTTTCTGAAACATCAGGGCTCCTCAGAGCCACATCCAGCAGTCTTACCTGCTCAGCACACCTGCTTCATCACCTGCTGATGGCCACGTGTAGGCAGTGTGTTTGAAAGTCAGTAGGACAAACAAAATAGATGAGTGTGAATGAAAATGTGAGGATGGAGGGAGTAGAGGAGGTGACGGTGGAGGAGTTTAAAGACTCTGGGTGGACAGTTCAGAGTAACGGTGAGAGTGGACGGCTGGAATGGGTGGAGAAGAGTTTGGGGTAACTGAGTTTTTAATCTGCTGAATGTCAGTAATGTGAAGTCTGGGAGGATGAGGGCATGAAGAGATCTGTTCTGATCGTTGTTGAGAGATTTCTTGTGGTTTGTTTCAGAAAAACGGGATTGAGAAGAACCTGGGCCTGGGTAAGCTCTCCGCCTTTGAGGAGAAGCTGGTTGCTGAAGCCATGGATGAACTGAAGGGCTCCATCAAGAAAGGAGAGGAATTTGTGGCTAACCTGAAGCTATGAGCACTTGGTGTAATAAAACAGAGGTCTTTATTTATATAGCTGTGAGCGAAACGTCCTGAAAGTTCCCCAAAAAACCGATGTCTGTTCAGGAGAAACGTCTGAATTCACCATCAATAAACCGTCTGCTTTACCATCTTCACCTGCTGCTGCGTATTATTCCTCCGACATGCTGCTGTTCACCACGTCACTCCTTAATCCACCGCCTTTTACAAACACGACTCAACTGCAGAAATCAGAACGTTATCCCAATAAGCACTTCTGCACATGTAAACATACCCAACTGGGACCTGAGCTCCACTCTCTCTAACACACCAGTTCATCCTCAACACCCTCCTCCTGATCTACTCCTCGTCTCTCCTCTGGACACGTCCAAACCCACACAGTCTCACTTCTCTCACTTTGTCTCCAAGCTGTCCATCCTGATCTGTCCCTCTAATATACTCATTTCTAATCCTGTCCATCCTCGTCACACCCAACGAACATCTCAGCATCTTTAACTCTGACACCTCCTGCCTTTACATCACTGTCTATAACACAACTGGTCTCACTACCATCTCCAACCCATACAACATGGCTGGTCTCACTACCGTCCTGTAAACCTTCCCTTTCACTCTTGCTGGTCCCTGTCTGTCACAGATCACTCCTGTCAAGTCAAGTAGTCAAGTCAAGTAGGATTTTATTGTCATTTCAGCCATATACACAGTACACAGTGAAACGAAATAGCGTTCCTCCAGGACCCTGGTGCTACACACAAGACAAGACACAAGACAACATAAGACACAACACGGGGCAACAAGTGTGGACAAGACCGACAACAACAGATGGCACGACAGACAGTACATTCATCCGTGGAAGGCTGCAGTGTTGTGGAACAAAGCAGCCCAGGCACATTATGGTGTAGCAGTGTGGTGGAGCGGTGTTACTGTATTTAAAGTGCAGAGTGCAACACGAGATAAATAAATAAATACAGAATGAAAAATGGACGGAGTGGTGGGTGAAGTGGTGGGTTTAAGAGTTTTGTATTATTGGTGGGTTTTTAAGAGTCCATGATATTGGTGGATCCAGAGTTCAAGAGTCTGATGTTCAGGGGGAAGAAACTATTTCCCATCCTGGAAGTGGAGGCCCGTATGCTGCGAGACCTTTCCACGGATGGCAGGAGGAGAGAAGAGAAATTAATGGGGCGGAGTGGGAGGATCATCCACAATGCTGGGTTGCCTGGATGCAGCCAGCGGTGAAGATGTCCTGTACAGAGAGGCAGGGCCGATGAGTCTTCTCAGCTGTTCTCACTTTACCACGTTGGCAGGGACTTGGATCTGACGTTGCAGATTCCATACCAGGCAGTAATGCAGCCGCTCAGGATACTCTTGATGAGTTCCTCTGCTTAGAAGATGGTGAGGATGGAAGTGGGAGATGGGCTTTTCTCAGTGCGCAGGAAGTAGGCGCTGCTGGGCTTTCTTTGTGATGGAGGCTGGTGTTGAGGGACCCACGTGAGGTTGTCGGTGATGTGAACGCAAGAAACTTGGTGCTCTGGACCAACTCACGGGGTGAGGTGTTGATGATAAGTGGAGTGGTCGACGTGATCTCCTGAAGTCAACAACCATCTCTTTAGTCTTGTCGGCTTCAGAGACAGGTTGTTGGTTCTGCACCAGTCGTCAGCTCCTTGTATCTCCTCTCCTGCAGCTGCCTCGTCTCCGCTGATCAGACCCACCACGGTTGTATCATCAAGCGAATTTGATGATGTGGTTGGAGCTGTGCTTGGCTGCACAGTCGTGAGTCATCAGTGTGAACAGCAGTGGGCTGAGCACACAGCCCTGGGGGGCTCCTGTGCTCAGTGTGATGGTGTTGGAGGTGCTGCTGCTGATCCTGACTGACTGGGGTCTCCCAGTCAGGAAGTCCAGGATCCAGTTACAGAGGAGGTGTTCAGGCCCAGCAGCCTCAGCTTCTCACTCACATGCTGAGGGATGATGGTGTTGAATGCTGAACTGAGTCGATGAACAGCATTCTGACGAAACTGTCCTTTCTGTCCAGAAGAGAAAGGGCCAGATGGAATTGGTGGGATTGCGTCCGTTGAGCGGTTGGGGCGATCACGCCAAACTGCAGGGGTCTAGTGAGGAGGGGATCTGGGACTTGATGTGCCTCATGACCAGCTTCTCGAAGCATTTCTATGATGATAGGTGTGAAGTCGCGGCGGGGCCGATGGTCGTTGAGCGGAGATGGATGGTTTTTCTTAGGCACTGGAATGATGCTGGTGGTCTTGAAGCACCTTGGAACAACAGTGGTGCTCAGAGGAAGGTGTTAAAGATGTCAGTGAGAACAACTGCCAGCTGTTCTGCACATCCCTCTGGCCTGCTCGACCTTGAATATTGTCTGGACGGCAGCTTTTCCGTGGGTTGACTCTGAGAAGAGATCTTCTCACCTCGGCTGTGGTCAGACGGAGAATCTGGTCGTTCGGAGGAGGGGTGGTCTTCCTCATTCTCGTGTCGATTCGCTGCATCAAACCGTCGTAGAAGTGGTTCAGCGCATCTGGGAGGGAGGGGTCACCGTCACAGGCAGGTGGAGATGTCCTGTAGTTGGTGAGGGCCTGGATGCCCCCTGCCACGTGCGTGTCACCAGTGTTCTTGAAGTGGCCATGGGTCCTAAAGTGAGGCTCGCCAGCGCTCTGATGGCCGAGACAGGTTCGCCCTGCTTTTCTTAGGGGCGGCCTCGTCCTGACTTGAAGGCCTTGTCGGGTTCTTAGGGTCTACGCCCAGCTCTGCAGTCATCCATAGCTTTGGTTCAGGTCGTGATATGATGAACTTGGAGACAGTAACATCCTCCGTGCACTTGCTGATGTAGTGATCACTGAAGCTGTACTCCTCAGGTTGATGGAGTCACCGTGGGTTGCAGCCTCCTAAACATGTCCCCGGTCTGTGCGTTCGAAGCAGTCCTGAAGAGCAGAGATGGCTCCTGTGGGCCAGGTCTTTACTTGCTTCAGGGTGGCACTCTTCTCCACCCCTTCCAACCTGCCTGCACTCTCTTCTCTCTTCCACTCTCACCATTACTCTGAACTGTCCACCCTGAGTGTTTAAACTCCCCCTTCACCTCCTCTACTCCCTCCATCCTCACCACTCCACTGGTGCTTCATAATGGTGCTGATGGTCTAGTGGTAGGGTCCTCATCTACAGACCAAGAGGTCCCAGGTTTGATTCCTACCTCCAGAACCACCATTGGGTTCTGAGTGAGACCCTTAACCCCAAGTGTCTCCAGAGAGAGACTGTCCCTGTAATCAGGACATGGGAGTCACTCTGCATGAGAGCAGCTGCTAAAGGGTGTAAATGCAATACAGTTGTCCGAGTGTTTAGGTCGGATGGTCATCGTTTCAAATCTCAGACCAGTAGGTTGCCATGAGTTTCCATTGAGGAAGGTACTGTCCCCATCATTGCTCCCATGGTGCCGGATGTGTCTTCCCCAGCTGGACGGTGTGTGTGTGTTAGAGAGGATGCGTTCGGTTCACTGTGTTTAACAATGGCGCTGTGCTGAACTGTACTACTCCCCGGTGACCACTAGGTGTCAGTATTTTGGTTCAGCGTTCAGGCTAACTGGAGAGGTTTTAATCACAACTCCGGTTTTACTCTCACATGATGAAAAAATATCTGCATTTTTAAAAGTGTGTTTGAATGATCTCGGTGCTTTAACTTGGGATTATTTAAGCGGCGCAAACTCTTTCAGTTAGTTTTTAATGCACCACCATGATCTGGAGTCATGAGTCTTTACCTTTCATAATAAAGGAAGATTAATAAGTAATAATAAATGAAGTGTGGCGGTGTGAATGCGCTGTTTCGTTGGATTATTTTGAATGAACTGAAGCTGTTTTAGATTTATAACTGAAAGGTTTTAATGAGATTCGTTAAATACTGGAGCAGAGCCTCAGACTCCTCCCCTGAGTGTAGCGGAGTGGGCGGGGCGACCATTAATATTCATACAGGCCTTCGTGGAAAGCGGCGTCTGATTGGCTGAGCCTGAGGACCGTTACAGACATATTTAAGCGTGTTTTATTATTTTTCTTAATATTAATTTTATCAGCTGATAATCAAAACACAATACAGGTGGAGTTTATATGTTTTAAAGATGTAAAATGTAAGATGACTAGTGAAGCCGCTCTACGTGCTGACGTAGGGCTGTTGCCCAGGTGACCAGACTTGCAGCCATTCATGTTTCGAGCTTCAACTTCGGCGATCAAAATCCACGAGAGGGAAACAGCGGACCAGGAGAGAAGAGTGTGTGTGCAGGTGCAGGTGAGCGCGCGCACAGGTGAGTCCAGAGATGCGCGTTGTAGCTGGGCAGCGGGAGCGCGTGCTCGCCGTGGTGCGCGCGCTGAAAATGGTAGGGATCCGAGTGAGGGAACTGGAAGAGCTTCATCGGGCGAACCACACGGGCAGCCTGGGCGGTGAGCAGAACCCCAACCGGTTCAGGCAGCCCACCTGCAGGAGCAGAACCCCATCACACTGAAGCTCACCTGAACACAGCAGCTCTCACCAACACACACAGCCCTCACCTGAACACACCTGTGTGAAGTGCTTTATCCACAAGAACTCATCTTCGCAGCACATGACCTTGGCAGGAAGTGAGACAGGCCTCTCTCAGGTGTAAACCTCTCTACTTTCCCATTGCAGGAGAGTCTCCAGATCTTCTCCTTCGGTCGTGACCTGCAGCTGCTCCTCAGCGGCCTGTGGCCGAGCTGGGGGGCGCGGTGCCGCTGTAGGTTTAAAGAACACTCCGTTTTCACACCTCAGTCTGCTTCCCCGAAATTCCGTTTAAACAGAGATCCAGAGTTTAGGGTGTCTGGTTGTCTCTCCGGTGGTGCTGAAGGGAACCTGACGTCCTAAATCAGAGTATTTTCTGTCCCCAGTGAAGCTCCCCTTGTCTGTGTGTGTCTGTGTGTGTCTGTGTGTGTCTCTGAGAGTGTGTGTGTGTCTCTGAGGTGTGTGTGTGTGTCTCTGAGTGTGTGTGTGTCTCTGAGTGTGTGTGTCTGTGTGTGTGTCTGAGAGTCTCTGAGTCTCTGATGATGGGAAAATAGTCCATTGAACTAAATCAGGATCAGGTTGATCAGGTTTGAACACAGGAACTTACAGCTGTTAAGGGACTCTAGTACAGTGTTTATACACACCTCACAGTATACACACCTCACACAGTATCACACACAGTATACTGATATACACACCTCACACAATATACACCTCCTGTATACACACACAGTATACACACACAGTATACACACCTCACACAGTATACACACCTCACACAGTATACACACCTCACACAGTATACACACACAGTATACACACACAGTATACACACACAGTATACACACACAATACACACCTCACACACAGTATACACACACAGTATACACACACAGTATACACACACAGTATACACACCTCACACAGTATACACACCTCACACAGTATACACACACAGTATACACACCTCACACAGTATACTCACACAGTATACACACACAGTATACACACCACACACAGTATACACACCTCACACAGTATACACACCTCACACAGTATACACACCTCACACAGTATATACACACACACAATTATACACCTCACACTATACACACACAGCATACACACACAGCATACACACACAGTATACACACCTCACACAGCATACACACACAGTATACACACCACACACAGCATACACACACAGTATACACACACAGTATACACACCTCACACAGCATACACACACAGCATACACACCTCACACAGCATACACACACAGCATACACACCTCACACAGTATACACACACAGTATACACACCTCACACAGTATACACACACAGTATACACACCTCACACAGTATACACATTTAGAGTATACACACCTCACACAGCATACACACAGCATACACACCCCTCCCACACAGTATACACACCTCACACAGTATACACACCTCACACAGTATACACACACAGTATACACACACAGTATACACACACAGTATACACACACAGTATACACACCTCACACAGTATACACACACAGTATACACACCTCACACAGTATGCACACACAGTGCTCCACACACCTCACACAGTATACACACACAGTATACACCTCACAGTATACACACCTCACACAGTATACACACACAGCATACACACACAGTATACACACCTCACACAGTATACACACCTCACACAGCATACACACACAGTATACACACCTCTTTTGCATACACACACAGTATACACACACAGTATACACACCTCACCCCAATTAATACTCACACAGTATACACACCTCACACAGTATACACACACAGCATACACACCTCACACAGTATACACACACAGCATACACACACAGTATACACACCTCACACAGCATACACACACAGTATACACACCTCACACAGCATACACACACAGCATACACACACAGCATACACACACAGTATCCACACCTCACACAGTATACACACACAGTATACTCACACAGTATACACACCTCACACAGCCTGACACACACAGGTATACACACCTCACACAGTATGCTCACACAGTATACACACTGATATGCCACACCTCACACAGTATGCTCACACAGTATACACACCTCACACAGTATACTCACACAGCATACACACACAGTATACACACACAGTATACACACTCACACAGTATACTCACACAGTATACACACCTCACACAGTATACTCACACAGTATACACACCTCACACAGT
Source organism: Hepsetus odoe (assembly GCA_017165825.1). NCBI lineage: Eukaryota > Metazoa > Chordata > Actinopteri > Characiformes > Hepsetidae > Hepsetus > Hepsetus odoe. The sequence goes on along the minus strand of CM029383.1, from coordinate 9,703,321 downwards.
ATACACACACAGTATACACACCTCACACAGTATACACACCTCACACAGTATACACACACAGCATACACACACAATCACACACACAGTATACACACACAGTATACACACTCCACACAGCATACACACACAGTATACACACACACACAATACACACACAGTATACACACACAGTATACACACACAGTATACACACACAATACACACAGTATACACACACCTCACACAGTATACACACACAGTATACACACCTCACACAGTATACACACACAGTATACACACCTCACACAGTATACACACACAGTATACACACACCTCACACAGCATACACACACAGTATACACACCTCACACAGTATACACACACAGTATACACACACAGTATACACACACAGTATACACACACCTCACACAGTATACACACACAGTATACACACCTCCGCACAATTATGCACAGTATACACCTCACACAGGTATACACACCTCACACAGTATACACCTCACACAGTGTCACACCTCACACAGTATACACACACAGTATACACACCTCACACAGTATGCACACAGTATACACACCTCACACAGTATACACACCACACACAGTATACACACCTCACACAGTATACACACCTCACACAGTATACACACACAGTATACACACCTCACACAGTATACACACACAGTATACACACACCTCACACAGTATACACACACAGTATACACACCTCACACAGTACATACACACCTCACACAGTATACACACAGTATACACCTCACACAGCATACACACACAGTATACACACACAGTATACACACCTCACACAGTATACACACAGTATACACACCTCACACAGCATACACACACAGTATACACACATAAAACACAATTTACACACACAGTGCCACACACCTCACACAGTATACTCACAGTATACACACCTCACACAGTATACACACCTCACACAGTATACACACCTCACACAGCATACACACACAGTATACACACACAGTATACACACCTCACACAGCATACACACACAGTATACACACCTCACACAGTATACACACCTCACACAGTATACTCACACAGTATACACACCTCACACAGCATACACACACAGTATACACACTCTGGTATGCTCACACAGTATACACACCTCACACAGTATACTCACACAGTATACACACCTCACACAGTATACTCACACAGTATACACACCTCACACAGTATACTCACACAGTATACACACCTCACACAGTATACTCACACAGTATACACACACAGTGCTCTCACACCTCACACAGTATACACACCTCACACAGCATACACACACAGCATACACACACAGCATACACACACAGTATACACACCTCACTGTATACACTTTTTGAGTATACACACCTCACTGATGCTCCACACACAGTATACACACACCTCACTGAGTATACACACACAGTATGCACACACCTCACACAGTAATACACACACAGTGTGCACACACCTCACACAGTGTGCACACACAGTATACACACACCTCCACACAGTATGCACACACAGTATACACACCTCACAGTATACACACACAGTATACACACCTCACACAGTATACACACACAGTATACACACCTCACACAGTATACACACACAGTATACACACCTCACTGATATACACACACAGTGTCTACACCTCCACACAGTATGCACACACAGTATACACACCTCACACAGTATACACACACAGTATACACTTCACACAGTATATACACACACTCCACACAGTATACACACCTCACACAGCATACACACACACAGTATACACACCTCACACAGCATACACACACAGTATACACACCTCACACAGTATGCACAGTATACACACCTCACACAGTATACTCACACAGTATACACACACAGTATACACACCTCACACAGTATACACACCTCACACAGCATACACACACAGTATACACACCTCACACAGCATACACACACAGTATACACACCTCACACAGCATACACACACAGTATACACACCTCACACAGTATACACACACAGTATACACACCTCACACAGTATACACACACAGTATACACACACAGTATACACACCTCACACAGTATACACACCTCACACAGTATACACACCTCACACAGTATACACACCTCACACAGCATACACACACAGTATACACACCTCACACAGCATACACACACAGTATACACACCTCACACAGCATACACACACAGTATACACACCTCACACAGCATACTCACACAGTATACACACCTCACACAGCATACTCACACAGTATACACACCTCACACAGCATACACACACAGTATACACGCCTCACACAGCATACACACACAGTATACACGCCTCACACAGCATACACACACAGTATACACGCCTCACACAGCATACACACAGTATACACGCCTCACACATATACACACACAGTAGCACCTGCCTCACTGACATACACACAGTATACGCCTCCACACAGCATACTCACAGGTATACACGCCTCACACAGCATACTCACACAGTATACACGCCTCACACAGCATACTCCACACAGTATACGCCTCACACAGCACTCACACAGTATACGCCTCCACAGCATACACACAGTATACACGCCTCACACAGCATACTCACACAGTATACACGCCTCACACAGCATACTCACACAGTATACACGCCTCACACAGCATACTCACACAGTATACACGCCTCACACAGCATACTCACACAGTATACACGCCTCACACAGCATACTCACACAGTATACACGCCTCACACATCGTATATACACACTACACACGCGACAGACCGTAAAGAGGCAATAAGCAGGTTTTCAGTGAGTTCTGTAAGAATTAAGGAAACAGAATGTACTTCCTGTTTGTGTGTGTCGGTGTGTATTGTGTGTATAGTAAGATGTATGATGCTGTTATATGAACATGCTGCACTACGGGTTCTGTAAGTAGCAAATAGAATTGAAACGGATGCTTTTGCCTCACAGAACCCTGCAGTATCTTCTGTCCTTCTCGCAGTCCTTCATGGTGTTGTGTTGTGTTGTCAGCTTTTTGGTGGAGGCCTGTGAGTATTTGTCGCAGCACCTGAACACTGAAGGACTTTTCAGGAAGACGGGCTCACTGAGCCGCATCCGCGCTTTACGGGTAGGACGCTTTAAAACACACACTTAACACTTAACTGTGTGTGTGTGTGTGTGTACGTGTGTACGTACCTTTTCTTTCATTATAATAAGAACTCCTGCATTCAGGTGCAGCTCACAGCACTTTCCATCCTGCAAGATTTATTCAAACCATTTATTAAAACTTTAATTGTTAACAACAGTAGAAAAATGGAACTTAAAAAAAATAAAGAAATTGTATATAAAATGTAGAATTGCACAAAATTCAGTTGAAGTTGAACATCCTAGAGCTGGAATGATGTGTTCTGCTGTGTATCTGATACAGGTGTGTGATTTACATGGTTTATCTTTTACTCAAACCAGTGTTATAATAAATTCTTTTCAAATTCTAAATTAAATTCTTGCATGTGCTGCCTGTCCTGGAGATTGGATCCCCGTTTTTGCTTTGTAACTGTTTTCTGTGTCCTGTTGTCCTCCCCGTCCCCTTTAGGCAGACTTGGAGCAGGGCCGACCCGTATTCTCCCCCCCTCATGACGCTTCGCTGCAGCCGTGTGATGTGGCCTCCCTGCTGAAGCAGTTCCTGCGGGAGTTACCTGAACCGCTGATCCCCGTGGACCTGCAGGGCCCGCTGTGCCAGGCCCAGACACTGGAGACCCAACGGGACCCCACGGGGCCACGAGGCCGAGCCACACTGCTGCTCACGGCACTGCTGCCCCCCGCCAATGCACGAACACTGAGATACCTCTGCACCTTCCTCCGTCAGGTCGCACACAGGTGAGGAGCCAAAAAGCTGGTTCTGTTTCAGCTTCATTCAATTTCCTTGCTGGATAAATCCTGTCCTTCCTCTTCCTTTCTGCTTTAGCACACGTTTTACTTTCTTCATTTCTGTCGTCATTCGTTCCTTCATATGTAAGATTTTTTATAAACACACCTCTGTCTGTATATGTTCCCGCTCAGGTGTGATGAGAACAGGATGGAGGTTGGGAACCTGGCGCTGGTGATGGCTCCTAACCTGCTGCAGTGTCCCACCCAGCCCTGCAGACTGACCGTCCACACAGAGAAGCAGCTGGACCAACAAACGGCGGTCATCAAAAGCCTCATTCTGCAGGCTGATGACATAGGTAAACCCCTGCTGGCTGGAGTGGACGGACTTTTTGGTCCAGTTTTCCGAACTATGGGTCCAAATTCTCCTGTCCTCCTGTGATCTGTACCTGTCAGGAGCTTTTCCCTCTTTTGTAACGGAATCCTTGGGATCAGTGGAAGTGTGTGAGTCCACCTCTCCAGGAGATGGAGCTGTGTTCAGCAAGAGAAATGGACTCAGCGTGTACAGGAGTCTGAGGAGACAGAGGAGGCGAAGTGTTGGAGGTGAGATTTCTGAAGGTCTGGAACAGACAACCTACATCAGCCCTAATTTTAATAGATTTTTATAAATACTGCTGTGCAAAAGTCTTAAGCTGCCCCTCATATTTATATTCTTCAGATTGTACTTCCTAAGATCCCTATGTTCTTGTATTTTAAAGTGTGGTTGATGGAAGGTTCTCCAGATCTTCCTGAAGGACAGTGTTGTTGTCTCTCATGTTCAGTCCAGTCTCTGTACCTGAGCAGTTTGATAGTTCTGTGTTGGTTAATCCACACAGTGATCTACGTCTGAACCTTCAAGCATTTACATTGCATTTACATTTACGGCATTTATCAGATGCTCTAATCCAGAGTGTCTTCCATGTCCTAATTACAGGCACAGTCCCCACTGGAGACACTCAGGGTTAAGGGTCTTGCTCAGGGACCCAGTGGTGGGATTCGAACCTGGGAAGTACCACCACTAGACCACCAGCACCCCAAGCAGAACAAAGCATCTAACTTAAGACATGAAGCAGTGAAGAAACAGGAGCAGATGATTCCAGATGATCAGTTTACTGCTGATGCTGAACGCTGAGTAGTGGAGCCCCTTTATCTAGAACCTTGTATCTTTAGGACACTATAGCCTGGAGCTCTAAAACATCGGTTCCTTTTTCTTTCATTTAATCTTCAGTCTGATGAAGATCAAGAAATAGAAAGAAATGAGGAGGTAACGACTTTTGCACGGCACTGTACAATAAAAAAAATCTACTCCTGAAAATCTCTTTTTACTCATTGAAGAGATGTTTGTGGATGCGTTCTCCAAACTGAAGCCTAGTCGGACGCCCACTGGTCCACCAATAAACTTAGGTAAACCTGAGAGTCTTTTTTTCTTCTGTATTTTAAATTGTTGATGTTGTTTTCATTATTTAAATGTGACCTACTCTCCAGAAGACCAGCCACTCTCCAGAAGTCCAAACCCACAGTCACCGAGCACAGTCAAACGTAAGGCCTCTGAGGAAGCAGTCCCGGAGGCAGATGGATCTGCCCAAAAGAGGTACACGGAGAGGAGACAGAGACATGGCCATAAACAGTTTAATGTTGTTTATGCTGATCTATTGATGTTTGTGTCCACTATGTGAGCATTCAGGCGTTCACTGCATGACCTCAGAGTGGACAGCACATCGGTCAGCAGCCGTTCTGCAGATGGTGAGGCAGATTTTGTGAAATCATAGAAAAGTGTTATGTCCTGCCAAGCCCTTGTTCTTTTAAAGTGTCTTGTTTAACCAGCATCCACAGGCATTCAGAGTCCACAGGCTAAGAACAAAGAGGATCTTCATCCCAGCGTCTCAAAGAGGAGAGGTCAAATACGACCACACAGGAAGTCAAATCGGTGAGTCTGCTGGAAGGTGACCAATTTCTGGAAGACCAGACTGACTGATCTCAGCTGCTGGGCTCATTTCCATAAAGTGGAAACGTGTTTGTTGTGTGAGAGAGATTTTAACCTGGTGTAGAGAGCAGGGATCCAGCAGAGCTCTCTGTTTAAGTGAATAAGAGGTGATGGGCTGCCTCTAAAGCAGGAGTCCTGGAGGACACACAGTTTGTTGGCTCCCTCCTAAGAGAGACTCACCAAATCTAGTGATGAACAGGTGAGCTGAACCAGGTGTGTCTGATCAGGTAGGTCACTAAATAAGGCTTGTGAACAACAGCTGGGCAGCCCTTTCCCAAAAATTGTAGGTATCCATTCTATCCAGGAATCAACCTGTGACCACATCTGTGCAGCATCAGGCTGCCCCTGATTCCTCCCTCTATTCCCATCTGTGATGTACAGCATCGATTACAAGTACCTCTGCTCTCATAATTCACAAAATACAGACATTCAGTTCAGCTGCTCTGAAGTCCAGTCCTGTGAGTCATGTCAGTGATTTCATTCGTTCAGGGATGAAATGATTCAGTGTACACTGTAGCTAAAGCACATGGGGGATTACAAAATGTCCTTTCACCTTTTCCGTCTGTAAACGCTTAAGACTTGTTGACCTTAGCAAGCGATAAACTTTGAGCAGCTGTGTCTTCTTCATAGGCCTCCAAAGGAAGAGGCCAGAGTTTATCACAGGAGATCACTTCGCTTTTTCAGCATGTCCAGCAGCAGCAGCCCGGTGAGTCCTTTTTACATTTGCAGTTCTGAAATCCCTTCCTGCTTGTTGATCTGTAACGATGAGGGTTACTAAGGTTTCCGGTACTAAAAGATCCGTTCTATAATGATTTAATGCTGCATCTTTGAACAGGCGGATGGTGCTGATCATGACGCTGAACCACTATCAAGTGCCTGCAGAAACCTGTATGATGTGAAACCAACCTTGGACAGTGAGACATCACTGAAGATACCTTATATTCTGATAGATGGGCCTGGAGCAGGTTGGGAGCTTCATTTGTAACTGAAAACCTTTTCCAGCACATGCAGCGTCCTGTCTGTCGCTTCACCAACTCTGTGTGTCTTGCAGTGGTAATTGGCAGTGAAGTTGACGACGATCCTGACCTGTTGAACTGTAGTTTTGTGGAAAACCCTGAGGACGTGCACCCTGAGTCTCCGGAGACTTTCTGTGATGTCCAGAGACAGGACAGTGAGGAACCCGGCGATGATGACAAATGGGTCCTGCTTGAGGACGGTAATTCAGAAGTGGTGTTAGAATACAACGTAATGGAAAGCACTACGCAAACTGAGATCCAGGCTGCCAATGAGAGTCCAGTGGCAGGAAACACAGCAAAGACCAAGGAAAAGGACGAACAGCCTACGGAAACTAAACGGGTGAACAGAAGCCCCAAGAAGGGCTCTCGGCCCCGCAGGTCCATCAGCATGCCCGAGGTAGCCTTAGAGCCCTGCTGTGATGAGGCTGATGAGTCCCAGAAGGACGTCAGCACCAAAGTGCCTGCCTTTGATGTCGACATTTGGTCCGCACCTGTAAACCTGCCGCTCCCAGATGGAAAGAAGGAGGGTGGCAAAGAGAAAGGAGGACGAGAAAATACGCAGAGGAGAAAGTATGTATCAGTTTTGGACAGAAAGAAGGACAAGACAATGAATACTGATACTGGCTCGAAGAGGATCCAGAGGCTGTCTGTTACAGAGCGGATCAGGAGTTTAAGTGCTCTGGCTTCGTTCCTGCGGACACCGAGGGGCGCTGTCCCTCAGCTTGGCCCCCAGAAGACCTCCACCAGACTCCGCAGGCAGGGGGCACGGCGCTTCAGCCGCTCTTTCAGCCACGAGGGCGTTCCAGAGCTGGTGCCCGGAGAAAGTCCTCAGAAGGCTTTGGTGGATCTGAGTGATGTATATGCAGATTCATGCAGGGACTCACAGCCACTTTGTGACATCCCAGCTGATCCCAACCAAGCTCTGGACCCCCCTGATGAACCGTCTCCTGTGGATGATCTTACTTTGGTTGCTTCTCAAGAGAGCCAACATCTCCAATTTGAGGAGTTCATGACTGCACCTGGGTCAGAGGGTCATGAAGCAGAGTCTGACCTTCACAAACTGTTGGTGCATCAGTGCCACAGAATTGACCAAGATCAGGATTCTGCTGTGTTTTCGCAGTCAACGCCACAAGAGCCTCACTTAAACGTTCATTATGATGGATCTCCTCCATCACCTCCAAGTGGGAAATCTCTAAGTTCTCCAACAGACCTCCGGTTCAGCAGCTTCGCAGAGCCCTACTCCACCCCTCCATATGAAGCTTCCCTGTGCAAAGACCTCACCTGCCTTTCCTTTGATGGCTTACTCTCCATCAGCAGCAACGTGGCTGAGAAATATTCCCTTTCCCTCGACCTCTCACCTCCTTCCTATCCATTTCAGCAGCAGGCCTCCAGGAGGCACTATCGAGACTCCCCCCGTTGGCCCTCGCATGAAGTTCGAATGACGACGTGGAAGCCGTTGCAGCTCTGATATTCTCCCGCACTTCACTTGACTCATATCTGCTCTTATGGGTGTTTTCTTTTTGTGTTATTTTTTAACATGTACGTGTGTTTTTATATCTGGAAAGCACGCTCACTTTAAGTAACTGGCCGATCTGAGGGGGACCGGGTCCATTTTTTTTTTTTATTGCATTTTTTTTTGTAAGTTTGTGACTTTTGTTTGTTCTTAATAAAATGTAAAATACTTTTTTTTTATTATTTTTTTTTTTTTTATTATAAATAAAATGAGATTTTACTTTCAGTTTCTCATATCTTGATAATGGAGGGGGACATTAGGAAAGCATTTTAATCTGAGAAATGGATCTTTATGATGGAGAACTTCTGGGACAACCCTAGGTTGTTTTAAAGGTGCTTTTAAAAGAACAGGTGGGCCATTGCGCAAGTAATTAATAAGACACTCTCAAATGGTTTTGGAGGGGAAAGAGACCCACAACCTCCTGGTCCACAACTCAGTGGAGTGCTCCACCCCTTCCAGCAGCAAATGGGGTGGGGGGGACCTCCATTAATTATTTCCAGCATTTAGTGACTTCCTAATATCAGGGACAGTCTGCCTGGAGGAACTTTGGCTTCAGGGATTTGCTCAAGTGGTGGTGGTGGTGGAGGTAGGATTTGAACTTGTGACCTCTTGGTCAATAAACGAGTATAGACCACCGCGCTGGAGAGAAACACAGTTTCTTCAGAAGAGACCCTGGTGTCTACAAACTTTGGGACATCCAGTGTGTTGGTCTAATCAGTTGAGAATTCATTCTAACACTAATCTGAAGACAGAAGTGGAGTCTGATGAACTTCTTGAGAGAGACAGATGAAGAAAGCAGAGTGTTGCTATTCTCTCACTCCATACAAGTCCGCTGTCCTTCAGAAGTGTCACACACACACACACACACTCACACTCTGAATGTGCAGGCCAGCAGAGAGAGCGGAGGCAGTGGCTGACAGTCTGAGAGAGGCAGAAGAGGAGGACAGAGCGGGAGAGGTTTCTGCCTGTGGCTTCCACTCCAGGCACCATGGCAGAAGGAGGGGAAGGAGAAGAGGAGATTCAGTTCTTGCGTACGGTGAGTAAAAACTTAAATTCAGAAACCTTTTAACAAAAGCTCACTGCTGTTCTGGCAGGGACGTTGTGGAGGGGGAGGGTTCAATAAAAAGCCAGGGACTGAAACTGATCAGCGTTTCCATGGTGATATAAGTAGTGATACACAGATTTATTCGGACAAGGTCAGACACATTCTTATACAGGTTCAAACGAATACATCAGCATTTACTCTGGTCACTCTGTACACGCACAGACCCAGTGATAGACATGATTTACTCACCCTGAACAGTGTCTCATTAGTTTTTCTCTGTGTTAAAGATCTCAAAATGTCAGAAGTGCAGGTTCTCTAAAAATTGCATCTTCAAATAACCCAGTTGATCTGTTTCTCACACAAATAAATCTTCCCCTCATAGCTTTCGTATTTCCAGGACACTGTTAAACACCTTATATTGTTGTGTTCTTTATAATCAGATACAGTTTATACCAAAATTACATCATTAGAATATTATAATCTAATCTTCAGACAATAACTGTGTGTGTTTACTTTTCAGATTCAGATGAAAGGTTTAAATGTGTTTGTGGTTTAGATTATAAATAAAAACATGTTTAGAGTTCAGATTATAGGCGTATAAATGTGTTCATACCTCAGATTCTAGAGCTTTTCTGCTTTTGATTCTAGATGGGTATAGATTAGACTCTAGGTGTAGATGTGTGTAGAGATTAGACTCTAGGTGTAGATGTGTAGAGATTAGACTCTAGGTGTAGATGTGTGTAGAGATTAGACTCTAGGTGTAGATGTGTCCTGGTGTTTGTTTAGCAGTGCAGGCTGTTCTTCTTTCCTCATGTTTTAAAGTGATGCTGATTGTTCAGTGTAATTACAGTTCTGCTGTTTTGGTTTATGATTTTAGTTTATTGTTTAAACCACACTGAACACTGAACTGGATGCTCTGGGGTAACTGGGGGTTCTGGGGTAACCGGGTGTTATCTGTAATCTGGTGCAGCTACAGTCGGTTTTGCTGGGTCTTGTTTCTGTCGTTCTTTAAGGGGCTGTAGACTGGCGGGGGCAGGTGGTGGGATATTCAAGCATTGTTATCTATTTATACTGAGCTGCGGGAATGAGGCTGAACTTACTGCCAGAGACAGCTGAGCAGACCTGGAAGACCAAAATCCACAGAGGAGGACAGTCAGCTCTGAAATTACAGAGGAAGTGTAAAAGTTCACAATCACCCACACTCTCACTTTCACTTTACTATTTTGTAACAATTACAGCTGTAAACACTGCTAAGGACTAAAACGGTGGCCAGCGGTGTTCTACTGTTTAGGAACGAGGCCCCCAGATCGGAGGATTGTGGGTTCGAATCCCAGACCAATAGGTTGCCCTGAGGTACCCTTGATCAAGGTACCGTCTCCGTCACTGCTCCCCAGGCGCTTTCTATAGCTGCCCCCTGCTGCACGGAGTGGGGGTTAAATACAGAGGTGTAATTTGTTGTGGTTCACTGTGTGCTGTGCTGTGTTTCACAATGACAAGAACAGTCACTTTCACTTTCTACGCAGCCTAAATCTGAGGTTTCTAACGTGTGGCATGAGTGTTGTTCACCAGTCTGAGTTTATAGAGCTCCTGTCTCAGACCAGCTACCCACCTTTCTAATTAAAGGGCCATTAACAGAAGCAGAAAGTTGGCCAGTGTGTGGAAAAGTCAGACCTGTGTGTGTGTGTGTGTGTGGTTACGATCGCTGTAGAGCCTGATGGAGATGGTCCAGTGGCTGCTGATTTGAACAAAACACAAAAAGCTTTGAAACAGGTTCCTGAGTGTGATGCTGCTTTCTCTGACTCTATATTTACCCCAGAGGGAGGATTAGCAGCTCTCCCGGTCACTCTGGGAGCGACAGCTGGTTGTTTCTGTCTATTTTAAACATGTGAGACTTGTTCCCTCTGTTTTAATGAGAGTGATCATGGATTTGGAGCTCATATTTGGACCTCTGGTGTGGATCTTAGGGTTAGGTGGTTGCAAATGTGACATCACGAGAACACTGAGCTGAAAATGTCAGAATAACAGTCCGAACACGAGCGGGTGATGATGTAAGACTGACAGGGTGGGAAAGGCTCACCTACACTGATGCTCGGGCTGATGGAAAGTGGCCACTTCATCACTGTGGTGGAAGAGGTTCTCTTGGGACATGCTGTGAAACTTCTACGATCCTCTGTTTTGTGTCCTGTTTGCAGGTTCGTCTGTTGAATGTCTGTGAAAACTGAAAAGGCTTTTGTTCTATTGGATTAGGTTTTTCTGACAAATCTCTTACCTCGTCAGGTGCCTGGGCCCTTTCATTTCAGATCCCTGTCCGGGGCCCTTGTCTTTGGCTGCTTTATGTATGACCCCAGTGTTTTTCTCCTCATGTATGGCCCCATAAACGGCCCCTGTCTTTGGCTCTCATGTTTGGCCCCTGTGTCTGCCCTGATATAAGGCCCTTGTGTTTAGCCTCTGTTTTTGCCCTCATGCATGCTGTTTCTGTTTGGGCCCCGTGTGTGTGGCCCTAAGGTTTAGTCCCGAGTATTTGACCTTCAAACATAGTGCTTGTGCTTGAGCCCCAAAAACGCTGTCGGTAAAATAAAGCTGTAGGTAAAAACACCCTGGTCCAGCTCAGGGTTTCATGCTGTTAGTTTGTGTGACTTTAGTGTGTTCAGTGTCCTGATGGGGCTGGAATGTGTGAATAGCAGGTGTTGTTGCCTAAAATAGCGGGACAGAGGGGAGGGGAACGGGGCAAAGGAGGAAGGTGATGGAGAAGGATCTACAGTAGGGCTTTGAGCTGAATTAGGTGTGTGTGAGAAGGGAATCTCCAGATCATGATCTGAAGCCTCCAGACTGAGGTTTACTCCCAAGCCATGGTGTTAAAAAGTCATCTATTCTTTAAACTCCTGTTCAGAGTCTGCCTGGTCAAAAAGTATTTCAGATAAAACCCCTCACCCTTTATCTGATGGTCTACATGTTCTCTGCACTGTAACTCAGTAGCACAGTAACAATCTGCCTGATTTTAGTGGGTATGGAGAGGCTGTCTTTTAAAAGTCATGACATAAACTGGCTTATTTTTATAAAATACAGTATAAAATACTGTGAATATGTAGAATTCAGATGAACACTGACTGTTCCCGGCTTACTGACCTTACTCCCTTACTGACTGCTGAACTGATTTACAACCTAGTGCTGTAATCACGCACGCACACACACGCACACACACACACACACACACACACACACGCACACGCACACACACTCTCTCTCTCTCAACTCATAGCTAAGTCTTGCAGTCCTGTTTGAAAATGTCCCCTGTCCTTTACACCATGTGATTATTACTGTTCAGTGTTTGGACATGTGGACGTGGTCAAAAATGATTTAAAATGAAGTCTCATTACATTAATATGCAGTTTTTCTTCATCATCAAGCACAACAGGCCTTTTTACGATGATGAAGCAGCTAATTATTGATTTCCATATAAGTAATTGCAATGAACAACTTTTTTCTAATATAAACAACTACTAAATTATCTCAGCTCAACTTCAAATTAACAAGCACTCAGCAGCTGCAGTGGGATCACAGGAATCATAAATATGAACCACCAAAATAAAAAACACCAGAAACACTGAGGTTCAAGCCATGGAGATCATTGGATGTGACAGGTTTGTTGGCGCAGGTTTATTCTGAATGCTGAGATCTTGCTGCAGCTGGTCCTCTCTAAAAGTGTTCTGGCTGAAACACGAGCCCGTGTGAGGATTAGCATCCCATGGGCTGTTCAAGGTTACTCAGCGTTTGTGTGCCGATCAGCATCACGCTGCAGGTCTTCACCCACCGCAGCACTGCACTCACCATGCAGCTCATCTTTAACACACACAGAGGAACAGGCCATCGAAAACAAACGGCCAGACTTATCTTTTCAGCTTTAACACAAACCGATTACATTACCGATACATTTTTACATTTACAGCATTTATCAGACACTCAGATTATATTACATTCAACTTTACTGTCATTGATCGGAGAAAAGGTACAGAGCCAATGAAATGCAGTAGCTTCGACCCAGAAGTGGAAGAATAGAATAAGTACAGTATAAATTAGTGCAGCATTAGTGGAGCTGTACGTTAAAGCATGTACAGTGTTATAGACAGTGATTTAGTGTTTTCAGTTAATGCAGCTTATAACAATATGTACAATGAATAAATATGTGAAGAAAGGTTATTGGTTATGGGTCTATAAATGAGCATACTACCACTAGACCACCACCGGCCCAGACTAGATTTTCCCAGATTTTCCCTCAATCAGTTTCCATCAGGATCAATAAAGTTTTTTCTAATTCTGATTCAGAAGCCTTTTTAAAAGTGATCCAAAATGTAGATCTGTAGAAATGTAGAAATTTTAGCAAATGAACCTCAGGAGAACCTACTGGTCCGAGACTTGAACCCACAACCTTTCCATCATGGTGCCCCTAAACGTTAGGACACTGCTGCCCCGGTTCATAATGCAAGTTCATGGTCTAAATCATCACCCCTTGCCTCAGCGGAGATGTTCAGAAATCTCAAACAGACCTGCAGATATGGTTTCTGACTCAGAAAGATGGGTCATTTGGAGCCAGTGAGTAAAAACCTCTCCAGAACGGTCTGTGTTTATAATTTGTTTGGTGATCAAGCTGCTGGAACAAAGTCCTGGAGAGGATTTTTTCTGCTTTGTAAACCAGAACTCTGTCAATAGTCACCAGTGTCTCAAAATGGTGAGTAATAATGGACAGCCTGCTTTAAACTGTTCATGTGTGCATGTGTGTGTGTGTGTGTGTGTGTGTGTGTGTGTGTGTGTAGGAGGATCAGGTGGTGCTGCAGTGCACGGCCACCATCCTGAAGGAGCAGATAAAGCTGTGTTTGTCCTGTGAGGGATTTGGGAATCGCCTCTGTTTCCTGGAAACCACATCCAACGCACAGGTACAGGTTTTCACTGCACTGCAGGGAGGCGCCGTAGATGTATAAAGACATATATATAAATACACGTCTCGCTATAACTGTTCAGTTACTGAACTGAAACTCTGTGCACAGGTTCACAGTCTAACAGAGTGTGTTCATACTGTGGGTTCATTTATCAGCACTCAGAGTGTCCACCTTGGAGTAAAGAACAGATTTTGAATGATGATGGTCACTTTTCTTTTCCAAACTGTTGTTCGAAGCACATATTGAAGCCCTTTTGGAGCAAAAACACCTTACAGCTTTGACCTGCTTGGGCTTTTTTGGCAGCTGATCCTTTTACTGCAGTTGTGCTTTTATATAATATGGTAGTTTTTTAGAACAGAGAGAAAACTTGATCAGCATTGTACACTGTACTTCAGTTTTTTCCATCCACAGCCTGTGATTTTGTGTGCCAGCACTGTTGTTCTGTCTTTCAGAATGTGCCACCTGACCTGGCTATCTGCTGCTTTATCCTGGAGCAGTCTTTATCTGTACGGGCTCTTCAGGAGATGCTCTCTCACACCAGCGAGGTGAGCACACAGACACATCAGTTTAACAATCATATGTTGATTATGTCATATGTTGAGTAGCATGTCAACAAATATGCACCAAAAACAAGCACCTTTTGTATCTGAAAGCAATGCAAGCAGCACAGATATTTGGATGGTCAGATACAAAAGGTTGTCTAGAATTCAACATATTTACAAGTGAAGACCAGGACATAAACTGTCTACATATTGCAGTTTATTCATTCCACTTTATAAGAAACACCTGCCTTGTTCCACTCGCTGGCCACTGTGTAGCTCCACCATACCAGGAACCAGAAACAGTTCTAGAGGATCTAGAGAAGCTGCAGTCTCTTCCTGTCAAGCAGGACGGTGGTTTCTGATAAAGTGGCCAGTGGAGAATATAGGTTAAAATAAGCCTCACCTGTGTAAGAGCTGCCTAAAAATGTGAGGTGATGGTGGTCTAGAGGTACCAATGAACCAAGAGGTTGCAGGTTCATATCCCACCTCCAGCACCATCACTGAGCAAAACCCTTAATCCTGAGTGTCTCCAGAGAAACTGTCCCTGTAATCAGGAATTGGAAGACCCTCTGAATAAGAGTATCTGCTAAAATGCTGTAAATGTTTCAGCAGAACTAGGTTTGAATAGTATCTGCATGTCTGAATATGTGTTTGGTTGCTTATGATCTTTTTTGTCCTAATCCCTCTCTCCTGATTCTCCTGGTTAGGCAGTGGATTTGGATAAATGGGTATGTCTGTGTGTGTTTCTGCTCACCTCACATTATACTTCTGTAATTTTAACAGCACTATAACGGTATCTTCATTAATGTGCTGCTGTGTTTAAAGCATGATAAAGCGCAGACTGATTGTCCTGCTCTGAGTTAAATGTATCATCCATTTGGCTCTCATGCAGTTTTTATAACATGATTTGCCAAAACAAATCTTTGACAACGCCAAGACAAACACACACAGAGGGGACGCTCGGTTGTGTTTAAAGGTCCCATATACCTTCTTCACTTTTGATGACATTTGTGGCATTTTCCAAAGCTTCATTTAGCTCTGAAAAGAAAATCCACTTTTCATCGATATCTACAGAGCTGTAATACGTATATGTAAATGAGCTATTTTCTGATTGGCTGTTGCATCTCAAATTGGAGTTTGAAACACTGAATTTTACTAAAATTTACTAAACTGACTGGACATATTTATATAGTTTGTCGGTTTTTCGTGACAGCGTGTTCAAAACAGGCTGTTTCTGCAGTTCCATGTCTAGACTGGGGAGGGAATTTGGAAGCATTTCAGAGTCTACATGGTACATTAAAACCTTTTAAATCATGAAATCTTTTTCCAATTTGAGACCTTTACATCATGATTTGCAAGCAAACATATTGGTCTTTTCTTTGAGACGTTCAGACTTTTCCCACCATAACTATTATGGAGGACAGTGGAACTCAGCACTAGTGGTGGATTAAAAGATGACTGAAGAAAATGTTCAGCCCTTAATCCGCTGTTGTCGTATTTACCTGGAGTCTCCTTTTGGTTTGGATCTGCTGTAGTGGGTAGGGAGTTGGCCTCAGGACCACAAGGTTGTGGGATCGAATCCCAGACCAGTAGGTTACCCTGAGGCATCCTTGAGCAAGGTACCATGCCCATCGCTGCTCCCTGGGTGCTGGACATAGCCGACCCTGCTGCACGGTGTGTGTTTGGGTTAAGTGCGTTTCGTTGTGGTTGACTGTGTGTTGTGCTGTGTTTCACAATGACAGATTTCACTTCTTTCTGTGCTGCTGGCTGGATGTTTTCACTCAGCATTATTACACCACGTGCTAAAGCTCACAGTATTTTAACCGGCATTCACCAGTCTGCGCAGTGCCCATTACATCACTCACTACATCACTTACTGGCAGAATTCCTGATTATTCCTGATTTTTCCCAGTCGTCCCAAGGGGGAGGCCATCGGACGCTGCTGTACGGACATGCCATCCTCCTCAGACACACACACTCCGGCATGGTGAGCTGCATCCCTCCAGCACAAACACGGCCGTACCGAAAAAGTGCTGACCTCTACCTTCCTGGGTTAAATGGATGTAGGAAACGCAACCATTCATGGACATAAAGGACAAAGTCACCACTGTCAGTAATGTTGCAAATACTCCAAAAGCAGCAGGGACAGGTACAACAATGACCTCAAGCTCAAAAGGACCCTGTTCCCAGATAGAATCCTGCTGAAGTCCAGCTAAAAACAGATTAAGAGCTTTAAATTCTTCTTTGTTCCTGATGATTGTGACCTGGAAGTAATGAGGCTAATTTCATTGACATAATTTGTGCACACTTAACACTCACGGCTCAAAATATTGATCAAAAAACTAAATCATAAAAGCCAAAGGTGCTTCTAAATGAAGAGTCGGTTCTTTTTGCTGAGCCAAGCAAATCGATTCGACTCACTAAAGAGAAAGTCTGTGTTAGTGAGCGTCAAGTCCATTCTGTTCACATCCCAGCTACTTCATTCTGCAGAGACTTCTCAGCCATGTGCGCGGGGTTTCGCAGCAGTGTAGAATATAGCGAGTTAACCTCGCTGAATCATTGATATACAGTAATAAAACGATGTGAGTCGAATCAGTGTTCATTCAGTACTGTGCGTTACAGCGGCGCGCGCGCTCATTGGAAACATTTGAAATTTGAATTTTAACGGAATTAACGGTCGAGCTGTCCGCCTCAGCTGAGCACAGCAATACCAGTTCAGCTTAACAAGCTTTATTCCTAAAAATGTATTCCAGAAACTTGTGATCCCGTATAAGGGAATTGCCAGGGAGTGTTCTTCACCCCGTCATGTTTCAAAAACTGTTGAGTTTGTGGTGATTTTAGACGCTAGTGCTATCCGGCTAGCGTTAGCCTAGCTTAGCTACACGACGAGGTGCATTTTTAAAATGTAAGGCGTAAATCTTGTGGTAAAGCGTTTGGGAGGTTGTAAATGATTTATTTATTACGTACTCATTCATACAGAATCTATGCAGACACTGTGGAGCAGGGCTGGGCGATATGACCATATTCAGATTAAATCCCCTCAGGATTCTCTCCTGACCAGTAACTAGAACCTCAAAGAACACAGTTCAGTGGAGGCAGCAGCTACAGTGAGTAGGTCTCAAAAAACAGCTAAATACATGTTGTTTAAGGGCATTTTTATTTGCTTCAAATTATAAATACCATTTTAAAATACATTTTCTTATTTTTAAGACCTTCATTTCCATTTTGTAATGATTTTTATTTAGTATTTTATTGTTTATGCAAAGTATTAAAAGTACTTTTGTTTAAATTCATGAACAGTAAATATTCTATTTTGTTATTATTCAGTACAGTGTGTAAATGTTCTTAGTTATTTACACATTTATTTATTATTTATATTACTGTTATTTAGTCTGGTGTGTAAATAGTCGAGGAAAACACTTCATATTTTTGAAAAAATAAATATGTTTAGAGATTAGATTTTTACTATATCGCACAGCCCTTCTACAATTTCACATCGCTCTATTGATGACATACATTAGTCAATTTAACAACACACAGGAGAGAAAATGGAAAAAATAGGTTAATAAGAAGATCTGTATTTCTGTATTATGTATCTACAATGTACAAAAAGATTATTGCAGAATGTGAAGATTGTTTATGCATTTTGTGTTTTGGTAGATATAAACGGTCTACTGTTTGAGAAATAAAGCAGTTTTTGATTGAATACACAAAGATGTGCAGAAGACGGTCGGCCCCTGTGGTTGTTTTATTGTAAAAAAGATTTTTATCAAGAATGGGTTATAAAAGCTTCAGGGCTTCTTTAAGAAGTCATAGGAAAAACACTGATTATTATCTATTTAATATATCTTTCATTTATTGAAACAGTAGCAGTATTAATTGTGTTGCATATTAGAAGGCACAAGCAACAAAGTTTCAGCCAATGCTTTTCTGTATTGTGCATTTCATTGAAAGTATGTTCTGAAGAACTGTTAACAGTGTTCTTCAAGGCTCCAGCTGAACATGGATCTCATTTGGCTTTAAATAAAAAAATAATAAATTCTTGTGCTCACACACACACTCTATTGGAGATCTCGTTCCCTTTCCACTGGGCTGATTTAAGTGATTATATTGGGTGTTTTATGATACTGTTACGTGTATTGTGCTGTTTGAGGAGATGCTGAGATTTCCTCTCTTTATGTTTCAGTATCTGAGCTGTCTGACCACCTCGCGGTCTCTCACAGACAAGCTGGCCTTTGACGTCGGATTACAGGAAGACTCAACAGGTGGACCTTAAAGGCTGGACAGTCACTGTTGATTATTTTAGTAATCAATAATCTGTAGATCATGTAACCCAGATACAACTGGAACAAAATATGGATTTATATAATGAACAGTCACACATAATACAGAACTGTTTCAGTGTTTCAGAATACTTTACTGAGAAAAGATAAACACATCTTTAAAAGATGCAAAAACACTGTCAAAGGTCACATGTGATTGTCCATCAAGCTTTAGGCATTTACTGTCATAGGAAACAGGGCTGCTTTATTCATTCAATTTTAAGTTTGATTTTCAGTAATTATAAAAATGTAATAATTTGCATAAAACACAGAGATTACCATAGTCTTTTTTATAGCTTGTAACAGTGTACTTATCTCATTTAATTTATTTCAATTTATTTTGGTGCAATTTATTTAACATTTTCCTCAATTGTATAGATATAGTAAGTGTTCTTTACAAATAAAATTTAAGGTTCAAAGAGAAATAATGTTAGTGCTGTTCAGTTAACTAGTTTCAATAAATTGATGGTGTTTCCAAAATCAACTAAGCATGTTAAATAATCTTTATGTAATTATTGACCAAAATTATGATTTTTTGTCATAATAGAGGAGCTTTGAGAGAAAATTATAAAAAGTGGAATTTTATGTGCTGCTGGTTAATCGCTGCTAATCACTGACTGAAATATTAGTTGTATTGAGTGATTTTTTTTTTTTATTACCCTAAGCTAAGTTAGAGGTGACAAGTATTTTAACTGGCAGGTGAGGCGTGCTGGTGGACCATCCATCCTGCGTCTAAGCAGAGGTCAGAGGGTGAGAAGGTGAGGGTGGGTGACGACCTCATCCTGGTCAGTGTATCATCTGAAAGGTACCTGGTATGTATTTTGAGAAAAGGATTTTTAAATGGGATTGGTTGTGTGTAGACTAGCATATTTAGCAGGAGCTGGAAAAGGCTAGTGCAGATATATATTGGTTTATTCACAGCATCTGTCCTACGCCAGTGGAGACCTGATGGTGGACGCCTCCTTCATGCAGACCCTTTGGAATATGAATCCAGTCTGTTCTGGATGTGAACTTGTTGAAGGTTTGAACATGTAAAATTAACAAGAAATTCAAAGGAATAAAAGTAGAGAAAGTTAAATTAACAGGAGGAGCAATACGACCAGCCTTTGTGTCGTGTATGTACAAAAATTACTACCACATTACCTGCTTTATGTGGAGATAAATTGATCAGAATCCTCCTAAATCAGACTTAATCAGCCAGTTTTATTAGTTTCTCAAATTTTGATGAAAGATTTATCCTCACGTTCATATTCAGGATTTCTGACGGGAGGGTATGTACTTCGACTATTCCATGGCCATATGGACGAGTGCCTGGCTATTCCTGCAGCCGACCAAGGGGACGACCAGCGCAAGTGAGAGGAGAAAAAACACATCCCTGCACACCAACATACACAGACCTGCAGTATCAATTGATGAAATTTTAACATCCCTGCTGTTTGTGAGTTTTCAGGAATGCTCATTATGAAGGAGGTGCTGTGTGTAGCCATGCAAGATCACTGTGGAGATTGGAGCCTCTTCGCATTGGGTGAGTGGCATTAAAGCACAGCAATGCAGTACTTTAATTAAAGTTAAAGAAAACATCTATTTGGGTTTACTAGAGGTACATATTACTGATTAAATACAGTTCAGTTCGGTCTCTTCTAAAGGTGGAGCGGCAGCCACATCAAATGGGGTCAGGCTTTCAGAGTGCGTCACATCACTACAGGGAGATACCTGAGTTTAGACGACGAGAAGGGCCTTCTGCTGGTGGATCCGGAGAAAGCAAACACAAAGAGCTCTGCCTTCTGCTTCCGAGCATCAAAGGTCAAACTTTCTTATCAGTTTTCTAGTTTTGTTTTGCCTTAAATCTTCTCTCAGAAGAGAAGTGTAGGAGTCAAACCTGTGCGCCGTTGCAATTTAGTCCAACTTCAAAGTTAACAGACTTCTGGTGAAACAGCTCTGGATGTTGTAGTTGTCATTATTGACTTACTGAATTTTGCAGTAAAACTAGAGTAGTTAATTCAGTCTTGTTGGGAAGTAATGCCTGGTGGCTCCTCGTTAATCATAAAGAGAAGAGAGCAAAAGCATGAAGCTGCTTGGGGAAAACAAAAGGTGTGCACAAAGGCAAATTGGGGCTGGGTCACTGGTAGAACCTGAAAACAACATAATTAGGCATCACTTTTTCATCACTGCATAATTCCATTTCAGTATTATTTCATTGCTCTTTTGCTCAATGATGGTGCTTTGATGTGTCTTGTTGGAGCAGGAGAAAACAGAGGTGGCTCACAAACGTGATGTGGAAGGCATGGGAATCCCAGAAATAAAGTACGGCGAGTCCATGTGCTTTGTCCAGCATGTCGCCACCAGCCTGTGGCTCACCTACGCCTCTGTAGATGCTAAATCTGCTCGGCTCGGTCCTCTGAAGAGGAAGGTAGAGACATATAGATATGTTTTTGTCATTTAGTTTTCATTTAGAAATCCATTGAAATTTGTTTGCTAGTTGTACGTAATATCTTAATTTTTATATCTCATTAAATTCATAACAATTAATGCTGTTCAACATACATTTTAGACTTTTTTTGCGTTTATTTTCAGTGTTTTTTTTTTTACTGTTGCTGTATTGGAGTTTGTAAATGTAATAGACTCTTAAATAAAAATCCATTCATTAAATGGAGGTTTTGGTTTCTTTAGGCAATCCTTCACCAGGAGGGCCACATGGATGATGCTCTGACTGTTGCTCGCTCCCAAACTGAGGAGTCTCAGGCTGCTAGAATGATCTACAGCACTGCAGGGCTCTTTACACAGTTTATCAAGTACAAATAAACCCTTGGCATCATGTCACAATTTATTTGCAACGCTGTAGAGTTTTAATTTGCTGCAGCCAACCTGTCAGATTATAAAGTGTTTTTTTTATAGAGTGCTATATATATATATATATATATATATTATATTATATATATATATTTTTTTTTTTTTTTTTTTCAGTACAGATATTTTGTCACTGCATAATTTATTTTATTATTTAATAGTTTTTTATTTTACTGGTAGAGGTTCAATGGTATGACTGTTATTCATCATATACTGTAAATATATGTATATAAGTACATTTAAAAAAAAAAATCTAGTAAGTATACCTAACAATCTAACTGCTTCTGCAGTAACTTTTTGAGTCATAATTTTTTAATAAAACTATTAGAAATGTTCCCTGTTGTTAACAAGGTTGAACCTGTGTCATTTTTTGCTGTTCTCTTGTCTCTCCTGCAGGGGTCTGGACTCTCTCAGTGGTAAAAATAAGACCCCCGGTCCACCTCAGTCTCTGCCCCTGGATGCTGTGGTTCTGTCTCTGCAGGATCTGATTTTCTACTTCAGACCCCCAGAAGAGGAGCTGGAGCATGAGGAGAAACAGAGCAAGCTGAGATCTCTGAAAAACAGACAGAACCTTTTTCAAGAAGAGGTCGGAGATTGAAGTCTCTCAACATTATTTAGTATTGAGTGCATTTATCAATCAGGACTATAAATTATTCAGAAAGCGTGAATCAATAACACTAATATTTTGCATATATTTTTGCATATTTTGCTTTTCTCTATAGAATGTAAACTGATTAGTGGGTTAAAAATCACAAACTTGGGTTCCTTGGGCTGTATTTGATTTGATAATGAAACACTCTATTTCAAGCATTTTAACCTTTCAAGTGATGTTGCATTAGCAGCGATTTTTGTGATTTGTGTCTCTCACGTGTCTCAGAGCCTTCACTGTCCCCGCTTGTACCACTATGTGATTGGGCAAGAACTAGCTTTTGGGTGGGACTGGACATAAGTTTTTTTGTCTTTCACAGGGCATGATCACTCTGGTGCTGGACTGCATAGACCGTCTGAACGTGTACAACACTGCAGCTCATTTCTCTGAATTTGCTGGAGAGGAGGCAGCAGAGTCATGGAAGGAGATTGTAAACCTGCTGTATGAGCTGCTGGGTACAAGCTTCTGTATAACTTTCAGATCTCTAAACTACAAACTGATACATTATGAAGTGAAAGTAAAAAAATTCTTGTTATTGTGAAACAGCACAGCACACATTAAAACACAACAAAATTATACCTCTGCATTTCATCCATACACTAACACACGTGCAGCAGAGGGCAGCTATTGAAAGTTCCCAGGGAGTAGTGATGGGGACGGTAACTTGCTCAAGGATAATTCAGGGCAACCTACTGGTAAGGGACTCAAACAATCTTATCCCTAACCACTAACCCATCCCTGCCCCATCCAAATATTATTGTCAGATATTATCATCATCATCCAAATTTTGGACTGTGATCGATATACATATTTTTCTTAAAATCAAATTGTTCTCTTAGTTAAATATGTGATGGAAGTGAAGATTATTTTTGTGTGTCTGTTTCTTATAGCATCTCTGATCAGAGGCAACAGGGCAAACTGTGCTCTGTTCTGTGATAATCTGGATTGGTTGGTCAGCAAACTGGATCGACTAGAAGCCTCCTCAGGTAGATGGAACCTGTTCTCAACCAACATGGTGCAGCATGTTCCTTCCTGCAGAGGAATAATGACAGTCACCATTTAATCAGCACATTTAGTTATTTATTATTAAAATGAATGCATTTATAAAATAATATACACATCCGGATTCCTTTTGAGAAATAAATTCCTTTTTATAAGAGAGTTATTAGTCTGCTGTTAATCAGCTAGTCTGCTAATCATTAGTCTGCTGTCATTTACATATAGATGAAAATATAAATAATTATTTAAGACTTTATCTCTCAGGGATTTTGGAGGTGCTGTACTGCATTCTGATCGAGAGTCCAGAGGTGCTGAACATTATTCAGGAGAACCACATCAAGTCTATCATTGCTTTACTGGACAAACACGGACGCAACCATAAGGTCAGCACTGCAGATGGTCATTACATATCATTTATGCCTGACCTTGACTTGACCATGTTCCTCTCCTTCCCCTTCTGTAGGTTTTGGATGTGCTCTGCTCTTTGTGTGTGTGTAATGGAGTAGCTGTGAGGTCCAATCAGAACCTCATCACAGAGAACCTGCTCCCAGGACGTGACCTGCTGCTTCAAACAAACATCATTAATTATGTTACCAGGTAATTATTAGAGATACATATTTATAGATCAGTGTTCAGATTTTATTGTACATTATGTTGGGTTTATTGTGTGTATTTAAATTGTGATGAATTGAATGAAGTACAAAAATAGTAAATAAGAAAACAATTTTAGTGCAAATTTAGCAACAGGTAGTTACAGATCTACAGATCTTGGGGCAGCGGTGTTCTAGTGTTGAGGGATGGGGCCCCAGGATCAGAAGGTCGTGGGTTAGAATTCCAGACCGTATGTTGCCCTGAGGTACCCTTGAGCAAGGTACTGTCCCCGTCACTGCTTCCAAGCGCTTTCAATAAGCTGCCCCCTGCTGCACGGTGTGTGTGGGTAAAAAGGAGAGCTTGAATTGGTTGGTTGTGACTCTGTTGTTTGTGTGCTGTGATTGACAATGACAAGGATAGTCACTTTCACTTTTTTCACTTTTTACAAGGTACATGCAGGTAAATACAAATACTACATACATTCACAACTTACTTTTTACACTGTAAAATAATATATACAGTTTCCACATTCAATATACAGCACTGTGCAAAAGTTTTAGGCAGGTGTGAAAAAATGCTGTAATCAAAGAACGCTTTCAGAAATATAAATAATGATTTTTTATTTTGATCAATTGCAAAATGCAAAGTGAGCAAACAAAAGAAAAATCTAAATCAGATCAATATTTGGTGTTTCTACCTTTTACCTTCAGAGCAGCATCAGTTCTTCTAGGTACACTTGCACAAAGTCAGGGATTCTGTAGGATTATAGTCTGTGTCTGATCAACCAGTTTTACCGAACAGGTACTGATGATCATCAATGTCACACAGAGAAGAAACACAGTCGTGTTTGGAGTGACCGACTGGCCGAGTTCCTTCAAAAACCGTGTGTGAGTGTACCTAGAAGAACTAATGCTGTTCTGAAGGCAAAGGGTGGTCACACCAAATATTGATTTGATTTAAATTCTCTTTTGTTTATTCACTGCATTTTGTTGATTGCTGAAAATAAATGATGAACACTTCCATTTCTGAAAGTCTTCTTTGTTTACAGCATTTTTCACACCTGCCTAAACCTTTTGCACAGTACTGTAAATTACATAAACCTGATTATTCTGACAGAGGAAGTAAATAATAATTGTATTGATGTCCCATAAAATGTTCAAATGTCGATGTCTAATCTTGTTTTTATTTAATTCTGGAAAAGAAAGTGATTTAATTGCAAAAAAAGGTAAACAACAAAAATTAACCTTGATTTATTTATTTAGCAAAATATATTAACAAAAATGTGTTTCTAACTGAGGAAGAAGTTATGACACCCTAGCCCTAATAGCTAGTGTTCCCCCTTTTGGCTGAAATAACCACAGTGAGACGCTTCTTGTAGCATCTACCAATCTCTGACATCGGTCTGAGGAACGTTTGATCCACTCCTCACTGCAGAATTATTTAAGCTTTGAGGTGTTTGAGGGGTTTCTTCATGTACAACTCGTTTCAGGTCTCCCCACAGGATCTCAATGGGATTAAGATCTGGGCTTTGACTCGGCCACTCCAGGACTCTCCATTTCTTAGTTTTCAGCCAGTCCTTGGTGGAGTTACTGGTGTTTTTTGGGTCATTGTCATGTTGCAGGGTCCAGTTCCACTTCAGCTTTAATATTCTTACAGGTGGTCTTACATGTTCCTCAAAGCACCCTCTGATACACGGTGCAATTCATGGTGGATTCAGTGATGTTGAGCTGGCCAGGTCCTGCTGCGGTAAAGTATCTCCAAACCATGACACTTCCGCCTCCTTGCTTCACAGTTGGTATGAGGTTCTTTTCCTGGAATGCTGTATTTGGCCAGACGCCAGATGTGTCCTCTGTCCAAATAATTCAGTGTTAGACTCATCTAGTGTCCAAAGAACATTATTCCAGAAGTCCTGGTTTTTGTCTACGTTCTCTCTGGCAAACTGAAGTCTGGTCTTGATGTTTCTCAGAGAGCAAAGGTTTTCTCCTTACACTCCAACCATGAAGTTGTGTAGTCTTTCTGATTGTAGAGACACTTTCACATCAACAGTAGCAAGAGCCTGGTGAAAGTCCCGTGATGACATTTTTTTTTTTTTTTTTGGAGTTTCTTTTAGCATCATGCGGTCTGCTGTCGGGGTGAACTTGCTGGGATGGCCAGACCTGGGCATGTTGGCAGTTGTTTTGGAAGTCCTCCACAAATTCTTTTGAGATCTTTTTAAATCCCTTATCAGATTTACGAACAGCTACAGTCTTCTTTCTGAAGGCCTCAGATAGCTCTTTAGATCTCACCATGGTGTTCACCTCAGCAGTCAGGAGTACCAAACTAAATGTTTAAATAGGACAAACCTCCTTCAAAATGTTGAGTAACGATGTTCTAATCATGTGAACCTGATGTGCTACACCTGTGTGTGATTTGAGCCATTTTTACTGTTAATAAAGGTTTATTAATGTTTAAAGAACAATTAAAACAGTAGAGCATAAAGAGATATTCCTCTGATTCTTATGAATCTTGCAGTATGAGGCCAAACATCTTCCTGGGCACCTGTGAGGGCTCTACTCAGTATAAGAAATGGTACTATGAGTTGATCGTGGACCACGTGGAGCCGTTTCTGACGGCGCAGGCAGGTCACCTGCGCATCGGCTGGGCACAGACTGAAGGTTACAGCCCATACCCTGGAGGAGGAAGGGGATGGGGCAGTAATGGGGTCGGGGATGACCTTTACTCCTATGGATTTGATGGACTTAACCTGTGGTCAGGTGAGGAATTTGTCAAAGCTGCCCGTTAAAACCTGGGGACACCTTGCTTTTTAATGAAACTTTCATTTTTACTTTTCAATCCATATAAAAGTTTAGTTTATAAAAAAAACAGCTGTGTGTTAATCATCTGGATAGGTTTATGTTCAGTTCTTGCTCATTGTGTCTTCCCTGATAAGAAGAACAATAATTTGGCAGTTTTCTTTTTTAAAATTTTAACATAAAAGTTTTAAACATTTGACATCACAGTCTTTGGCCTCTGACTTTTATTCCCAGGATGTGGTTTTGGCAGCATTTGCTTTAGTTTTCTGTTTCTGTTTTCTGTTCCTTTAGCTTTTTATTATTTTTTTAGCTTTAAATCTGTTAGATGTTCCTCATTCTGATCATTTCTTTAAGCCTGACTGAGGGGCAGAGTTTTTTCTTGTCCAGCTGTTGTCAACTGTGTCCCACTGTCGGTATCTGCTCAGGTCGTGTCCCTCGACACGTGGCTTCGCCCAGTCAGCACATTCTGACAGCAGGAGACGTGGTGAGCTGCTGTCTGGACCTGAGCGTACCAAGCATCTCCTTCCGCATTAATGGGCACCCAGTGCAGGGGATGTTTGAGAACTTTAACTTGGATGGCCTCTTCTTCCCTGCAGTCAGCTTCTCCGCTGGCATCAAGTAAACATAATAAATGTTAAAGCACCCACCATGCTCTTATATTCATGCCCTATATAATTTATTGGAACATTAGAATAATTTAGCAAAGCGCTAAGATTAGTAGAGTCCCAAATTTAGTTAATTACAAAATGTATTAATTTTGGAACCCCAGCATTTTTAGAACCCTAGCTGTTGAAGAATGGGGACGATAAGCTGCAGAAGAATTAATGTGCCCAAACTGAAAGATGACATGGACAAGTGATTTTGTGTGACTGGTGTTTTTTCTCGTCTCATTATACAGGGTTTGTTTTCTCCTGGGTGGTCGACACGGCGATTTTAAGTTTGTGCCCCCGCCAGGTTATGCTCCATGCTATGAGGCAGTGTTGCCCAAAGACAGGCTGCGCATTGAGCCCATTAAAGAGTATAAACATGACTTTAATGGTGTGCGCAACCTGCTGGGCCCGACCCAGTCGCTGTCCCACACCGCTTTTACTCCCAACCCTGTGGACACTGTCCAGGTACAGCTGCTGTTGATGCGCTGGCATTTTTACTCTGATTTTGACACTCAACACATCAACATGATTTACCCAAAATGGCTAGTGTTTTTTTTTATTTTTATCCATGTGTTGTTTGGATTTATTTAATGAAATTATAGACTATGTCTGTCATCAGTGTTTGTATTTTTTCCTCATATGCAGATTGTGCTTCCTCCCCATTTGGAGCGGATCAGAGAGAAGTTGGCTGAAAACAGTCATGAACTGTGGGCTGTCACCCGCATTGAGCAAGGCTGGACCTACGGACCAGTGAGTATTTGTTCTCCTCTCTCTCAATGAAAGTGATATATTAACTCAGTATTTTTACATTGTGTTTAATGTTTTTGTTTAAATGATCAGATGATGTATCAGACTGTCAATGTCAGACAGTTTATCTTGGCTGTATTTCTGTGCTGTATTGATATTAAAAGCTCATTTATTATGAATAAGCTCCGCTGTTTTTTTCCTTTATCTCTTTGATTTAGTTTCGTGATGATAATAAAAAGCTGCATCCATGCCTGGTTGACTTTCACAGCCTGCCTGAGCCGGAGAAGAACTACAATCTGGCCATGTCAGGAGAAACTATCAAGTGAGTGAGAAATTAATCAGAATCAGAAAGCATCCTGAAAAAGACTGCTTAGGTAACAGCTGCAGTAGACCAATAGAGGTGCAGGTAGATCCCAAGATGATGTAAATGAAAAATATATCAAATAGAAATAATATATATGTAAATGTATTATAATTATATATAAAATATACATAAAGAAATTGTTCATACTGTTCATGTAATCTATACATTTTCTCCTAGTTAATTTCTATGTATAATGTATATTTTCTGTTACATTGTTTTACGTTTTTGTACATACTGTAACATACATCTTCATTTAAGCTGCACTTAACTGTAATTTGTACTGTTAGCTGTTTTTTTTATTAGATTTCTGATTAGATTCTACTGCTTTTCATTGCCTCTGTGCCTGTATTCTGCTCATTTACAAGTTAAAGTAACACGTTATGCCAGCCAGTCTGACCACAACATTGTGAATGTGTTTACAACCCAAACAAAACACCAGAAAAAGCGAGAATGCAATAATGACTCATGATTACAGAGGACACCACTTACAAAGATTAAACCGCACTGTCTGCTGCTGCTACAGGAACAAAAATAGGTTGCGACTGAAATACATACAAGACACTGAGCAGTTGTTACATGACCTACAAACATTCTCTCTATTTTTGCTCTCTGTGAGAACAAATATGCCTTTTGGGTGATTGTGGCATTTTGGCAGCTGTGGCCTATAGGTTGGGATTTAGCCCCCCAATTGGAAGATTGTGGGGTCGAACCCCAGACCAGTAGGTTGTCTTGGTGACCTTGGCCTGTGATCCTGGTCACTTCACTTTTTCACTTTAAACTTTCAGCTGCTTTATTCATTTATTGCTATCTTTTGTCTCTGTTGTGTTTGAAGGACTCTGCTGGCATTGGGGTGCCATGTTGGAATGGGAGATGAAAAAGCTGAAGAAAACTTGAAAAGAACAAAACTCCCCAAAACGTGAGCTCTGACCCAATAATTTTTCCATAACTAAGTAGTTAATGTGCTCAAAAAAAAGTAATTCCATGTGGGTTTGAAATGCTCTATTCCAGAAGACTTTCAGAGTCATAACTGCTCTGAGTGGTGGTAAAAGGAACCAGATGTCTTAAGCTCTTTCAAAGCAGGTTAACCAAATAAATGGTGGTGAACACGTTGCCTGACACCTGAAACATTGTTTTACCAGAGTTTGGAGAAAATGTTGGACTGAAATGAAACCCGTTGAACCTGGAGAGAAACAGCGCTAAATCAAAGTGATTCGGTTCAGATGGACTATTTTACCATCATCAGATACTCAGAGACACGTGGAACTTCACTGGGGACAGAAAATACACAGATTTTTGTTTAACATTTTACTCTTGGTTTTCTGAACTGCCTCTACACAATGAACTATTTCTCAACAAAACACTCTGTAATAAAGTAATGTCTTTGTTTTGTTGCCTAACATGCGCTGCTCACTTTAAATGATGTTTCGCTTAATCTCAGTTACATGCAGACCAATGGCTACAAACCAGCCCCTCTGGATCTGAACCACGTCAAACTTACCCCAAATCAGAACACACTGGTGGAGCGGCTGGCAGAAAATGGACACAACGTTTGGGCCAGAGACAGAGTCCGGCAGGGCTGGACCTACAGCATTATACAGGTATTTCCTAATGTGAGAAACAGAAAAAGAGAAAGAGAACTGTAAGAGTTTGTGCAGTTCATATTCAGTGATATGCTCCAGAACAATGACCTCATCATTGCCAAACCAATTTTCTGTTAATGAAAAATGGCCAGAATTTGTGTTTCCTTGAGGTACTTAACGCTCCATCTTTCATCCAATCCTACACATTCCATAAATGATTCTTCTTTGCCTACTGAAACATTTATTTTCTTTTTATGTATTTGTACTTCTTTTCTTCCATTTTCCTTTCTTTTCTTTAGCTTCAAATCACACTCAGTCCATTTTTTTTACATTTTTTAAATATTTTGTTTAGACTGGCAAAACTTTTATACACAGCTGACTGGGAACAGCCACAATCTTTTTTCAGACTCAGGGTTGGACTTTCTCCTTGGTGAAATTTTTAACTTCTGCTGCATCAGTTGACTGCTGTATTATTGGGGTCTGTTTTTTCAGTTGGCACAGTCCGACAGCTAGTTAACTGTGCAAGCACAGACCGTTTTAGAAATAACAATTGTGATTGCATATTTTTTGCTCTTAAGTACAGTGACTCCATAATGTTTCCCAGGAGTTGTCTATGATTAATGAAAAATTATAGTACTGCTCATGATGCAGTTTTTTTGGAATACATAGACTCCTGGTCAGCTTTGGTGTACAGTTAGAGACTGTATTCCATTTGTTGATGTACAGTTTTGTAAAACACCCTCTAGGCCTTACTAAATTATCAATTTTTGATCATGGCTAAGAGGAAGGACAAGGTAGGGTTTTAAAAACATGCCATTTAAATATACATTTTGCATTTATTGAGGTTATGCCTCTTGTCTATGCTCTTCTCTCTGATTCATGTTATTTAGGACATTGTGAACAAGCGTAATCCCCGCCTCGTACCTTATAATCTCTTGGATGAGAAAACCAAGAAGACCAACAGAGATACAGTGTGTGCTGCAGTTCGAACCCTTATTGGTTATGGCTACAACATTGAGCCTCCAGACCAGGAGAGCAGTAAGTGTAATTCACTGATGTTTAACTGCTGTTGCACCCAGTCAACCTCTACCCATACAGTGCCTTGCAAACGTTTTCACCCCCCTTGGCTTTTTACTTATTTTGTTACATTCCAACCTTCTACATTCCAAGTTTCTTAATCTTATTTTATGTGATGGATCTGCACAAAATAGTCGTAAGTTGGTAAAGTGAAATGAGAGAAATATATTTAAAAAAGAATATAAAAAAAACAAAACTGAAAATTGGAATGTGCATATGTATTTAACCCCCATTCACCCCATACGTATTCATATGTTTTTGCCATGAAGCCCCTAAAAAGTCCTGGTGCAACCAATTACTGTCAAAGGTCTCATAATTAGTGAAATGAAGTCCACCTGTGTGCAATCTAAGTGTCACATGATCTGTCAGTATAAACACCTTTTCTGAAAGGCCCCAGAAGCTGCAACACCACAAAGCAAGAGGCTTCACACCATGAAGACCAAGAAGCTTTGTCAGGGAAAAAGTTGTTGAGAAGTACAAGTCAGGTTTGGGTGATAAAAAAATATCCAAATCTTTGGTGATCCCCCGAAGCACCATCAAATCCACCATCTTCAAATGGAAAGAACATGGTACCACAACAAACCTGCCAAGAGAGGGCCGCCCACCAAAACTCACAGAGCGGGCAAGGAGGGCACTAATCAGAGAGGCAGCACAGAGACCAAAGGGAACCCTGAAGGAGCTGCAGAGTTCCACAGGAGAGACTGGAGTATCTGTCAACAGGACCACAATCAGCCCTACACTCCACAGAGCTGGGCTTTATGGAGGAGTGGCCATTACGTAACGTTAAAAATAAGAAGGGACGTTTAGAGTTTGCCAAAAGGCCAGTGGGGGACTCTACGAATGTATGGAGGAAGGTGCTCTGGACAGATTGAACTTTTCAGCCATCAAGGAAAATGCTATGTCTGGCTCAAATCCAACACATCCCATCACCCCAAGAACACCTTCACCACAGTGAAACATGGTGGTGGCAGCATTATGCTGTGGAAATGTTTTTCAGCAGCAGGGACTGGGAAACTGGTCTGAGTCGAGGGAAAGATGGGTGGTGCTAAATTCAGGGATATTCTTGAGCAAAACCGGTCAGTCTGCCTGTGATTTGAGACTGGGACGGAGGTTCACCTTCCAGCAGGACAATGACCTGAAGCATACTGCTAAAACAACACTCCAGTGGTTTATGGGGAACATTTTAATGTGTTAGAATTGCCTAGCCAAAGTCCAGACCTCAATCCAGTTGAGAATCTGTGGTTAGACCACCATCCAATATGAAGGAGCTGGAGCAGTTGTGCCTTGAGGAACGGGCAAAAAATCCCAGTGGCGAGGTGTGGCAAGCTCAAAGAGACTTATCCACAGAGACTTGCAACTGTAACTGCCGCAAAAGGTGGTTCTACAAAGTACTGACTTTAGGGGGTTATTTTCTGTTATTTTGTCCAATTTGTTGTTTGCGTCACGATAAAAATAAATAAATAAATAAATAAATAAAAATCTTTAAAGTTGTAGGCCTGTTCTGTAAATGAAATAGTGCGAAGTCAGACGATCCATTTTAATTCCAGGTTGTGAGGCAAAAAAACATGAAAGGGGCGTGAATACTTTTGCAAGGCACTGTATCTCTTCAAGGGGCAGCGGTGGCCTAGTGGGTAGGGTGTTGGCCACGTGATCGGAGGATCGGGGGTTCGAACCCCTTCCCAATGGGTTGCCCTGAGGTACCTTTGAGCAAGGTGCCGTCCCCGTCCCGCTCCTCCCTGCGATGGGCTGGCGACCTGTCCAGGGTGCGTCCCCCGTCCTCGCCCTGTGTGCGCTGGGTTGGACACCAGCACTCCCCCGTGACCCCGTTTGGGACAAGCGGCAGATAATGGCTAGATAATGGATGGATGGATGGATGTATCTCTTCAATGTGCATCACACCTGAAGTTCATCATCATTGTCAGTTTGGCCAGATTCATTTTACTCTCTGGAAGCCATTTGCTTGTCAAACCTTACCCTGATGTGATTAAAAGGTTATTGATCCATCATTGATCCAAAATTCAATTAGGTGATTCAACTTTAACCAAAAGTTACATTTTTTTTATGTTGCAAGCGCTTTCAAAGACTTAGTAAAGACATTTTAGACATGGGATGTCAAGACCATGGAAAGCACTGTAGCTTGGGCTGCAGCAGTGTAGACATTACTCCTAACTGGTAAATTTGATGAAGAAGATGGCTACCATGTGGTCTGCAGTATTACCACACCCTCCTTTAATTATTTGTTGTTTCAACAGGAATGGTTGTGAAAGAGTCAACACTGCAGTATTGTCTAATAGTTGCAGTTCTAGGGTTAGGGTTAATTTAATATTAATTAATGAATAGTATTAATTAATAATAATAATTTCAGATTCAATCAGCTGTATTGTACCTGGACTTGAGTCTAAAACACATTAAACTTCAGTTCAGTTAATTGCTTCACAGTGAACATCACTGATAATGTGAACACTCTGTCATCCTGCAGGTGGCCATGGTGTTGGAGAAGGTAGTGGGAATAAGATCCGAGTGTTCCGGGCAGAGAAGTCATACGCCGTGACCCAGGGGAAGTGGTATTTTGAGTTTGCAGCAGAGACAGTCGGGGAGATGCGCGTTGGCTGGGCCAGGCCGAATGTTCACGCCGACAGAGAGCTTGGCTCTGATGAGTTGGCTTATGTTTTCAATGGCTTCAAGGTAATGTGTATACTTCATCAGTTAGCTGATTGACAACATTTAAGGTGTAAGGGGAAACAGGAAACATCTCAGACAATAAACAGGATACATCTGAGATCAGCTCAGGACAGTTTGGTGGATTTTTTTGTCAACAGATGATAAAAATGTTATGAAATTGATGTGTTTTTCTTGCTATCTTCAGGCTCAGCGTTGGCATGTTGGCAATGAACCTTTTGGGCGTCAGTGGCAGCCTGGCGATGTGGTGGGCTGCATGATTGACCTGACTGAGCAAACCATTATGTTCACTCTGAATGGAGAGATGCTTATCAGTGACTCTGGCTCAGAAATGGCCTTTAAAGACATTGAGATTGGAGAAGGTAACAGATCACACCTGCTTTAAAACCATGGTCAAGAGGAAATAAGTCCATTTCTAAGCATGTTTTACTTCATTTTATAATAATTTTATTGCTTTTGTTGTATTAACAACTTTATTTGTAAAGGATTTTCTTGCAGTGAAATGCAGTTGAATGTGCTTATAAAAATATGTAAGTAAATTAAGAAAGAAAGAGCAGGACACATAAATGAGAGAATAATGACAGGTGTAATGAAGTAAATGTACTCCAATAAAAGTGAAAAGCAGTTGCAGACGTCCTAGAAAATGATAGCTTGTGCCAACATTTCAGGGACATTTTAAATTCTAATTTATTTACATTTTATCTCAACATCTGGTATAATGTTTGTATAGATGTAGTTTAATAAGATGCATTCGTTCTTCAGGCTTCATCCCTGTCTGTAGCTTGGGCCTCTCTCAGGTGGGTCGGTTAAACTTGGGCCAGAACGTGAGCAGTCTGCGATATTTTACCATCTGTGGCCTTCAGGAAGGTTTTGAGCCATTTGCAATCAACATGAAGAGAGACATCACCTTGTGGTTCAGCAAAAGCCTCCCTCACTTTGTGCCTGTTCCACCAGACCATCCTCATATTGAGGTAAGGGCATAAAGATTCAGATTATTAGCAGTTACACTGTGCTGTGAAATTATTACTTTGTTTTCCACAAAAACAATAAAATCAAAAAATGTAAAAAAAAAAATTAGATTAAGCCCTGATAACCGAATAATCTAATCCATTTTTTTTTTCTTTATTGTAAAAAAATTCTAGGTGTCTCGTGTGGACGGTACAGTGGAGAGTGCCCCTTGTCTGAAAGTGAGCCATAAAACATTTGGCTCGCAGAACGCCAACACAGACCTGCTTTTTTTCAGACTGAGCATGCCGATCGAGTTCCACGAAAACTTCAAGGTGCCTGCAGGCCGAACCCCACTCACCCGTGCGCTCACCATCCCAGAGGACGAGGTGTTGGAGGTGGACCCCAACTCAGACTACGAGTTACTGAAGAAGTGCGCCACCCGTAAAGAGCAGGAGGAGAAAGAGAAGGAGCCATCCGTTCCCAAAGAGTTACCAGGAATCAGAGAGGGAGAGAACGAGAAAGACACGACTACAGAGAAGAGCAAGAAGAAAGGGTGAGTGAACCCTAAGATGTGTAAAAAGGTATAAAAATTAGATGTTATGATAAAATATTTTTTACAAATATTTAATACTATGTTACGAATATTTATTGGTGCTTAACTGGTGAATTAATATTGTTTGATAATCTGTTTGAAGATAAAAGCTATAGTCATTGCTGTACTTATAGTAGTCATGTTTATTGATATGCTGATTATATTACTACTATATTTTATAACAATTTTATTTCTTCTGCTGTACTAACAACTTTATTTGTAAAGCTTTGTCATGCAGTGAAATGCAGATTAACATGCTAATTAATAAAAAGTGAGAAATAATGGTAAACCTGAATGAGAGAATAAGGAAAAAGGATTCATTCTCACAGATTGAGATTAATATATTAATATATGAAATATTAATCTCACATCTGTCTATATTAATAAAGTGTTTTTGCACAATATTTAGATTCTTCTCCAAAGCAAAGAAGGCAGCTTTTATAGCTCCGCCACCTGTGGTTCCCACCGTACCTCGACTAGTAGAGGACGTGGTCCCTGATGATCGAGATGATGTGGACATCATTTCAAACACAACTACAGTAGGACCTTTAACGCATCAATATTCAATCAATGTTTTTTAGCAGCAGTTTAGTTAAAATTCGATTTGCCCCAGTTCTGCCCTTACCCAAAATGTTGTTCAGCAGACATGTTTCCCCATTTTAAGAGAAATGTAGCTTAAAATAATAGAAGCATATACTCTGTCAATCAGCCCAGTCCTAACTATATCAAAAATCATCCTACATTCCTCTCAAATCATGTCATGTTAACTCAGTGCTTCCCAGCCTTTCTCTACAGGCCCCCTTTCCTAGATAGGAACATTATTGAGCCCCCCATTCAAACTACACAGGTTCAGATTCAAACTTAATTTGAAACACAGCTCCCTTTTCTAATTGAGCAAAAACCAATGCAGTTACAAATGGTGCAGTTTCACCACTGTGGGAGAAATAAAGAGCAAACTGAAGTTATACAAGAATAAACAATAAAAGGCTGGGAAATGGTGCCTCCCTGCAATACCTCTGCTAACTAATCTCTTGTAGACTTGATTAAGTGTTTTGTTATATTTGATTCTGTAAATGAAATTTTTTGCTTACTTAAATTTTGAACCAGTAGCCAGTGTGGAATATCTCTTGCGGAGACCCTTAACGACTTAGTATTGGGAAAGAGGTTTTTGTTAATTGCAGTATCACAGATGCTTTCAGATGTTAATTTAACGATTTCACATTGTGTTCACTACATGCTAAACAGTAATGGGCTTGAAGAAAATGTCACATATTGCTAAATATAGTTAAGAATAATTTGTCTTACCTTTTTTACAGATGTATGTGGAAAGGATTTTTAGTAAATGGTCTATTGTAATGTCTCTGTGTTTTTTATCCACAGTATTACTACTCAGTGCGTGTTTTTGCTGGGCAAGAGCCCAGTGGAGTGTGGGCCGGCTGGGTGACCCCTGACTATCACCAATACGATCATCATTTCGATCTGAGTAAAGTTAGAAATGTTACAGTTACTGTGGGAGATGATAAAGGAAACATACATGACAGGTAAAGATCAATGCAATTCCTAGATAACGATAATCAATATTAATTTACATTTACATTTACGGCATTTAGCAGACGCTCTTACCCAGAGCGACTTCCATGTCCTAATTACAGGGACAGTTCCCCCCGGACCAATTCAGGGTTCAGGGTCTTGCTCAGGGACCCAGTGGTGGTAGTGCTAGAGGTGGGATTTGAACCTGGGACCTCTTGAGCCATAGGTCCACAGGCAAGCACCCTACCACTAGACCACCAATTAATACTAATTAAAATGATTACAATTACATTGTTGCAGTATTCAGTCATAAAGTGCAGCTTGAACTGCTTTGCAGGAATAAAACTAAATATTACAAGGAAATAGAAAGTATAATCTGAAAGTGTATTCAAAAATAAAGTAAGAAAAAGGAGCAAACAAATAAAATAATGTGTTAAAACAAAAATCTAAACTCTAAGATAATTTACATTTAACATTTATAAAAATTACTTATACGGCACATAGCCCTCAGTCTACCTCACACCTCCTTTTCTTTCTCCCGACTCAGAAGGAGTTTGACCTTCAAGTGCACAACACTATAAACAGTGAGCCGAATCATTTTCTGTTTGTTTGGATGGAGGGAAGGCAGGATTTCGATGAGCAGGCCTTGGAAAAAAGGCCATTTTATTTTTTACAGTGGCTTTTAGAAGTTCAGACTTTTAAAAAATCTTTTAAAGCAATGAGTTTATGCTAAACTACAAAATGTAAAACATGTAGCCTGTTCAGTTCAATAACAAAAAAAAATGCTTGCACTGGTGACTGGAGTTCTTTTGTGTGTTTTCTCTCTAGTATGAAGCGCAGTAACTGTTACATGGTTTGGGGTGGAGAGTTCAGCAGCTCTCAGCAAACCCGTATCAGTCAGGAAGACTTTGTGATTGGATGCCTTGTGGACCTGGACACAGGTCTAATGACCTTCACAGCTAATGGCAAAGAGGTCAACACCTTCTACCAGGTGAGCTGGTGCCTTTATCTTTCTTCTTGTGTAGTTGGATTTCACAGATTTTAATCGTTTGCTTTTATGTTATTAAATTTGCGCCGTGATTTTATTTCGAAAGGGGATGGGCTGTTGCCTTTCTTTATGACAATGCGGTTTGTTTCAGGTGGAGCCCAACACTAAACTTTTCCCTGCTGTCTTCTGTTTGCCATCCAGTCAGAACATGCTGCAGGTGGAGCTTGGCAAACTCAAGGTCTGTTATTTACACCGTAAGGTGTTTCCAGTTCCTTTAGTTTTCCTAAAGGACACTTGGGCTAATATTCTGTTGACCTGTTGTACATGATGTCATATGCGAATGTGCAAATTGGGAAGTCTGCAAGGAACTTTTGTTTGATATCTGACACCTTCTTTTTCTACAGAACATCATGCCTATTTCAGCAGCCATGTTCCGAAGTGACCGGAAGAACCCGGTTCCACAGTGCCCACCCCGCCTCGATGTCCAGATACTCACCCCAGTCATCTGGAGCCGAATGCCCAATGATTTCCTGGCCCCAGAGACTGCCCGTGTGAGTGAGAGACAGGGGTGGATGGTGCGGTGCACAGAGCCTCTCACGATGATGGCCCTGCATATACCAGAGGAGAACAGGTACACAGCCGCACTCTCATACACAATCAGAAATCATGTACAAGTTACATTGGATTACTTAGTATCAAAAGGTTTAAGTCAAGTGTATGACAGTTGAGGCATTTAGTTTATATCTTGCTCATTGGTGGATTAGAAGCCTCTAAGGAACCAAGCCTAAAGGACAGGATAGTATAATTCTTAAATGTAATGGTTAAAGAAATACTTTTCACTACTGGGTTTCGAAACTAAGAAATGGTTTCAGTTCCATATTGACAGATCCATTGAAATCACATATCTCCAGTTATCATCCATTTTTTTCACCTCCACCTCCTATTCCACCTCCTATTCCTGGTCAAGCAGCAAAATTACATTCATGGCATTTATCAGACGCTCTTATCCAGAGTGACGTCGGTGTCCTGATTACAGGGACAGTCCACCCTGGAGACACTCAGGGTTAAGGGTCTTGCTCAGGGACCCAGTGGTGGTAGTGCTGGAGGTGGGATTCGAACCTGGGACCTCTTGAGCCACAGGTCCATAGACAAGTACCACCACATAAGCAAATATTTACAGAGGACAAATATCCTGTGTTTTAGAAACATAAACAGGCAGGCTAACTTTGATAATGACACACAGACTTGGACTGCATTTTTAGATGTATGTTCCCAATTGTATCTTTTAAAGTAAAAGAAGCTTAAAGTTTAGACCTTTTTCAGAAGATTTTACACTGTATTTAGACTCAGAGATATAAAATAACTGTTATGCTGAAAACCTGTGCAGCCCTACTTTCTTTTCTCTTTGCAAAATTGATTAGGTATTGATAAGCAGAATCGAT
Organism: Hepsetus odoe; assembly: GCA_017165825.1. Taxonomy (NCBI): domain Eukaryota; kingdom Metazoa; phylum Chordata; class Actinopteri; order Characiformes; family Hepsetidae; genus Hepsetus; species Hepsetus odoe. The sequence continues at coordinate 9,663,534 of CM029383.1, read as the reverse complement.
AATGCCGCTTGTGAAAAATAAATCTTTTCAGTTTCAATTCCAGTGCACACCCCTGTTAGCACTGTAGGGAAATAAAGTTTCAGAAACAGCCTGCTTTTAATTAAATATTTTTGTCATATCAAGCATACACCCATCTTTTCGTCCTACATTCGTTAAAACCTAACCATTCACAATGATGTTAGTAGGAGGGTTTCAATTACTTTTAAAGACGTTACAATAAAGGACCACCCAGTCAGATCAGAACTGAGTGATATACATCAGTTTTAAAGGTACAGAATAACAAACAGCTGTTTAAAGGAATAAGGGAAGATTGGAAAATAAGTTATGTTTTATTCTCAACATGATCAAAATAAATAAAAAATGCAGAATATGGGCCCCTTACTTATTTTTCATGTTGCAATTCTTCACTCACTGTAGATGCATTGATATCCTGGAGCTTTCTGAGCGGATGGATCTAATGACATTCCACTATCACACACTGAAACTGTATGGTTCTGTGTGTGCGCTGGGAAACAACCGTGTAGCCCATGCTCTGTGCAGCCATGTGGACGAGTCGCAGCTGTTTTATGCCATCGAGAACACCTACCTACCTGGTCCGATACGCAGCGGCTACTACGACCTGCTGATCTCGATGCACCTTGAGTCTGCCAAGCGCAACCGTCTTATGACCAACCGGGAGTTCATCGTACCGATGACGGATGAGACGCGCAGCATCACGCTGTATTCAGATGCAGAGAAAGCCCACGCTCTGCCTGGAGTTGGCCTTTCCACCTGTCTGCGGCCCAAACTGCACTTCGCATCCACAGGGTTTGTGGGGACTAATGCTGATCTCTATACACTTAGCCCTGTCATTCCATTGCAGGTAAGGAGTACGAATAGTGTTTTATTTTACAGAGGGCTGCGGTGTAAAGCATTATGTAAAATGTAGCTGTAAATGTATCGGTATATTCCAAACGGTTTACATTTACTCTAGAAGAGCACAACAAAACCACATAAGTCAATTGCAGATCAAGGAAAACTGAAATATATTAACACTTTTTAGTGCATTGGACTGTTTCCCATTAAATCTTGTGAAATGTTCATGTTACATTAGTAATCATTGAGGAAACCCACATAACCTTATTATTTTTAAATTCCATATTTTAACTACAATAATGCTGCAACAATCTCTCTCCTCAGAAACTGAAGGACATTGCCCTGAGCATGCTGACCGAGGCAGTGCAGGACGGAGGTCAGGCCATGCGCGATCCTGTAGGGGGCAGTGTGGAGTTCCATTTTGTTCCCATCCTCAAACTCATCAGCACTCTCCTCATCATGGGCGTGTTCGAGGACAAGGATGTTAAACATATCCTGAAACTGATCGAACCGTCCGTGTTCAGCGATACAGAGACAAAGACACAGGATGAGGGAGACGGAGACCAGGAACTCGTCAGTAAAGAGGAGGGAAGTGAAGACAAGAAGATTGAAAAAGTGATCGAAGGAGAGCAGGAAGATGAGTTACAGGATGAAGGAGTGGTGGAGGAGGAAGAGGAAGATGAAGAGCTGGAAGAGGAAGAAGAGGAGGATGAATACACAGAGAAGGAAGAGGAGGATGAAAATGCAGTGGCTGAGAAAGCAGACCTCGAGAAAGCAGCAGGCGAGGAGGTGGAACCAGAGGTGGAACCTGCATTGATTAGGGAAGAGTCTAAAGAACAGGAAGATGTAGGGGAGGGGCTTCTCCACATGAAACTACCTGAGTCTGTTAAACTGCAGGTGAATATTTCTGTCTGTTTTTGTGCAACAGGACTTTGCTCTGCCGTGAGGTGTAAAAGTAATTACCTTATGAAAGGTGTTTTCTAAATGAATAAAGGTCATAAACTAATCAGTGAGAAAAAAACATGTTCATCACTTGTGCCATGAGGGTGTGGTAGGGCAGTCCAAACCATCACTGGTGTTTAGTGTTTATAGAACCTAATTATTTGGAATGTGTAGAACAACTGGGGAATTGAAACAAGTTACAAAAAACAAATCTCTAATTTCTGTCTGCCAGATGTGTACCCTGCTGCAGTATTTCTGCGACTGCGAGCTGCGACATCGAGTGGAGGCCATTGTCGCCTTTTCAGATCGCTTTGTAAGTCAGGTTCAGTCCAATCAGAGACAGCGATATAATGAGTTGATGCAGGCCTTCACCATGACGGCCGCAGAAACGGCCCGAAAGACCAGGGAGTTCCGCTCACCACCACAAGAACAGGTCAAACACACACACACACACCAGAACCACTTCACATGGCAGAATGCAGAATGCCTTATACCATTTAAAAGTTGAATTATTAATACCATTAATATTCATTAAATGTTAAATAAATATTAGTTAATGAAATATTAATACTTTATACAAAAGCTACAGTTTTATAAAACAGATGGAAGTACATTTGGTGTCTAGACATGTTAATTAAACTTCTTAGATTTTTAAGTAATTGTTCATTTTGTTACGCCTCATTCAATGTTGTACACATTTGTCATTCATGTTAGAATGAACTACACTCTCCACTAGACACATTCAACATTGCTTTCATTTTTATTTACAACTTTTACTTATTTTACAAACCCACAAGAATACAAACATGACTAAATGATCTGCAACCAAATTGGTTTTATTTCATTAAAATCATCCATTCCACTTGTTTGAACACTAGTGTATGTCTTTTGGCACTCATGAGTTATACACTGTGTGTTTTCAGGTTAACATGCTGATGAACTTTAAGAGCTGTCCAGAAGAGGAGGATTGTCCGGTTCCTGAGGACGTTCGTGGGGAACTCCAAGCCTTACACAATGACCTGCTGGCTCATTGCGGTCAGTGCACCTTTAGTCCCCTTCATAGACAGCAAAACCAAACTTTCCCAGTTTCTCTCTTTTTAAAGTCAATGTCTCTTGCCTGCAGGTGTGCACATAGAGCAGGAGGAGGAGGAAGAGCAGGTGGACACTTCACTCCGTGGGCGGCTTTTCAGGTTGTTGGAAAAGGTGAAGAGTCTGCGAAGGAGGAAGCACGAAGTGGAGCCAGAACCGGAGGACAAGATAAACCCCAGTGAGAGAAATTAATTTTTTTACATTTCTTACATTGCATATAATGTAATAATTATTAGCAGTCGTATTAGTATTTTATTTTTTATTAGAAACAAAAATATACTCACAGTAACTGTGTAATTAAAGTTATAAATCAAATTTGAAATCACATATATTAGCAATAGTAAAATATCAGTAATAGCAGTAATAATTATTATTAATTATTACAATTACTAATTATTACAATTACTAATTGCCCTGTAAATATGTATATATAGCTCTGTATATGGATGTCTTGTGTTTTTTATATATTCTTTTCTTTCTCTCTTCTTCTTTCTTGTTAAAGACCCGAACACCTGAATTTCTCATTCGTGGGATAATAAATGATTATTCTATTCTTCTATTCTAAGAGCAGCAATACTGCTGCAGCAATACACAAATCAAACAATTGTTTATTTTTATTTATATCTTTTGTTAAGATTGTGTATTTTTTTTGTCTGAATTTTACCTTAGGCACTTTGCAGGAGCTGATTTCACACACGACGATCCACTGGGCTCAGGAGTCGTTTATCCAAAACCCTGAGCTGGTGCGCATGATGTTCAGTCTCCTGCATCGGCAGTACGATGCTTTGGGTGAGCTGATCCGTGCTCTGCCTAAAGCTTACACCATCAACTCAGTGTCTGTGCAGGACACCATGGAGCTGTTGGAGTGTCTGAGCCAGATTCGTTCACTGCTTATCGTGCAGATGGGCCCAGAGGAGGAGAGGCTCATGATCCAGAGCATCGGGTCAGTCAGAGATCAGAACTTTCTCTTTTATTACTTTAACTTTCTTTTAAGGAGTAAACTGTGGTAAAATATAAGTGGTAAAAATATATATAAACTTTATTCATGAAATACTTTGTTGAATAATGAGCATGTTATTGTAGGAAAAGTACATCCTTACCGGTAGAACAAGAGATTAAACAGTAAGAAGTGTAACAATAAGTAAAAACCACATATAAGTCAGAATGAGATAACAGAACGGATTCTGTGTAGAATTAAAATATAATTTAAAGCTTCAAGTTTATTCAGTATAGAATCTTTTACAAAACTTGTGTTTTTTTCCTTCCACAGAAACATCATGAGCAACAAAGTGTTCTACCAGCACCCAAACCTGATGAGAGCACTGGGTATGCATGAGACTGTTATGGAGGTCATGGTCAATGTGCTTGGTGGTGGAGACTCCAAGGTATGGCTGAGGGAACAGAAAATAAGCTTACTCATTCAGGGTCTGTTGTTTAGGACTAGAGCAGATATTTATTGCCTAGTCTGGTCATAATAGTTTGGTCCTAACAGTCCCATAGATTGCTGTAACTGCATCCATCAGGGAAACATTTGTACGTTTTCTGTGTTAGCTTAAATATTCTTATCTTTTGTATCTCCAGGAGATCCGGTTCCCACGCATGGTGACCAATTGCTGTCGCTTTTTGTGTTATTTCTGCCGAATCAGCCGTCAGAACCAGCGCTCTATGTTTGACCACCTGAGTTACCTGCTCCAGAACAGTGGCATCGGCCTGGGTCAGTTAATAAAACAGGCAGTTCGATTTTTACCATGTGCTTAGATAAGAATCTATTTAAATAAGTACTCTTTTCTTGTTGTTTTTAAAATAAACAGAACAGCACTAATGAGTTATTATTGTCACTTCAGGGATGCGTGGCTCTACTCCTCTGGATGTTGCTGCAGCATCTTGCATTGACAACAATGAGCTTGCTCTGGCCCTCCAGGAACAGGACCTGGAGAAGGTGATTAACTCTGCATTCTTTATGACACAGTGTTGCTTCTGTTTTGTATCACCATTATGGCTCACCGTCAAAGTCAAAAGTGTTCTGGAAAAGTTTCCCCCATCAGGCATCGGGCAGCGGAGGCCTGGTGTTTAAAGACTAAGGCCCAGGATCGGAAGGTCGTGGGTTTGAAACCCAGACCAGTAGGTTGTCCTGAGGTACCCTTGAGCACTGCTCTCTTGGTGCTGGACTTCATTGTAATTCACTGTGTGCTGTGTTTCGCAATGACAAATAGTCACTTCACCTGAACTGCAGCCGTTTCACAAATTCTAACAATTGTTTTTATTAATGTATGTATTTATTTATTTATTTATTGTTATTTTGAATTTTCCACCAACAAGAAGGTTATATATAAAGAAATGGTTTTTGCATGTGTTTATATTCCTAATTTGAAAAAATCCCATGTAGGGAGGACTGTTTTTAAGTGTTGAAAAAGAATGATTAGAATGTTGGAAACAGTAGTGCATGTGTAAAATTCATGTTTAAGAAAGTTGAGAGTGTTTAAAGGATGTTGTTCTGTTTAAGGTGGTGAAGTATCTGGCTGGCTGTGGGTTGCAGAGCTGTCCGATGCTCCTGTCTAAGGGATACCCTGATATCGGCTGGAATCCCTGCGGTGGAGAGAAATACCTGGACTTCCTCAGATTCGCTGTCTTTGTTAATGGTTTGTAAAAATATTATTACAGGTGTACATTCTTATCAGATGTATGAGTAGCAAGCACTGGAGATTATGCACACATTTACAGCATTTAAATACATATCACATCACTCATAGTAAATACATATAATAAACATAATTATATTTACTACACGTTACACATATGCAAAGAATTTGGTTCGCATTATTTAAAGTGCAGAATAGAAAACATATATAAGTAACCATATTTAATCTTGTGTACATGGAGTGCAGCAGAGAATAATGCGTTTTAAAATCTAATAAAAACACAAACCAGCAAGAGACCATAAAATGACAAAAATACAATAGAAACAGAATACATGTAAATAACTGCTAACAATTTAGTACATGTTTAGTTTTAAAAATTTCAAACACTTGTGAGTAATTGGTAATTTACTGAAAGTGAGAAATTCTGTCTGTGTCCTACAGGAGAGAGTGTAGAAGAGAACGCGAATGTTGTGGTTCGCCTCCTGATCCGACGGCCTGAGTGTTTTGGTCCCGCCCTGAGAGGAGAGGGAGGAAATGGCCTGCTAGCAGCCATCGAAGAGGCCATCAAAATATCAGAGGATCCGGCGAGAGACGGGCCGAGCATCAAGAAAGACAGACGCTTCCCAATGTATGAGAACTACATCGAACTTTTTAACTCTTTAATCAAAGACCAGACAATAACCAGCGGTGGAAAATTGTAAACAGGACAAAATCTAATAATCACATCTTGTAAGCATTCTTGGAAACACCAAAGCTGTATTTTATATCAGAGCTCCAGCTTGCTCATGATTTGTTTCCTAGTCATATTTAAATTTTATTCATTTTAATGCAAAATATATAAATATATTATACAATTGCAGCTAGTTAAGTATTTTCTATCTAAGGGATCTGTCTTTTTTGTGCTTCTGTTTTGTTGTAGGTTTGGAGGAGAAGAGCAGCATGAGGAAAACAGAGTGCACCTCGGAAATGCCATCATGTCCTTCTACGCTGCTCTGATTGACCTGCTGGGCCGATGTGCTCCTGAGATGCATGTAAGTGCCTGATCCGTCAGTTGGTTTTAAACAACATTCAAATTGTCAAATTATTGCTTACACAGTTAATATAAATTGTCTTGTCAATTTAACCAGTCTATTTGCTTTTAACTGGTAGATTTCTTTTACACCGCAAAGGGACAGTTTCAGCTGTGGAATTTGACTACTTCTGAATTTAAACTTGTTTGTTTCTGTTCTGACCGTGCAGCTGATCCAAGCAGGTAAAGGTGAGGCTCTGAGGATAAGGGCTATTCTCAGGTCCTTGGTGCCTATTGAGGACCTGGTTGGTGTTATTAGTCTTCCAGTCCAGATTCCAGCTTTTGGAAAAGGTGAGTAAAACAGATTTAAAGGAAATACACTGCATGTTCTGCGATGGGCTGGCAAGCTGTCCAGGGTGTGTTCACCGTCCTTCGCCTTCTGTGAGCTGGGATGGATTCCAGCACTCCCCTGCGACCCTGCTTGGGACATGCGGCAGAAAATGACTGCCTGACTGAATGACTGAATGACTGACACTTTGACTGACAGTTTGTCTAGTGACAAGTGTGTCTATGGCTGGCATCAGACAGCTCTTATAATCTGGTGATGCTTAAAGTGTATTCAAATCTATCCCTCCAATGTGTCCTTTCACCTTTGTACTCTAGACAACAGCATTATTGAGCCAAAGATGTCTGCGAGTTTTGTTCCTGATCACAAGGCTCCAATGGTGCTGTTCCTCGACAGAGTTTATGGCATTGATAATCAGGACTTCCTTTTACACCTGCTGGAGGTTGGCTTCCTGCCGGACATGCGGGCAGCAGCCTCTCTGGACACGGTGAGCATGATGGGGTTTTGGCTCAGTTCAGTCTCTGTGGTTCTTTTAAACCTTGAGATCCAACCTGGAGCATCGATCCGAAAGAGTTCAATGTTTAAAATAATCAGGTTAATATTTAAGCATGGAAAGCATTTCCTTATTGTATTTTTTATTATCTATTACTCTGTTATGTGCAGATATTTTCCTTAGTCACTTTATTAGTCTGTGTTGATTTAATCAAATAATGGTGAAGATTTCAAGTTTCACTGAACCTTAAACAAATTTTAGTTGAATTATTTTGTGACAGATTTACATTCAAGATGCTGTTGTTACTGCAGGGTAGAGAATGTTTTTTGTGTTACTCTTGTTGAGATAATTTGTTTGGCTGTGTTCCAGGCCGCGTTCAGTACCACTGAAATGGCTCTGGCTTTAAATCGGTACCTGTGCTCTGCTGTTCTGCCTCTCATCACCAAATGTGCCCCACTGTTTGCCGGATCAGACCACCGGGCCATCATGATCGACTCCATGCTGCACACCATCTACAGGCTCTCTCGTGGCCGTTCACTCACTAAAGCTCAGAGAGATGTAATTGAAGAGTGCCTCATGTTTCTCTGCAGGTTAGTGTTAAACTGGACAGTATTTAAGAACAAATGACACAGATAAATCATCCCCCACACACACAAAACTCACAAGACGTTTTCATTCTGCCCCGACTGGCCACACCCGGCAGGGGTTGGGGCTTGAATCTGGGCTGAGCTGTCTTACATTGTTTGTGCTGTGTGAGTAGAGCATGGTGTGTTTTTCATGCTTGCATGTTGTGTATCTATTATCAATGAAACCCCTGTCCGTGATGCTGACTTCACGTCCAGGATCATGTGCCGCAGATGAATAACAGAGATGTCAAATAAATAAGCCCAGAATTTTTGATTTATTATTTATTATAAGTTTTGAAGTGAATGTGGACAGTGAATACCTTTATGATATCTTTTTGCATTCTTTTGTTTTGGATTTTTTATTATATTTTTCTTTTTCAGGTATCTGCGGCCTTCCATGCTCCAGCACCTGCTGAGACGACTTGTATTCGATGTGCCAATTCTCAACGAATATGCCAAAATGCCACTCAAGGTACATATTGTCCTTTTGACATATTTTGTCCTGTAGACCTAACAAAAGATGAATCTGATTTTCAGTGACATTTTCCATACAGTAATACACTATTTCACTATTCTTTCACTAATATTTATTTAAATGTTTGTGTTGCAGTTACTAACCAATCACTATGAGCGATGCTGGAAGTACTACTGCCTGCCCAATGGTTGGGCTAACTTTGGAGTGTCTTCAGAGGAGGAGCTCCATCTGACCCGCAAACTTTTCTGGGGGATCTTTGAATCTTTGGCCCACAAGGTAAGGGACAGGACATTGATAGTCAAGGTAAATCCCTAAAGTACCTCTTCTGCAGTATAGGGTCTTCTGTGAGGTCATTCTTCTGTAATTGATGTACACTATTAGCATTCTCTTTCCTGTCACTCAAGCTTGTTCATATGCAAATGAGCCCCTCAGCAATCAGTGTTTTTGACCAGCTGGTTTGAAATTTTGAGTAATTCATGTATTCAAATTGTATCTTTTTTTTTAACCCTTTAAGCCACTCATATTCCTTCAAGTTTGTCACATTATCGAATCACCTCTGTGTTTTTAAAATAAGTCGTATTGTGAATCTCAAAATGCAGCAATATTATTGAAATGTTATAATTTAGCCCACATCGTACAGCCCTGTATCATATACTGTCTTATGAGTTCCAATTGTAGACATTTAATAATAAAATTCTAATAATGATATGCTTGTGAATTTGCAGCATGGTTTGTTATAATTAACGCTCAGGCCTCAAGACTAAAAAAATAATAAAATGGACAGTTAATGTATATTGTCATTACTGGGTTTGATTCTTTCTTATTTCTACAGAAATTTGATGCAGAACTGTTCAAAATCGCTATGCCCTGCATCTGTGCCATAGCTGGTGCAATTCCTCCTGATTACGTGGATGCCAGTTACTCTTCCAAAACGGAAAAGAAAGCTTCTGTTGATGCTGAGGGCAACTTTGACCCTAAACCTGTGGAGACCACCAAGTACAGTGCCTTTATCACGTTTTTATTTTAAACTTAATAAGTAATCCATTTAGTAATTCCTTTAACTGTCATGGCTTTCCTGTTTTTTTTCCATTTTTAGTACAATCATTCCTGAGAAACTGGATGGATTCATTAACAGATATGCAGAATACACACACGACAAGTGGGCTTTTGAGAAAGTAAGTCTTTAAAGTGTTAATGAGGCAAATATTTAATTAACTGAATTTGTGTAAAATGAAACATTCTTTGTAATTATGTCATTTTTATCTGATGTTTCCTATTTGTGTGTCCAGATACAAAACAACTGGACATTTGGTGAGGTACTGGATGAAAATGCCAAAACTCATCACATGCTCAGGCCGTACAAAACATTTTCTGAAAAGGTAACATTTTCTCTTTTCTTGGGATCTTCCACTATGATTCATTCAGAGCTTTTCAAACCTTGCCTGATAATCCTCTGTGCTGCAGGATAAAGAGATATATCGCTGGCCCATTAAAGAGTCTATAAAGGCCATGATAGCTTGGGAGTGGACACTGGACAAAGCCAGAGATGGAGATGAGGACAAAGCAGAGAAGAAAGCAGCTCGCAAAATCTCCCAGACTGCACAGGTAAAGAGAAGAGCGCATGTGGAACGACACTATAGCCTGGAGAGTTTTGAGATTTTTTTTAAAACTAATTTTTAACAGGATACTGTGTTATTTTAGTAGATATAACAGATTATGTGCTGATGTCACACTTCTTTTTTCACCTGATAGGCAACGTATGATCCCAGTCATGGATACAGTCCACAGCCCATAGACATAACAGGCATGACCTTATCCAGAGAGCTGCAGGTACAGTGTTGCATCCCATTTAAGGTTCTGTTTATATTTAACAATGATAATGATTCATTAAGGGATTAATTCTTCCTTTACACTGCCTCCATCTTTATCAACACACAGCTTTATCTCACCACAGTCCTGTAAACCTTCCACTTCATTCTTGCTGGACTGTCACTGATCACACCTGTCACTCTTCTCCACCCATTCCCCACCTGCCTGCACGCTCTTCTTCTTCTCTTCTCCACACTCCCCATTATATGGTATATATAAACACACTTCTGCTAATATTTCTGTCTTTTTTCCTCTTCAGTCCATGGCTGAGCAGCTGGCAGAGAACTACCACAACACCTGGGGTCGCAAGAAGAAAATGGAGCTCCAAGCAAAGGGTTTGCCAACCTCTTCTTTCTGTTGTGCGACTCTTTATGTTCAGTCATCTGGTTAACATGTATCTCTCTTTCTCTCTCACTTTTTTGTATTTATCCAGGTGGTGGGACTCATCCTCTGCTGGTGCCCTACGATACTCTGACCGCTAAAGAGAAGGCTCGTGACAGGGAAAAAGCATATGAGCTTCTCAAGTTCTTACAGCTCAATGGATACGCTGTAACAAGGTATGGCAGGTTTTATAAGAGAGGAGAAAAATGTCTTAAGACTAATTAGATTGTCAACAGGCAGCGCAGTAGAAAAAGGTGTTGCTCAGCATGTGCTTGAAAATATATGTATTTTTAAAATGCATATTTGACAGAAAGACAAAAAAGGAATATTTAACATAGTTATAGGTGCAGGTAAAGAAGAGTTCTTTAAAGATTGCAATGAGAAGCTGTTTTGAAGAATCTAAAGGAAAATATTACTTGGATTTACCTCTTTTTTGACCACAGCATCATTTTAGATGTGTTTTATAATAGTTATTTTACTTTAGACAAAATTAGAACTAAAGTGAAAGCCTTCATGAGTAGTGGGGGCGTTTTCCCTCATAGCTTTATGTGTAAGAGGATGTGTAACAGGTTGTGTGTGTGTGTTTGTGTTTGTGTGTGTGTGTGGGTTTGTGTGTGTGTGTGTGTTCTGTCAGAGGGCTGAAGGATATGGAGAGTGATATTTCCTCTATCGAGAAGCGCTTTGCTTATGGCTTCTTACAGAAACTGCTGAAATGGATGGACATTGCCCAGGAGTTTATTGCACATCTTGGTATGATGTGTGTAAATTATCAGGAGATCATAAAAAATATTACATTTTAATTCCTAATTAAAGCAATTTTATCTGCTTTTATTGTCACATGTCTCTGGTATTGGCAAAAAACTAAACTAAGTATCAGTGTGGTCAGATAATGTCGAGCAGGGTAATTTTGTTTGAATCTGGGTTTGTGGGTGTGTTTGTTGGTGTCCAGAGGCAGTGGTGAGCAGTGGCCGTGTGGAGAAATCACCTCACGAGCAGGAAATCAAGTTCTTTGCCAAAGTAAGGCTTTTTCAGGCTGACAAAACCTTCATGATTGACACAAAGTCTTAAATAGAAAGAGAATGGCAGCGCAGTTGAAACTTGGACCTCTTTAAGAGTAAAATTAATTCATGAAAATACACTAATTCATAGGAAGAGTCATACTCATGATTCTATCAGTTTAATGTGGAACCTTATTTTTGTTGCCTATTTGTATGTTTTTAACATTTTTATTTCTCTTTATTTTTTTTCCTGCTGTTTTAACACTTACAGTTCCCTGGTGTGAGACACATAAAGCTTCTCTTAAATTTTTTATTTTTTTATTTTGCAGATTCTCTTGCCTCTGATAAATCAGTACTTCAAAAACCACTGTCTGTACTTTCTGTCCACACCTGCTAAAATCCTGGGCAGTGGAGGTCATGCGTCCAACAAAGAGAAAGAAATGATCGCCAGGTTGATCTTAAGCTTTAACATCACACTCAACTGTGGAACATAAAGTCTAAATTCTGTGCTGTTCTATTCTATGCAAATCTATAATCGATTTTCCTTCCCTTTCAGAATGTTTGCCTTGGTTGGTATTTATTCTGTCTGCTTCCTTTCCTTCCTTATTTTCTTACGTCTTTTTTTTCTCTGGCTGCAGTATTTTCTGTAAGATGTCTGCTCTCGTCAGACACAGAGTTTTTCTCTTTGGTAAGACCTGTTCTATCTTGAATCGTGATTGAATCTTGATTCTGTTCTATTTTATTCTTTTTCTACTCTGTTCTGTTTAATTCTGTTCTGTTTGAATGTACTCTATTCATTTTCTGTTCTGTTTTATTCTGTTCTGCTGTTTTCTCATTGACTGTGCTGTAGTCTTTCCTATTTCACACTGAATTTTATTCACTTTTACACAATTCTACTTCTATTTACTTTGTGTGTATGTTTGTGTTTGTCACTCAGGCACAGATGCTCCTGCCATTGTTAACTGTCTTCACATTCTCGCACGCTCACTCGATGCCAGGTTAGTTATTAATTTTTGTATATTTAAGTTTAGTAACAGATCAGCTGTATATTGTATTCACACTTTAGTTTTAATTTTTTTTTTAATTTTTTTTTTTTTACTAATCCTAAAGTTTGACCCTGTGTCTCAGCCATTCTTCAGGCCATAATCAATGTGTTTTGGTCTCTACAGAACGGTGATGAAGTCTGGACCAGAGATTGTGAAAGCAGGGCTGAGATCTTTCTTTGAGAGTGCAGCTGATGACATTGAGAAGATGGTAGAGAACCTCAAACTGGGCAAAGTCTCCAAAGGCAACCAGGTGATTTAGGGCTCAGAATTCAGCATGTAAAGAAATATTTTGGCAAAAGATAAAAATCATCTTATACATGTTTGATGTCAGAAGCTCAACAACTTGATTATGTCTTAACAATTCTGAATCCTAAATTTTGTCTTAACAATTCTTTAAACTACGACTGTTCTGGCTACACCGGATTAAAAGCTCAAAAGCTCCTATATATTTGTGGAAGGATCACAAAAAATATTAGTGAAGCTGTTGGAAGTGTGGGTGATTCCTTTAATGATGTTTGGGTCTAATATCTCACGCTTCTCTTTTTCAGCCGGTGAAAGGTGTGTCTCAGAATATAAACTACACCACCGTTGCCCTCCTCCCGGTCCTTACCTCTCTCTTCGATCACATTGCACAGCACCAATTTGGAGATGATGTGATATGTAAGTGATTTAGAAAATCATATTTATTGGATTATCTATGAGTATCATTTGCACTATTGATAAAATTAATTAAATGTTTGTTTTTCGACTCATTTGTCCTGCAGTGGATGACCTACAGATGTCCTGCTACAGAATCATGTGCAGCATCTACTCTCTTGGCACAGTGAAAACTCCTCATGCTGAAAGGTTGGTCTAATGGCTACAGTTTGTGCATTTAGAGTTCTTGTTTTTAGTCGTATATATGGATGAGTATGTTAAATGTTTTATTTGAAGGTTATTTTTCTGCTCTCTCAGACAGCGTCCAGCTCTGGGAGAGTGTTTGGCTCACCTGGCTGCTGCGATGCCTGTAGCCTTCTTGGAGCCTCACCTGAATGAGTACAATGCTTTCTCTGTTTACACCACCAAAACACCCCGAGAGAGAGCCAGTGAGTGGATTCCTTTTTAGCTCCATATCCTGCCGACAATTTAAATTTAAAGGGCCTTAAATTTGAAGGGCCTTAGTTTAAACATTTGGATATGCAAAATAATGTAAATATAACTTGAATCTATCTGTCTCTCTTTATCATTCTCTAAGTTTTGGGTCTTCCTAATGAAGTGCAGGAGTTGTGTTTGGATATCCCAGAGCTGGACATTCTGATGAAGGAGATCAGTCACCTGGCCGAATCTGGAGCTCGTTACACGGAAATGCCACATGTGATCGAGATCACTCTTCCCATGCTGTGCAACTACCTGCCACGCTGGTGGGAACGGGGGCTGGAGAACTTTCCACAGCTGGAGGGGCAGCTGTGCACTGACGTCACATCAGACCACCTCAACCAGCTGCTGGGGAGCATCATGAAGATCGTAGTGAACAACCTGGGCATTGATGAAGCTCCGTGGATGAAGAGATTAGCTGGTGAGGAATGATGGCAAAAAAACCTAATGTGCTCAGCTTTTTGTGCTGGTGTAGGACATGCTGTATCACGTGTCATGTATTTCGCTGGCCTAAAATCCCAAATGCTCCTATACATTTGTGGGAGGATCACATAAAAAAATTAGTGGAGCTGTTTGAAGTGTGGGTGATTCCATATGACATTCAGTTAACTAAAGTTTGAGCAGTTAATGGTGCGCTGGTTTGTGTGTATTTTCTCCAGCTCTAAAATCAAATGTCTCAGATATGTTGCGGCGGGACGTTGACCAACCTCTGTATTTGTTAGGGGTTTAGTTTTGTTGTGGTTGTACGTATGCTAAAAAAGAGGAGGCACTTATACATGAAGGGATCTAATCAGATTTACCCACTTTACCTCAGACTAAAATATTTTTTCTCCCTGTGTTGTAATAATGCAGTTGTATGTGTTGCAGTGTTTGCGCAGCCCATCGTGAGCAGAGCTAAGCCGGAAATGTTGAAGTCCCACTTCATCCCCACCATGGAGAAGCTGAGGAAGCGCACGGCAAAGGTGGTGGCCGAGGAGGAGCATCTGCGCATGGAAGGAAAATCCGAGGGAGATGAGGAGGAAGGAACCATCAGGGATGAGTTTGCTGTTCTCTGCAGAGATCTTTATGCCCTCTACCCCTTCCTCATCCGCTACGTTGATAACAATAGGTAAAGCATCTTGTCATGAGGGTTTTAGATTTCATTAAATCATGTCCACCTTGGAGAGAAAGTGCTCAGTTGAGCTCTGTACTCGTTAATGTCATGCTGTGGTAGGAGAATAGGTTTATTTTATCTCATTAACTAACCCTAGTTAATGAGAAGTTTCTAATATTAAATTAGCACTCCTAAACTGAGAAGCTTTACACATACAGCTTTAGACACGGAAAACTTGTTTCGGAAAACTTTAACTTGTTTGTTTGTGTCAGGGCAAGATGGCTTACCTGCCCTGACCCTGATGCTGAGGAACTGTTCCGCATGGTGGGAGAAGTCTTCATCTTCTGGTCCAAATCTCATGTGAGATTGTATATCATATAATATTGTATATTATACAATATTCTGTTCTCCAGCAAAGTGTTCTAAAGAGTTTGTTTGAAATAAGAAGTATCTTAGCCGTAAACCTTAAATAGTAATGTCAGTATGTTTACTGTGTGTTGTGTGCTTACAATGACAGGTTGTCACTTTCACTTCACCTTTTGCTTTAATTTATATATTGCTTTTCCTATACTGAAAGTGAGATATAATATGTTATGGATTTTCTGCTTGTTATGCACTTCAGAACTTCAAGCGTGAGGAGCAGAATTTTGTGGTAATGAATGAGATTAACAACATGTCCTTCCTCACCGCAGACAGCAAGAGCAAGATGAGCAAGGTGAGAAGGGTTGGGTAAGCAGGGCCCTGCTCTCAGGGCAATCAGCAACATGACTTTATTGGTACCATTTAAATTGTTGCAGATTATTAAGGATCAAGTTTTTGGATTTACATGTTTTTCCATCCTATCTCTGCGTTTATAAGATATATGAGGGTTATGACTGGTAAAAAAAAAATGTGTAAATTGTATAAATATACAAATTTATGTAATTTTACAAGCATCTGTTTGCTTAAAATTTCAACCCCATTTTTCTGCAGTAAGAAAATGAACAAGGTTGGGTTCAGTTAGCATTAGTTTTAGGTTAGAATTGGGTTCTGTTAGGTTAGCTAAGGCAAGGATTAACTGACCTAATCTACCTTCTAACATAAGCAGCATGGTGTTGAAAAACCCTGCGACATGTTTTCTCCCTGTTTCTAAACCAAGACACCCATCGCCCCTCTCGTGAAGAAGGTAAAGTATGTTAATGTTTAGGTGTGAATGTGAAGATGATGTAAGCAACCTATGTCTGTTGCCTTTCTGAATCCAGCGAGCGACTGCCTGACTGATGTTAAAATCTTTTTTGTTAATGGTTTTCTCTTTCTGACTGTTCCTCGACCCTGCGTCCGTCGGCGATGCTGGTGTGTGTTTCTAGGCCGGGGACTCTGAGGTTAGATTTTCTTCCTGCACGCCTGCTGTACTGCCGCATGGCACCCCACGTCCTGGGGGGCTTTTCATCAACCCTTTCTCTGCACACTGGCACCAAGCACATAAGCCTCCAGTATTCTGGCACCTGGCACATGCCAACGTTTATCTGTAGCTCAGGAAGGACCAACCAAGTCTTTCAGTCTTATATGTAACTTGACTTGTACTTCATACACCTTGCTGGAAAAAAAATTCATGGAAAATATCAAATAACCATAGCACACAAAACCCACACATAACCTTGTGATTCTGCTATCAAGCTAAAAAAAAAATTTAAATAGAAGGTGGATGCAAATAGTAAGAATAAATTATAGAAAGACACAGTGGAGAATGTTCAACAAAGGTTTATCAGGACACTAATGTAGTTTGTAACTTGAGATGATTTGACCACTTACCCCAAATTCATGATGTGTTTGGTTTCTGAAGTTTGCTTCTTTGTAAAGCTGTGTGATATTTGCAGTTTGGTTATTGGTGGGTTGTACAGTTTCTTAGCTTCAATGACCTCGTACTGCAAACTTCCGATATTAAACAGGTCTTGGTAGATTAATTACAGCTGAGATGAAAGGGAAATTTCAATTTTTAATGTGGCACAGGAACAGAAAGCCTCCTCACCCCGTGTCCAGGATGGTGCCTCCTATCGCCTGCAGTCCTGCCAGTGTGCGCAGGGGGGAGTCTGAGTGGAGGCGTTTGATGAAAGTTTCTGTAGTAGAGAGTCAGGCTCATGGCACTTGGCTTTTGCAGCACTAAGGCCCTGAGCCATTACCCTGAATGCCCGTTTGGCCTGAGTGGACCATCGTCCGGATGGGGATCATCATAAATGTATTGTTTCAGTTTCTCTTTTTCATTTTTTGGTTGATTTGGTTGAAGAAGGTTGATTTCAGGATTTCTGTCCAGGCTGGTGCATCTCTGCCAGTTTTGGAAAAGGAATGTATGTTCCTACATGGCTTAAACTTTTAAGTGGTCTTTTTTTTTGGTACATTTTCTAAACCTCCTGAACTGAAGGGAAACTGACCCCAACATTATTGGTTGGTTGATTTGGCTGATTTTTGCATTGCAATACAGCTTCCTTGACCTAAGGGAGCAGTTAGGCACATTGTGATATCTATCATTCTAACAGACGTCTAACTGGACTTTCGTGCCTTTAAACTCCATGTAACACTGAAGCCTCTCCCCATCCTCCCCCTTTTAACCCATGACCCCTGATGCAATCAAACACAACTGATTGAAATGGGATTATGGAAAAAGGGATGTTAGAAAAGCAGAGGGCAACTTACGGTTTCGCATCAGACTCTTTTGTTTGTAGTCAAACCTCTGACTGAACTTGCCCAGTGAGTCTGTTATTTCAGTCACAGAGAGGAGACCAAACCACCACATCGCTGTTCCTACAGACAGAATTGTTTCCCCTGTCAGCCGATACGAGCAGATAGGTTTGCCGTCTACGGCTGATCAAAAGCATGGATGTCTATTCCTTTAAATCCACACACCTCACACTAGACACTCATCAACACAAAGAACAGAATCTTCTTGTTGAAGAACTTACTGAAACACAGTGACTCTGTATTGTTCATGTCAGTAACAGAATCGGTGTGAGTGTAGTTATGTGCCCTAAGGCACTGGAGCGGATACAACTTTGAGCTTTGTGTTGTTTCAGTGTGATGTGGTTCGACTCAAAGTATAACCTGTCATCTGCTGTGTGACTTACATTACCATTACGTTCCAATTCCAGCTCTAACGTATGTATATTTTATGTGATCATAGTGTTTTATGCATGTCTTAGTCCTGTAAAAAAAGCATGCACTCTTCCCTCTTTGCAAGTGATTAAAATGTCACTGATCTTTCCCTCTTTACAGAATAGAATAGATAGTTTAGTTATATTGTTCTCGTCTTCTTCCCTTTCTCCTGCACTAAGTGTCCTTCTCTTGTCCAACCTGATGAGAAGTGATATTAAAAGTTTGTCTCTACCCTCCCATTAATGACCCTGATAATTAAAAGCACTAAAACAACTCTAAAATGCTAAATGCAGGATCTTAAATGTTGAATCTTGGGAGCAAAGGAGGGATCAGCATCACCGGTCACAGAGGTTGGAGTTACTGCAGTTACTGCTAGAATAATTCAAGAACCTTGATTCCTAAAGAATATTTGAGTGTCTTTGAATGTGCCTGGATTTTTATATTTTGCTTATTTTTTAAATAGTTGATTTGTATGGGTAAATCTCTTTAACGGTAACGTTTTTCCTTTGCTTAATATTTATTAATGTTTTTTACAAGTTTGGGAGTCAGGTAGACAGATGGTCTCTCCATTCAGTGCAGGAGCAGATTTAATTTTTGTGAGCAGTGAATTTCTCCAGGTTATGGAAAGCAGTGACTATTTCTTTGTGTTAGGGTTTTTCAGTGTTGTATTTCATGTTTTAATCTGGATGTTACGGCAGGCTGGTGGCTCAGATGTTGAGCGCACCAAGAAGAAGCGACGAGGGGATCGATACTCTGTGCAAACGTCGCTGATCGTTGCAGCGCTGAAGAAAATGCTCCCCATCGGGCTCAACATGTGCTCTCCTGCTGACCAGGAGCTCATTAATCTCGCCAAGATCCGCTACTCTTTGGTAGAGTCATTACAGACGAGGAAGATGTGTTCTGTGTCATATTCTTTCATCTGTCCTTACCAGTGTTTTGTTTACAGCTGACATTTACATGGCATTACATTAATAAACAATCACATAAATACAAGCATTTATGGACAACAAAGGTCACAGTCCATTCAACCTGTTAAAGATAACATTCATTAAAAATTCCTGTATTACAGTTTAAAGTATTACAGAATTACTATGAATGGCAGACGGAACAAAAAGGCGTGCCGTGTGAAGGCTTAGTGCTTATTGTAAACAAATTAATAAAAGGGAGAATCCTGAAGTATATCCAGCCAGAACAAATCCTTTAATATAAAATAGATATTTTCTTTTGTCTTTGGTTGTGAATGTGTTCTTTAATTTAACTCGGAGACGTTTCTTTTTGTGTAAAGCTGTTGTCTTAAAAACCTTTTTTAAAAACTAGTTATTTGTTGATGTTTTACAGAAAGATACGGATGAAGAGGTGAGAGAGTTCCTTCAAAACAACATGCACCTCCAGGGAAAGGTAAACCAACAGCACTCAGTTCTTCTGCAGTGTGTGAAGGCTTGGTTGAGAATTCTACATGTTAAATCTTTTGTTTGATTTTTAAGCATTGCATAATCTGTATATAGTACAACATTCTGATGAATTGGAAGTTGATGTTTTCACAATTAAATGATTAATCCCCCCCCTCTCTCCCTCATACTCTCTCTCACTCTTTCTCACTCTGTCTCTCTCTCAGGTGGAGAACCCTTCTATGCGCTGGCAGATGGCTCTGTATAAGGAAATGGCAGGGAAAGCTGACGATGCAGATGCTCCCGAAAAAGTGGTGAAGCGAGTGCAGGAGGTTGCCGCTGTGCTCTACCATATTGAGGTGGTGAGTACCTTTATTGAACAAAAAGTCTAAAATATTGCTTAGATTTTATAGCTTTTATAGAGTTCTACAGACGCCCTCTCTTCTCCTAAAAAAGACGGAGCACCCATTCAAATCCAAAAAGATGGTTTGGCACAAGCTGCTGTCGAAGCAGAGGCGAAGAGCTGTGGTCGCCTGTTTCAGGATGACTCCACTCTACAATCTTCCCAGGTGAGACAGATCATCGGACCTCAGTGATCTGCTGAATCATGGAGCTTTTATTTTCATGCAGGGTGGATGCAACCTAATTATCTTGGCTCTTTCAGGCATCGCGCGTCCAACATGTTTTTGGATGGATATAAACGGAACTGGCTCCAAACAGAAGGATACTCCTTTGAGGACAGGATGATCGATGACTTATCTGTAAGCGCCTTTTCCTGTTTTTGTGAGGTCACAAGAAAAACTGACTTTCACAGACCCGAGTTACTTCATTTACTATAAAACACATCACACAGAAAGCCATGGAGCAGGAGGAGGAGGAGGAGGAGGAGACGGAGACGAAGCCAGACCCACTTCATCAGTTGATCCTTCACTTCAGCCGCACAGCCCTCACCGAAAAGAGGTGTGAGAGTTTAGAATTTAATGATCATATATGTATGTATACGGATTACAGCACTGATGCGTAGTTCATTCATGCAAATTCATGTTGATCAGTAATATTTTCTTTCTTACAGTAAACTTGACATGGACTATTTGTACATTGCTTATGCTGATATTATGGCAAAGGTGGGTTTTCTTTCTTATAAATTAACTTCAGATGGTCTGAATGTAGTTCCCACAGTAGCCTAAATGGAGCTTTAACTAAAAGCAAAAAAGCTTTTTCATGAGGATACTTTAGGATTATTGTTTAGCAATTGTTTTCCTCCTCACTGCCCTTTAAAGTGTTTTATCCTAATCATTTAAATGTAAACTGACTATTAAAGGATTCAAACATATACGATTTTAGGGAAAAGGTGGCTGATATACTGTAATTTATTTGTCTCTTCATTTGAGTTAACAATGCTAAGCTTCATGAGTGTTTGTGGGTACCTATAAAATATAAAAATGATGTGGACAGGAAATTGGGATCTTGAGGTATGTGTATTGTGTGGCCTGATGTATTTACTCTAGGTTTTGTGTTAAATCTAAGATTCTTTTTGTTCTGTGTGTGCCTAGAGCTGCCACATTGGTGAGGAAGATGAGGGTGAAGAAGAAGATCAGGCTGGAGGAGCAGAGGAGATGTCGTTTGAGGTGCGACAGTCAGAGACGGTAATGTTGCCGGGGGCAGGGGACAGGGACACTGGAGCGGTACAGAAGCCAGAGACTTTATCTTCTTCATCGCCATCATCATCATAATTATCTTCTTCATCATCACTACACTCATTCTTGACCACACATCCCACATTGGTGTAAACTAACACCTTCAAGTTGAAAGAGTGTTGCTGGAATATCCTCTGTGTACATTGTACACTCTTTAGTGTACAAATGTAGGTTTATAAATGTAACTGGTAGAGCATGAGTAAGGTATATTCAGTATCAGTAACCACGTCTCTACAAGGAAGGTGATTTGATCTCTTAGTTACTGTAATTCATCAGAATACTGGGATTACTTTCCAGAAATGTTCCATTTATACATTTCTCACTATATATCTGGGTAACTGGGTAACAAGTAACGTATTATCAGAAAAGCCTGTGCTGGTCTGTCAGTTCAAACGTACTGACAAGAGCGGGGGTAGGCCATTTTGGTGTCCCAGGCATGGATGGGCAGTTGAGTCACATGGGAGCATAGATTCTTTTACAAGTGTTTTCAGAAAACAAAGTTTTCTTCTTTTTAAGTGAAGAAGTGAAGTGAAAGTGACTATCCTTGTCATTGTGAGTACAGGGCACAGCACACAGTGAACCACAACGAAATTACAGCTCTGTTTTTTACCCACACACAAACATGTACAGCAGGGGGCGGCTATTGAAAGCACCTGGGGGCAGTGATGGGGATGGTACCTTGATCAAGGGTACCTGAGGGCAGCCTACTGGTCTGGGATTCGAACCCACAATCTTCTGATCCCTGGGCCTCATCCCTAAACACTAGGCCACCGCTGCCCCTAATAAAGGAGGTGTTTGCTTTTGTGACTCCAATTCTGTAGTGGTCTTCTCCTTCCATACAATAATGAACTACAGGCGAGTCCTTTAAAGCCAGGCCTAATATAGTAAAGGTAGTATAAGCTGGACCCATCCTGTACCTGTTCTAAAGAGGTATCTGGGTGATCCCGGAGCTTTTTTTATTCCTGAGCGGAGGGATTGGAAAGCCTTCCTCTGTCACACTGAGGGTAAAAGGCCTTAAAGCCCAGTTGCCTTTGGGCTCTGAGAGTTTCCTGTCTTAGTGAGATACTGAAAGAAATGCTTCAAATAGACCTGCAGGTGTTATTTTAACACTGATGGTTTTGTGTTTTTTTTGGGTTCTGTGTGTAAACTGAACTTAATCAGGTTTGATGCTTGTGTAGTTTGTGTCCTGCAGTGTTTAACACAGATATTGCAGCACTTTAACTCACTGCTCATCTCATTACTTTTTAATCAAACCGATTTGAGCCTGGTGATGTTTGGAGAAGATGTGAAACTTGTTTGGTTGTTTCTCTGTTAAATGTTTGTTATATTTCATGTGAAGCCCTGTGCCATGAAGCTATTCTGTAGATTCAGTAAAACATACTGGGTTATACTATGAACACAACATATTCACAAATAATTTTTTTAAGTTTCATTTATATAGTGATTTTCTCAAAGAACTTTACTAAGCTACACAGCTACACTAAGCTACATAGTAACACAGTGAATGCCCCAAGTAAAGAGGTGGATGAAAGTAAGAATGAGAACAAAAAATTAACCTATTAGTACCATCAAATGTGGAAAATGGTTTGTAGTGCTCAAGCTGTATGGTTGTGGTTTCATCTGAAGGTGCTCTGCTGTGTGATTGTCCTGTTTCCTAACAACCCTGTGCATTTATCTGTTTCTCTGTCTGTTCTCTCTGTTTCACAGCGAATCAGTCTTAAAGTCAGCCGGAAATCAAAATCGGCCTGTTTTGGCCTTTTTTATTTTTTTATGTCCATACTAAGGACTTTATCATTTCAGAGACATTTTTTGTTTTGGCACATTTCAAAAATGTATATAGATATTTTGCTTTGGAAATAACTTCAGTGATTACTTTATTTAGAGTGCCAATTTATTAAATGTTTCATTAGCCTGTTAACTGCTCTGTTTATCTGCTGACTTGTGTGGCTTCAAATGACAAAATATGAATAACATTCCCCTTACACACAAACATGTAAAACTGAAGAATCCGGTTTCACTAAAAGGAAGATAAATGTGATTTCCTTTTTATGTTGACTTTAATATTTTGGCTATCTTACTCTGCTTTGTTAACTTCGCATACTAACCCACTAACACACAGACTACAGTCAAAGCCAAATACACACACACACACACACACAAATCACATGGCGTGTCAACATATCTAAAGGAACACACAATACATACTGAATTGGATCAAACAGCATTGGTAAGACAAACAGACACCACATACTCTCACACACATGCTCACACACAGTGTATGTTTTAGGAGTAGGCCAGGCAAACAGGGGAGGGGGGTGTTTCTCTCTGTGGGGTGGGGGGGCATGTCTGTAAATTGCACTCTTGATTTATTAAATCTGATGATCCAGTCTCTGCCCACATATGTGCTTTTTTAAAGAGGGGCTTTAGCGCACCAGAACATAATTCAGAAGCAGTTTGAACTTGAAGACCAGTACAATTATAGAAATGGTAAAACTATTAACATTTT
Source organism: Hepsetus odoe (assembly GCA_017165825.1). Classification (NCBI taxonomy): domain Eukaryota; kingdom Metazoa; phylum Chordata; class Actinopteri; order Characiformes; family Hepsetidae; genus Hepsetus; species Hepsetus odoe. The sequence continues at coordinate 9,639,822 of CM029383.1, read as the reverse complement.
GAATCAATGTAATTCCATGTTTAATTGTTATATAAAGCTTACATAAAACACTGTTGATTTTATGCCTTTTTGCTGACAGCCACAATAATAGTTGTTTTCTTGGATGTTATTGGATTTAGACACATGTGAGTGGAGCTACTGAATACAGACCTGTCTTCTACTTCTACCTCTTCTATTAATCAGTACAATGTGTGTGTCTGCGTTGTAGAAACGAATGCTGATGTTTTATCCATTTGTTCTGGTCAGTTACATGGGTCACTCTTCCCCTCTCCAATAAAAGCTAAATTGTTGCGTCTGTTTACTGTAGTCCAATGTTTGTTCTTAAAGACAAGCATGATTATTTAGAATAACAAACTCTACTACTAATCAGACCAGAGTGAGAGAGTGAAACACAAATAAACTCCTCGTTAATCCAATGGATGTGGAGCAAGGTCAGTGAACAGTTACCAAGAAATGCTTTGATTCCACATGAATAAGATATTTAACACGAGCAAACTGAAAAACAGTAGATTGATGTAATACAGCATATTTTAACAGTGCACATTATGTATATGAATCTAATCAGGGTCATTTTTATTGCAGGAGAGCATGTAGATGTAGTTTAGAGAAAGAATTAATTAAAGGATTATGCAGAATAGTCAGATAAAGATAACAGATTTACAGAAAAGGTATACAATCTGTTATTTTGGTGTTTGTTTTAGGGGTAATAAGGTTAACAGGGTGTTTGCTGTGCAGGAGAAAGAGATGGAGAAACAGAGGCTTCTGTATCAGCAGTCTCGCCTCCACAACCGCGGAGCAGCAGAAATGGTCCTGCAGATGATCAGCGCCTGCAAGGGTACGTCTCCAACACAGTTTACTTAAGAGCGAAACTGGTCTTCAATGATCTGTAATGTTCATATGATCAACAAAGTCACTCTGAATGACTGAAATAACCGACAGGAAGTGAACTGGGCCAATGACCTCCCTCATTTAAAAAATGATATGCTTCATAACATGGCCAAAAATCTTCTTTGTCTTCCAGCTGCCCCATTAGGTCTCTCCACAGTGGACCATCTGCTTCCTTGTCTTCCTGTCCTCTGCATAATTCTGTTTCACAGGGTCCCCCTGGATGTCAACACATCCATGAACCTTCTCTTCATCCATTCTCTTCGTTTCTTGAGCTCCATCCTCAACATCCTGCTCTTGAATTACAAATTTTCTCTCCTTTGGACATGTCCTAACCAACACATTCTCACTTTTCTCACTTTGTCTCCAAACTGTCCAACCTGAGTTGTCCTTCTAATAAACTAGTCCTTAATCATGTCCAGCCTCTCGACACAATCAGCATCTTTAAAAAAAAAAAAGTTAAATTATGAATTATAACATTTTGAAGAATTGTAAGGTGTTCTCTAACTTTCAAAAGTGTTCTCATTGTGGTCAGAATCAGATTCTTTTAGACACTTTAGTAAATAGCCTTTAGCATTTTTTTTATCTTCATTCATAATCAATATGTGTGGACTAATAGCAAGGAAGTCCCATGAAGTATTCCTTTTTTGGCTTCCAGGTGAGACAGGCTGCATGGTGTCTTCCACACTAAAACTAGGCATCTCCATTTTGAATGGCGGGAATAATGAAGTCCAGCAGGTCAGTAAAGCACTTCCTGTCAGGGGATGAAATGAAACAGGCATAAAATAGATTTACTTGACATTTATGTCATTCCACCTCCTCTGTAGAAAATGCTGGACTATCTGAAGGATAAAAAGGATGTCGGTTTCTTCCTGAGTGTCCAGACGCTGATGCAGACCTGCAGGTAAGAACAGCCTTACACTCACTGTCCACTTTATTAGGAACACCTCTTTTGTAGCTCCACTATGCCGGTGTACAGGTACAGACTGTGGAACAGTTGCACAGTTTATGACCTGAAGTCTGCTGCTGTCCAGATATTATTTGGGAGGTGGACATTTTTTAGTCCAGTAGTGGTAACAAACCAGAAATGCCATGAAACATGCTTGGCTTTTGTAGCAAAATATTGGAGCCACAAGAGAAGGATTTCTGAAAAAGTAGAGGGTATAAAAGTTGAATTTCCTTAAACACTGAAGAAGGTTTACTGGATTAATGTGTTGTGTTGCAGCGTTTTGGACCTGAACGCCTTCGAGAGGCAAAATAAGGCTGAAGGTTTAGGAATGGTATCTGAGGAGGGCACAAGTAAGTCAAACTTAGGAAACTTAGCATGCGCATAATTATTATTTACACCAGTCACACATCACAGACAAGGTTGGTTTCTAGAAGTGTCCGATGTAGTGTCACAGTCAGTGGGTGCTGCATGTCAGGCAGTAAGTGAACAGTCAGTTCTTTGATGTTGGAAGCAGGAGAAATGAAACGTAAGAATCCGAGGGAACAACTTCAGCGAGACAAACTTGATTTATAGTCAGACACTTATTCTTTCTTTTTTACTTTTTTTTTCATGTCAAATTTATTAAAGCAAAGCAGTCCTATACACAGCATAGTAGGTTAGTGAAATTTTTATTTTTCTTGTTCTTCTGAAAACAAAGTGTAGGAAATAAATGAAGGGCTTCATAGTGTATTATTTCTCAGCAGTGTATGTTGTATAATGGTTGGTGTGCAATGTTTTAAGTTTAGAATTTACATTTTCCTTCTGTTTATTCTGTTTGTTTCCATGAACTTGCAGTGAGTAAAAGGTGATAATCTTATGTGGCAACATTCCTGGAATTAAATAGTTGTGTGAGTTTATAAAAGCGACTTTCATGACTCTAAATGAACACTTTTTGGCAGAAGGATTAATTATGGACAGATTATCCACATGATCAGTGTCCACAGCATGCAGTCCCCAGTACCCTTAGCTGTCCCTTCCACCTAATGAGTCCATCATGTGATCATTATAAAAAAGCCATGCACTTCCATCTTTTACTCACCTAATATCATGTCATTCAGAGAGGTGTGGGTGAAAGACCTGGAATTAAGGCCAGACCAATATTTCTGCTGGTTGATAAAAAAGGACTGGTGAGAGCTAAGGGCTAGAAAACTTAACTGAACCAGGAGGTTGTGGATTCGAGTCTGGCGCTATTCTTTCTCCAACACCATTGGAGCTCCTGAACAAAACCCTGAACCCATAGATGCTCAGTTTATTCCACATTTCTGGACCAGAGAGTCTGTTAAACACTTTAGAAGTAAAGAAGTACAGATGATCTGTGCCTCCATGTGTCTGTGTGGGTTTGCTCCAGTTTCTTATCACAACATTATGACTTTTGGACAGAAAGAGCTAGTCATTTTTGGGGTGATCAGTCAGTTTTCGAAAGTATTAAATTAAATAAGCTGTTATCTCAAATTAAAATGTTGTAGCTTCTTAAAATCAGTATTAAAATCAAAATACAAGATGTTCCAACCGTTCAGGCCAACGTTACAATTTATGTTTAACTCCGTTATCTACTGCACTCACCTTCACCTTCCCTCTCTCCATCACCATACTCAACCCCTACCCCCCCCTCTCTCTCTCCCTCTCCCTTTTTACCTGGGCCTCAGACATGAAGCGAGAGCGTGGTAAATAATGCCTCTGTCCATTTTTCACTTCCTCCCTCTCTTCTCTCTGTCCACACTCTCTCTGTCCCTTTGACTTTTTATCATTCTCCTTTGTTTTGGATCTTTAACACATCACTCAAGGAAAAGACTTTACAACCTCAACACACAAATAAAGATTATAGTTTAAATGATGTGTTTACTGAGTGTCCAGTTTATTAGTAGACGTATCTTTACTCATTGGCCATTTTATCAGAAACACCCAGACAGGTTTCACTGAAGGTCAAAAAAATGTTGTGTGTGGAAAAGAGCACAAGCTCAACAAAGAACATATTTATGCACTAAACAGGTTCATATGTTGATCACAATATCTGTTTTATTTTCACTATGTTGAACTAAGTAAATTAAACTCAGTACTCTTTACCTTGCAGTTTACTGATTGTCATAGTTTACTAAACTTGTATAAGACTGTAAAAGTGTAGATTTACAATCACAGATTCCTGCTCTTGTATTGAAGACTGGGGTCCAGAGGGACGGAGGAACTGTGCAGAAGAATGTCAGTCTGTAACTGTACACCTGTGCAGAGGATCTGTATGATGTGTGTAAAAAGGCCAATGTGGTGTACCTAATAAACTAAACACTCAGTGAATGCCTACTCGCGCGCACACACACACACACACACACACACACACACACACACACACACACACACACACACACACACACACACAGAATGTGTTTGAGTTATGGTTTTTGTCCTTGAGTGCCTTTTCACTGATCTGCTGTTACTCCACAACTCTGACGTGTGCCTGTAAAACCCTGGACGTGTCCATCATTTTGCCCAGAGATGAGGATCCAGGATTTGTGATGAGGATTTTGATTTGTCACATTGACTTCTGCACATCAGTCTGATATTATATTGTCTATCTGGAGCTGAATGATGTCCTCGCGGCACTCACTAAGGTTTTGTTTGAAAATATAGCTAATTGACATCAAGCCTTTTTCAGTTTTTAATGTTTTTCATTCATGAAAGCACAAATGTATCTGATGTGTATTTTTATGATCCCCATGCTGTTTAGAATAAGTACTAATTCTTTAAAGAGAGAATCACACCCTCAGAGTGTCCTGGAACATTTTCATTTCACCTCTAATCCAGGTCACCCCACCTTTTCTCAGACCCGTTCAGTCTTGGTCCCTACTGACACACACAGCTGAGTTTAGGAGTTCAGTAGTTCTGCATGATAATATGTGTGTGAGTTTTGCTTTGCCTTTTAACCCTCTCTCTCCTTTCTCTATCTGTAAAACAGTGTGTGTGCATGTGTGTGTGTTCATGTACAGATACATTTATGGTATATTTATGTATGTTGTCCTGAATGTATGTTTGTGTGTTTAGATGTATTTATATGTGTATGTGTGTATATTTGTGTGTGTGTGTGTGTGTGTGTGTGTGTTTCTGTGTATGTATCTACAAGCATGATGAGTAGATCCTCATGATGTGATCTTGTGCGCCCAGAGTGTTAAAGAGCTTTAAAGTGGAGAGATCATCATCAGAAATGCTGATGTGGCTAACAGAAAAAAAAAAGAGAAAGGATTCAAACGGTTAGCCATGTCACACTTTTTGGATGAACCACTGTTTTAATGTTGGAACGTTTCCTGACTTCCTTGCCCATGTGTAATGTTTTGTTCTTTTTTTCTTTTTTTATGTTGTGGATCATTTGCTTACCTTCTCTTTCCCTCCCTTTTTTCTTTTATGTTTATGTGCGTTCTATAACTCTTGCTAATTATCTGTGCTGCCCCGCTGTAGAGACTCTGCTGTGTAACAGGGCCGTGATTAATTCTTAAACCTCACTCTGATGTTTGTTCACCTCACTCTCCCCCCTACCAGGTGAGAAGGTGATGGCGGATGATGAGTTTACCTGTGACCTTTTCCGCTTCCTTCAGCTGCTCTGTGAAGGACACAATAATGGTTAGTAGCCACTCTTCACACCCGGAGTAGACTGAAAGAGGAAAATCAGAACAGTACTTAAAAACAGACCTGTTCCAAGCATCATCATCATTTTGGTCACATTTACATTTTAAATGTTTAGATGTTTTTCTACTTGGAAACAGGAGACAAAGCCCAACTTTAGGGTTCCACTACAGCTACCATTGCTGTGGCTCCAGCACCTGTAATAAACAATGTCTCAATGTCAGTCTCACCCAGTGGAACATATATATAAGTGTGAGTTTTATTCTCACAGATTTCCAGAACTATCTCAGAACCCAGACTGGAAGCACAACCACCATTAACATTATTATCTGCACTGTAGATTACCTGCTACGTCTACAGGTGAGCAGGACACATTAAACACCTAAACAGTGATATTTTTAATTGTATGTGTTGTATAACTGCACTGAACATCAGTTCATTATGTAACAATACGCTGAAACTGAAATGGGAATATTAACATCTGCGTCTTGTACATGGTACATAAAACAGCTTCTGAATGTCTGCAGGAATCCATCAGTGACTTTTACTGGTATTATTCCGGTAAAGAGATCATTGACGAGCCAGGAAAGAGGAACTTCTCCAAGGCCATGACTGTGGCCAAGCAGGTCTTTAACAGCCTTACTGAGTACATCCAGGTGAGGCTGGTGCTGTGATGGGATCTTTACAAACATCATTCTCTGCAAGAAAAATTTTTCACAAGGATTACTGTTTATACCATTTCGTTGCGATGAAAAGGACATCGGTTAGCCTTAATCTTCGATCAAAGAGGTCCATCAACCATCTTGTATCTTTTATACACCAAGCTGGATGGAACTTTTACTGCATACACAAGTTTCCTGTTTTGTTTTTATTTTACTGAGTGGAGGGAAGGGAGGACCACCCTTCTCACCCAGAGAGAGAGAGAGATGGTAATTTTGGTAACTCTCGCTGTCCTCTCTCTGTCTCTCTCTCTCTCTCTCTCTCTCTCTCTGTCTCTAGGGACCCTGTACAGGTAATCAACAGTCTTTGGCCCACAGCAGACTGTGGGATGCTGTTGTTGGTTTCCTTCATGTTTTTGCTCATATGATGATGAAACTTGCTCAGGTGAATGAAATCCCACCCCATTTACACACACAGTACTGCTCACACCCCATTTACACACACAGTACTGCATGCGCACAGTTCTGTTCATAATTCAGACATTTTCATAAGAGGTGACTGTTAGATGACTTTGAAAAAATTTATTTATTTGTAAATGAGGTATAAACACAAATCTGTCACTGGATGTAGTCACTTTAATGCCTTTCTTACAAATGTGCGCTCATTTCCACTAAAAGTAGATGCATGAAAGAAAAATAATGCTTTTAGTTGCTTACATAGTTCTGTTTAGGTGCTTTTTTTTAGATGTGTTACATTCCTTACTCAGTGCAGTGTATTGGAATGTAATGCTATTCTTGCTGAGAAATAAAGGAATGTTTTATTGATTCATGTAACTGTTTTTCACATGTCTGTGCAGGGAAGAGTATGTATCACTCTATTTTTTATCAAAGTGATTGCCTTTGTGTTGGTCCTCTCTAAACCATAGTCCCACACAGTCTGAGTGTCTGTATCCCCTGCTGTACACAGAGATACAGAGAGATACACACAGAGACAGAGAGAGATCAGAGATAACAGAGTCCTGTCATTTTAATTCAGAGTCGTTTAAATAAAGCACAACTTGTTGCTTTGTTTCAGGTTCATCTGCTGATGGCATTCAGACAAATTTTTATTATCTTGAATGCCTTTTTTCTGAATTTTATTTAGAATACTAGTGTTTAAAAGTGAACTTTCAATCACATAAATAATTGGATTTCAATATTTATCTAACCATACTCATCAAATTGGATTCGCTCAATGGCCATGCAGAAAATAATGACCTCCTTTGGTATAAAACACAAAAATGGACCTTGATGACAAAAATACAAGATACATGTTGAATAAGGGCACTTTAAATGAGTTGCTGCTTAACAGTGAAGATACTGCAGGTTTTGTGAGTAAATAATGAAGAATGTGTAAAGCAGGTGGATCAGACAGCATGGGAAGGTGACAGGGCCCTTCCTGATGAAGACCTTTATGTCCTTTAACCACCCTTACACTATGACCACGGTTGGGAAGAATAAAAATGTATTGAATTATTTAAAGCCAGAAAACGAATTATCTCCACGTCTTTCACAGTATGTTGTATTAAGATTGCTTACTGAAACTTTCCCAGCCCTGAACATTAGGCAAGGGTTTTGATTTTGTCGGTTTTGGCCTCCTCCTTGTTTGTGATCTCCTTTATCCCCAGTATGATTTCCATCGAATCATCCGTGCCATGTTTGAACATTCTAGTGTTTGCAAATAGACATGTGTTTTGAAAATAAGCTTTGCGTTTTCTCAGCATGAACTAAACCTGCCGTTCAGAATCCATAACAATCTCTGTAACCTTCAGCATCCACTCCTGTCCACAGCGCTCAGTTTGCTGTTTTTGTTGCCGTCCCGAAACATGCCAGTATGTAATACATGTAATACTGCCAACCGGAATGATCGTCCTGCACCTTCAGTCATATTTACAGCAGATTTGACTTCTTTAATCAAATATCAGTTCCGCATTTGCTTTTATTGAAATGTATTTTTTAACAGTTATTTAGAAACATTATTTGCACGTATTTCAGTGATGTTAGTAATTTGTTTTCTTTTTTGAGTTCTCTGGGATGTGTCACAGTTGTAGTAGAGGCTGGAAGACTTCTCCATTTGTTCTGTTTCAGGATTCGAGTCAGATTGGTTTGCTGAAAGAGCTGCTGGACCTTCAGAAAGACATGGTGGTGATGCTGCTCTCTTTGCTGGAGGGTCAGTATCAAAAAAGCAGAACAGGCAGGGCTTCACGTATCTCGTGATAACATCGCCTTGGAGGCCATGGAATAGTGGTGCCCCTCTAAGTGTTTTATTTTTAGATTTTTCATATTAGCTAGTGCTTGAAAGTTAACTGTAGTGCATGTCCTCATGCTCTTTTGAAAGAACAGATTAAGGTTTTAAGGCTCCTTTTAGTACCAGTTTAAAGGAATAAATCAGCAAATCAGTTTGTAAAAGTAATGAATGAGTAAGCAGGATAAGCATAAGTCCTTTATAAAAGAACATTAAAGAAAACTAAAAAGGACATGAAGGACAGATGCAGGAACAGACCAGAGGAAACAAATATGGGTGTATTTAACAGAGACACCCAAAACGGAACACATTGGTTGGGGAGGAGACAAGAACAAGTCACAACCACTTAAGGGACAAAATGAAGTCAAAACGTGACTGTAAGACGTTTTGTTTGTTTAGAATATCAGCATTCAGGAATTATTCATTAAAGCTTTATTAATGCTCACTTATTTACATTGTATTTGTTACGTTATTACTGCTAGTTAATGTTAACTCACAAACAGTAACTCACAAAGTCTTAGATCATTAAGAGAAAAGGAAAGTGACTATTAAGTAACTTTAAAACAGAAAATTATCAGAAATTTTTAAAGAAAACTTTTTGAGCTTTGTTGGCAAGATTCTGCTGATGCCGTACCATCTGATGAACCCAACCTTTCTCTAAGTTTAGATATTATATTGGTCAAGCCCTGAGTTAATGTCTTTATTTGTTAATATTAAGATCCTATCTTTTTTGTCTAGGCAATGTTGTGAATGGCACAATTGCTCGTCAGATGGTGGACATGTTGGTGGAATCATCCAGTAACGTTGAAATGATCCTTAAATTCTTTGACATGTTTCTCAAACTGAAAGACATTGTTGCTTCTGATGCTTTCCGGGACTACGTCACTGATCCCAGAGGATTAATTTCAAAGAAGGATTTCCAAAAGGCCATGGACAGTCAAAAGCAATACACTCCTTCAGAGATTCAGTTCCTCCTGTCCTGCTCCGAAGCAGACGAGAACGAGATGATAAACTATGAGGAATTTGCGAGCCGCTTTCAGGAGCCCGCAAAGGACATCGGCTTCAATATTGCCGTTCTGCTGACCAACCTCTCTGAACACGTTCCTCACGACACCAGGCTGCAGAACTTCCTGGAGCAGGCCGAGAGTGTCCTGAACTACTTCCGGCCGTTCCTGGGCCGCATTGAGATCATGGGTGCCAGCAGGAAGATCGAGAGGATCTACTTCGAGATCAGCGAGGTGAACCGTCGGCAGTGGGAGATGCCGCAGGTCCGCGAATCCAAACGGCAGTTCATCTTCGATGTGGTAAACGAGGGCGGGGAGTCTGAAAAGATGGAGCTATTTGTAAACTTCTGTGAAGACACCATCTTTGAGATGAACATCGCCTCTCAGATCTCTGAGCAGGAAGAAGAGGAGAAAGGAGATGATGTTGAAGAATTAGTTGAGGGAGGAGAAGGAGCAGCAAGTGATGAAGAAAGTGGAAATGAAAACAGCCAACCAGAATCCAGTTCTGCTTTTGCAGACTTCCTCAACAGCATGCTCAGCTTTTTAGGAATGTTCACGTTCCGTAACCTTCGTAGACAGTACCGAAGACTCCGAAAGATGACCATTAAAGAGATCATTGTTGGTGTCGCCACGTTTCTCTGGACAGTCCTTTTGGGCATCTTGCATTTCATCTACAGTGTGTGTAAAGGACTCTTCCTGCTCCTCTGGCACACTCTGTTTGGAGGAAGTTTGGTAGAAGGAGCCAAAAACATCACCGTGACTGAAATCCTTGCTAGCATGCCAGATCCCACTCAGGATGAAGTGCATGGAGACCTGCCTGGAGAATCTGGAGGTGGGGAAGAACAAGAGGCAGGCAGCATGACGGACACCACAGAGGCAGCAGGAGGAGAAGAGGAAGACGAGGAAAATACAGAGAAAGATGTTGGAAAAATCCCAGGCTTTGATACTCCCGGTGGTCTGGGAGACATGGGAGACACAACTCCGATTGAACCTCCAACTCCAGAGGGTTCTCCATTAACCAAGAGGAAAATGGTATGACAGCTGGTCTCAAAAATAATGTGTTGTGCAGTTTAGTGATGCAATATTATGTTTCAGGCTTAACGGTGGAGATACAGTGATTTTTAAAGAAGTTTAGTGGTTTTTTTTCTGTACAAGTCTTTGTACAGAAAATTACCCAGTAACCACTTTGTATAATAACTTTTTTTGAAGGAGCCTTTAGACACGAGAAGGTTTTACAGATCATCAGGAAGATCATCAGGCATTACAGAAGATAGATTATACCACAGTGTTTGTGCTGTGTAGAATTAATTATATTGAATAAATTTAACATAAATCATGAACTGTAATTTCTAATTATTTCTACAGGAAAATTGTGATATATACGTAGAGTGTAGAAAAGTAGAGTCGTCGTCTTTTACTTTCGGCTTGTTGGATTCTCCGATTGAGAACCGAGGTACGAAGAGTAAGTGATGAGAGTAATGAAGTTCCTACAAGTTTTTAAGGGCCCAGTGTTTCTCTCTGTGTTGAATCCTCTCTCTCTAACTTGCACTGTTCAGAGTGTGCCTTTTATCTGTCCCCCCAGGAGCTCCAAGGGCTCAGATGGGGACACCTAATCTAAGACTATGACCTTGTTTGGGTGTTTTTGACATGCTAAGAAAGTGTCACTCAGAAAAGAACAGGAAATAGAAGTACAGTTGGTACTTATATGTAGGTTAAAGGTGACAGGGACGTGAGGGAACGGTAGAAGTGAAGGGATTTAGGGTGACGGGTGAAAGGGCATAGGAATAGAGAATACAGATATATGACTGATAAGAGTAAAATAATAGGAATAAATTAATAAAATCAACCTACAATCCATCAGACTGCTCCCGTTTAGAGGTCGCCACAGTGGAAAAGTAGAGTCATTAATTGTTATTAATGTTTAAAAATGTGTTACGTCCCACTGATGGACCGTAATCTGAAACGTGTTGTTTGAGACCTCCTCAAATTTAATTTCATTAAATGAATGATTTGTTCAGTTTGTTGTAAAATATACTTTATTGTCCTTTAGTGGTGTGAGGATGTGTGTTACGTGGTTTGTGTCTTTGCAGCCAGAAGAAGCCGGAGCTGAACAAACTACAGCTGCTGAGGAGCCTCCACCAGAGCCGGAGAAAGCTGAGTGAGTCAAACTCATTCTCTGTTACATCCAAGTGTTTGCCTTGGACAAAAGGGTGATTCAATTAAAATGACTGAAATATAAATTGCATCAATTTGTCAATATCTATAAAATATTTATTAATTATACCACTTATCTATCTTGTTTGGTGATGCTCTTTTTCCAAAAGCACTGAAAATGGTGAAAAAGGAGAAAAGGAAGCTGAGGCGAAAGCCGAGGAGCCACAGGAGAAGCAGATGGTGGAGACGACCACCAAAGCCAAGAAAGAGAAAAAACCGTCCAGAGTTGAAGGATTTGAGCTTTGGAACGAACTGGATGTTCAGAGAAATAAATTCATGGTAGGATAAAGAGAGGGTTTATCAGTTTGGATCTAAGATTTGGGTTAAATGTAATGGCTTTGATAAATGCTGTATTTTTTTATTTGCATTTCCTTTCCATCCTCAGAACTATCTGTCTCGTAACTTCTACAACCTTCGCTTTTTGGCTCTATTTATCGCCTTTGCTCTGAACTTCATTCTGCTCTTCTACAAGGTCAGTGAAATCTTACGTATGATCAAATATACAAATGTGTTCTTGATAAGATCAAATGCAGAAGAATGGATAATCCTATCCTCTCCATATCTAGAATCTTTAGTTTCAGCACTAGAGATATGAGGGTCATGTTGTTAAGACATGCAGCTCTACTGCAAAAAATCAAAAGCAATCACAATGGTTGATTGACTAAATTCTAGTAAGGGGTGAGGTGTACATGTGATTTTGCTTTGAACTGTAGTTTTGTTTACCCTACATTTTCATTAAATGAATTTATTTCAAAATGAATGTAGTAATAGGTTTTATTGCAGCTTTATGTCCTCTGGTGCCCACAGGTGTCAGATGTTCCTCCAGGTGAAGAGTTTGAGGGTTCTGGAGTGTTTGAAGGTTCTGGGCTGTTTGAAGGTTCTGGAGAAGACATGGAAGGTTCTGGAGCTGAGGATGGTGCGGGTGATGATGATGATGAGGATGGACCTGTGTACTATTTTCTAGAGGAAAGCACAGGATACATGCAGCCCACCCTGGCCTTTCTCGCCATCCTCCACACTACCATTTCCTTCATCTGCATCATCGGATACAACTGCCTCAAGGTTTACATGTTCCAAAACATCTGGGCTGTGTCCATCCTGTCATTTCATGCTTTCAAATATTTGGATTTTATTTGAATTAGTCTTGATATGAAGCCATGACCAGGTTTAAACCAGGTCCATATCGTAACACACTGACTCCCTTAAAATTCATCCTGTGGGTGATTTGAATGTGCACACAGTACTGGTGAAAATTTGTGAAATGATTGTTCTTGATTTTTACTCTCTGATTTTTAATGTCTTACTGGAAATCAATTCACAAATAAGCATCAGTTTTAACATGTGTATTTGTCTCAGAAACAAATTATGGGCATTTAATCGTAAGCTTTAGACTGAGATGTTTTAAGGACTTGAAAATACGTCAAACATTCTTCAGTGTGGCAATGTCTGTGATGTTTAATCACAGATTTAAGGACACTGAGTAAAAATACTGTGCAGCTAAAAAGATGTGTATGTGCATTCCTGTATACTGATAAATACTCTGTTCTGTAGATCCCACTGGTCATCTTTAAGAGAGAGAAGGAGCTGGCGAGAAAACTGGAGTTTGATGGCCTTTACATCACTGAGCAGCCTGAGGATGATGACATTAGAGGGCAGTGGGACAGACTTGTGCTCAACACACCGTGAGCTCACCTCTACCACACACTGAACCCTTATTACCCTGAAGATTATTGGTCTACAAGTTTATATGAAAATAGATGAGCAGGATTGGCTGATTCTCTCCTGCAGAACATTCACCTGTATGTATTTTTGTATTAATAATTTCAGTTCTTATCCAAACAACTACTGGGACAAGTTTGTGAAGCGAAAGGTAAGTTGTAGCATTTAAGCAGTGTTGAGAACTTCTCTGTGTACAGTGCAGCTGTACATTCTGTTTGTTTTGTTTTTTTTAACAGATTTTACACCTTTTAAAAACTCGATTTTCTAAGTTAGATTTGGATAAGATGTAACAGAAGAGACTCTTTTCCCAGGTGCTAGATAAGTATGGAGATATTTATGGCCGAGAGAGAATCGCCGAACTGCTTGGGATGGACCTGGCCTCGCTGGACGTCAGCAAACAGCAGAATGACAAAAAAGCTGGGGAACAAGACAATTCCATGCTTGCCTGGTATTTAAGACTGTCGAGAAACTGTCATGTGTTGGCTGATGGTGGAAATAATCTTATTATGAGCTGACAGCGGTAGAGAACAGCTGTTTCAGTTCAGGAGCAGATCAACATATCCCAGCATTCAGTGCGCACCACTGAAAATCTGTCTGTTTTCCGATTTGTAGCTAGTCTGCAGCTAATGCCTGTGGTCGTGATGCAAACACCGTAGAACAGACCGTGCATTTTGCTGGTGGCTTCACAACCATGAAAGCCTGCGCTTACATAGACAGTATTCTAGAAAGGACATGGACCCTGAATTGAGCGCAGTTACATTTCATCACTTCAACTGAACCACAACCATTCAGCCTGGTGAATCCTCTGCCCAAGTGTCTGTCCCTAAACTGAAGCACAACCAACACCTCTTCACCACGAGTAAAGTCTGATCTTTCTCAGATCCACCTCTGATCTCACATAGAAAACCTTGGGAAAGACTTGAACGCTGCCCTTTTCTGCCCCTTGACTCATGATTGACTGCCTGTAGATACAGTGCATTTGGTTTAAATGAAGTTTCCTTTCATGTACAAAGTTTGTCCTTTTTCCTTGAGACTGTGCCCCCAAAATGCATGTGGACGGGCCTGTATTAACTTCTCCTGAACCTTTACAATCTCACAGTTAGCATAGTCCAATTCTAATGTTTTCGGTTCTTTTTCAGGCTCACTGCAGTTGATATCAAGTACCAGATCTGGAAATTTGGGGTGGTGTTTACGGACAATGTGAGAGAAGTTTCTTTGATGCATTTCTGACTGATTTCTCTGGCGGTAGGAAGTGCTGTTCAGTAAAACTACATCCTGTTCTCTCTGCTCTTTAGACGTTTCTCTATCTGGTCTGGTACACTGTAATGTCTCTGCTCGGTCACTACAACAACTTCTTCTTCGCCTGTCACCTGCTGGACATCGCCATGGGTGTGAAAACACTGCGGACAATCCTGTCCTCTGTCACACACAATGGCAAACAAGTATGTGCACACATTCAGGAGGACTGGAAATTTCCGGAATAAACTGCTTTGGCTAAACTTTATCAACGCTGATAAACCTGCACTTTTAGATTTTATTAAACTGACTTGCACTTATCTTTTGGCTTTCGTCACAGGGTTTGGTACTTGTTTGTAATCAGCAGATGTTGATCTTAGTTGGTTAATAGAATGAAGATCAGACGTGGAGGTCAAGCTCTGGAGAAGAGCGTCTGCTAAATGCTGTAAGTGTTGGGGGCGTGTAATCATGTATTTTGTGTGTGTGTAGCTGATGATGACTGTAGGTCTGCTGGCGGTGGTTGTGTATCTGTACACCGTCGTGGCGTTCAACTTCTTCCGCAAGTTTTACAATAAGAGTGAAGACGAGGATGAGCCAGACATGAAGTGTGACGACATGATGACTGTGAGTCTTCGACCACAATCAAGCAGAAACAAACACATTTTTACAGAAACCAAATAAAGTCTCTCTCTCTCTCTCTCTCTCTGTCTCTCTCTCTGTATCTCTCTCTCTCCCTCTGTCTCTCTCTCTCTCTCTGTCTCTCTCTGTATCTGTCTCTCTCTCTCTCTCTCTCTCTCTCTGTCTCTCTCTCTGTATCTCTCTCTCTCCCTCTGTATCTCTCTCTCTCTCTCTCTCCCTCTGTCTCTCTCTCTCTCTCTCTCTCTCTCTCTCAGTGTTACCTGTTCCACATGTATGTAGGTGTGAGGGCAGGTGGGGGTATAGGAGATGAGATTGAGGATCCTGCAGGTGATGAGTATGAGCTCTATCGGGTTGTTTTCGACATCACCTTCTTCTTCTTTGTCATCGTCATCCTCCTCGCTATCATTCAAGGTGAGCATTCCTTCATTCAGGTTTTTACTCGCGTCCCATTTTCAAACTGTTAAATCATCCCTAATTATGAGATCTCACTTCACTGAAACAAGCCATGTATAATAAATTAGAACAATACATTTTATTTATAGAGCACCTTTCGTACAGCTTAGTGCAGCTCCAGGTGCTTTACATTTACACAAATATAAAGATAATTGTTTCCTAAAAACAGTAAAATGTAACATGGAGAGGAAATAAGAGCATGGATCAGTTTTTCAGCATCCTGCTGTTTTAGAAAAGCTCTCATTTTTGTGATGTTCCTCAAGTGAAAGAAAGCAGCTTTAATAACTTTATCAGTGTGTTTTCAAATTTAAGTTGGAGTTAAAAAATCACACCCAGGTTTCTGATTTGGTCCTTTGAATGTAACGCTAAGTTCCTTAATTCTTCTAACACCAGCGCTTTCATCACTTTATTTCTAATGATGATGATATATGCGCGTAAACCATAAAATAACCCTGTTCATTACTATGTTGTAGATACGTTGTATATCTTAGACTTAGACTGAATTTATATTTTCCAGTTGGCTAAAATGTTTGGTAAATTAATGTTGAATATTGGATGGATGAAGATGTAATTTAGGTCATGCTGCAGTTGTCTGTCTAAAATAATACACTGTGTAAAAGTTTATTGTTCTCAATGTTGCTTTTGTACAACGGAAGCTTTTAAATCTGTAAGATCTTGTTTCTTCTGTGCAGGTCTGATTATTGATGCATTTGGTGAGCTGAGAGACCAGCAAGAACAAGTGAAGGAGGACATGGAGGTACACAAATCACACTGATCTTTAATTAAGCACTGAACACCAAGGGACTCTGTAATTTTATCTGATTTAACGCTTCTTTAAAGCCGTAAGAACAGCCAGTACGACCTTTATACATGTGGTGCATATCCGCCGATTCACCTCTCTGCTTTACGGGGATTCCAGTTATAGAAGATGTGATTTAATATAAACACGAGATTGAACAGGTTTCATTTCTGGGAAATTAATGCTGAGCTCTCTTTCCAGACCAAATGTTTTATTTGTGGAATCGGGAGTGATTACTTTGACACGACTCCACACGGCTTTGAGACTCACACATTAGAGGAACACAACCTGGCTAATTATCTGTAAGTGATACACACACACACGCACACACTCACTCACTCACTCCCTTAAATAAGAACGATAATAATGTTAACTATGTTCTCTCTCCATCCCAGATTCTTCCTGATGTACCTGATAAACAAGGATGAGACTGAACACACTGGTCAGGTGAACACATAAAATAATGTGAACACACCTTTTACAACAGGAATCTGAATAATGTGTTCGAAAGTGTTGTGAAGTGTTCCTCCAGCTTCAGGGAGTTTTTCTTGTCTGTTTCACCCTTTGATCACAGGAGCTCAGACTCGATCAAGGTTTCCAATCTAATATTTTTCTTAAATTGGAAATGAATGTCTGGCTCAGTTTGTTAGGTGTAGATCCACATTCATTATTTTACATTTAAATTCTTTAAATTCAATAACGCTGCTCCACCACACTGCTACACATAATCTACCTGGGCTGCTTTGTTTCACAACACTGCAGCCCTCCACGGATGAATGTACTGTCTGTCGTGCTGTCTGTTGTTGTCTGTCTTGTCTGCACTTGTTGCCCCGTGTTGTGTCTTATGTTGTCTTGTGTCTTGTGTCTTGTCTTGTGTGTAGCACCAGGGTCCTGGAGGAACGTTATTTCGCTTCACTGTGTGCTGTGTATATGACTGAAATGACAATAAAATCCTACTTGACTTGACTTGACATTTCAACTGATGCTGCAGAGTGGTCTGGTGCACTACAAATAAAGCCTCTCTCTCTCTCTCCCTCTCTCTCTCTCTCTCTCTCTCTCTGTGTCTCTCTCTCTCTCTCTCTCTCTGTGTCTCTCTCTGTGTCTCTCTCTCTCTCTCTTTGTCTGTGTTTCTCTCTCTCTCTCTCTGTATGTGTCTGTCTCTCTCTCTTTGTATGTGTCTGTCTCTCTCTGTATGTGTCTGTCTCTCTCTCTCTGTATGTGTCTGTCTCTCTCTCTCTGTATGTGTCTGTCTCTCTCTCTCTGTATGTGTCTGTCTCTCTGTCTGTCTCTCTGTCACTCTGTGTCTCTCACTTTGTCTGTCTATCTCTGTCTCTCACTGTTACTCTCTCTCTGTGTCTCTCTCTGTCTCACTCTCTCTCTCTCTCTCTCTCTCTCTCTCTGTCTGTCTCTGTGTCTCACTATCTCTTGTGTGTGTGTGTGTGTGTGTGTGTGTGTGTGTGTGTTAGGAGTCCTATGTGTGGAAGATGTATCAGGAGCGCTGTTGGGATTTCTTCCCTGCTGGAGACTGTTTCAGAAAGCAGTATGAAGATCAGCTGGGTTAGAAATGAGGACAGAGTGTTGCTCACACAAACATTACAGAATAGCTGTGCATTATTCAGATCATGATTTACACTAAAGGAAAACTATTCAAAGTCTATTACATTAGAGTGTTTGAATTGAATATTTCTAGTCTATTATCAAGTAATATAATTATATCTATATTACACTTATAGATGTTTGTCTTCTATTATTAACAATATTTTCAAGCAGAAATGTATTTCATTACCTTTTGAGAAGTGTAATTATTTTGTAGTTCAGCTTGAACTGCATTTCTGCAGTGAGAGCCCTGATGCTCCAACTTGTAACTTTTTAAGGTTATTATATTTAATAAATGATGTTCTGCATACTTTTAGTTTTATGTTGCTTTATTCTGCTGTTTTATTTTTTGTTGCTATATTCACAAACAAAACAACATCAGGTTTTTGTGTATCAGAGCACATTTTTATGTTTTTATTGATACATACTGAGTAACAAAGCAGAAAAATCATTTCAGTGTAATTTTATAGAACCCTGCCTCTAAAAGGAATTTAATCTTTTCTCAAGCATTAGAGATGATCTGTTCATGTTGAAACATTTACATATACAGACTGAACAGTGTGCACCTGAATTATATCATACACGATCGTATCAAAGATCAGCTGTTACATCTTGTTACATACAAAACACAAAGACATTCATCTCCATCAATCACATCATCAGTAATGATACTCTTCTGAGTGTGTGACTGTACTGAGTGTGGGATGGTACTGTCAGTACTTCTGCAACACTGAACATCTTGAAAGTATGAATCTTTAAAAAGCCTGATTGAGGCAGTTATAGAGAGCCTGAAAACAACAGCAGCAAGTGTACATGATTTATATCTCACAAAGCAGCTGACTGGACTGTAGCTTATTGAGATATCATATATATATATATATTACTTTATATGAGATTTTTTAGAGTGGAGTGTGGAAGACAGGTGAAGGAGACCGTTCAGAGTGACGGGGAGTGTGGAAGACAGGTGAAGGAGACCGTTGAGAGTGACGGGGAGTGTGGAAGAGAGGTGAAGGAGAGTGTAGGTAGGTAAGAATGGGTGGAACAGCTATGTTATATGGGTTTGAGAAAGCAATGAAAAGACAGGAGTTGGAGCTAGAGGTGTCAGAGTTGAGCGTCTGGAAGAACAAGGATGGACGGGGTTAGGGACGAGTGTATTAGAGGGGACAGTTAAGGTTGGATGATTTGGAGACAGAGAGAAGTGAGACTGTTGGTTTGGACATGTCAAGGGGAGAGACAAGGAGTAGATCAGGAGAAGGATGTTGAGGATGGAGCTGCCAGGAAAGAGGAGACGAGGAAGAACAAAGTGGAGAGTTATGGATGTGGTGAGAGAAGACATGCAGGGGGAGGGAGTGAAAGAGGAAGATGCAGAGGACAGGAAGACAGGGAGACCAGCTGCCAAAAGTCTGATTTGTCCCCCTGGGTGTTTATATTATCAAAATGCCCTGGTTTGAAGGAAAAAGTATGACTCCTTTTGACCCTCTTGTATTGCACAAATGTACAGTCCAGTGATTCGGACCTGCTCAGCGGCCCGCCAGGAAGAGCCGTTTCCTGTCATTTGAATTACATTTAATTCTTAGATTTTTTAATATTAAATGACTGACTGATTGTATTAACCAGCTGTTCAGGCTGCAGGTTCACAGCACTCGGACGCTGCTGGGGTTCACCTCAGGAGTCTCTGGGGGAGCTGGAAGGGTGGAGGCGGAGGAGTAGCTGTGCATGGGCTGATAATCGGAGGAGACGTCAGTCAGGCCGGAAAGAGAGTTATCGCTGTCAGAGCTGCTCTGTGAAACCAGCCTGTACTCCCGAACTGGACAGGTACGCTCGGTGAAATTGGGCTTAAACCCATCCTGCAGCTCTTTGGAGATGCTGAGCCATTTCTGCAGGAAATAAGAAGTAAAATAGGCTGAGAGAAAGAACAGAAGGTGGTGGTGTCAGGAAAGAATAAGTTTAACATAATCCAAAATAGAAAGCAGTATTAACACACTAAAAAACATGAACCAGAAATCTCTGCTAAATAAAAATGATTTGAGAGAAGGAATGTTTTGTATGATAAATATCTGTTATTCAGGTCAAATCGTTAAACACTGCAGTAAAATTGAGCTGCAGGGTGGTGGTGGTCTAGTGGTAGGGTAGTTGCCTGCGGACCTCTGGATCAAGAGGTCCCGGGTTCGAATCCCACCTCTGGCACTACCACCACTGGGTCCCTGAGCAAGACTCTTAACCCTGAGTGTCTCCAGGGGGGACTGTCCCTGTAATCAGGACGTGGAAGTCGCTCTGGATAAGAGCATCTGCTAAATGCCGTAAATGTAACTGTAATGTAGATCTAATTTTGTGATGCGATATGAAGCTGCGAGGTGCTCAAACCCAAATATTAAAAATATTTAGAGCTGCAGTCGAGTGGCATGAAAAATAAGAAAAATAACAGGTTCAGTAATGCTACATAAAGAGAGGATGAAAAATGAGAAACTTCACTCTATTCTGTCTGAGGCCGGAAGAGAAACAGATGATGAACGAGCAGCTCCTCTCAAGGCAGTTTAGTGTTTATTATACCGTGTTCCAGATTATTATGCCAATTGTATTTAAGTGTCAAAAAGATGAAATCTTTAGTTTTTCAGTGAAACTCAGGGATGGTTTTGTGTCTTGGGGCTCTTTGGATCACTGAAATCAATCTGGGACTCCTGTGATCGTTAGTTTGCAGCTGAGCCCAATTAAAGGAAGAACTACTGAAGAAGGACGTCCCACATTAGTAAGCAGACCACCATTTACAAGCAATGTGGGAAAGAAGAAGGATCTCTGCAGCCGTAAAGCATGAACTAGTTGAGTGCCTTGTACGAGGTATCAGAACCAGGTGTTTCAGAAGAACTGAAGCGCGATCATCGAGCAAGGTTTCGGATTAAGAGAGCAGCTGCTAAAACACCGTTAAAACGCAGCAAACAGGTATTTGAAGCGGCTGGTGCCTCTGGAGTCCCGTGAACCTCAAGGTGTTGGACCTCCAGAGGCTTGTAGTTACACATAAACCTTCTATTCGGCCACCACTAACCAACACTCACAGGCAGAAACGGCTGCAGTGGGCCCAGAACTACATGAAGACTCATTTTCAAACAGTCGTGTTCACTGATGAGTGCCATGCAACCCTGGATGGTCCAGATGGATGGAGTGGTGGACGGTTGGTGGACGGCCGCCGTGTCCCAACAAGGCTGAGACATCAGCAAGGAGGTGGCAAGTCATGTTTTGGGCCGAAATCATGGGGAGAGAGCTGGTCAGACTCTTTAGGGTCCCTGAAGTTTCTGATTGACCACTTTCTTCCATGGTACAAAAGGAAGAACCGTGCTTTCCGTAACAAAATCATTGTCATGCATGACAACGCACCATCTCATGCTGCAAGGAGCACCTCTGCATCACTGGCTGCTATCGGCATAAAAGGAGAGAAACTCATGGTGTGGCCCCCATCCTCCCCTGACCTCAATCCTACTGAGAACCTTTGGAGCGTCCTCAAGCAAAAGATCTATGAGGGTGGGAGGGTCCTGTGTTAATCTGTAACTTGACCTGTTCAGATGTTTCTGATTGAAATAGCTTTGATTTCAGTAAATATGACCTCCTAATGCTGCAGATTCGACCAATGACCATTTTAGTTCTTTACAGCCTTTAAAATGTGTTGAAACTCTGTTGTGCGTAATAATTTGGAACATCTGAGCGTTTGGTTTTTTATTTGATCATTGGGAGGTTTGTTCAGTAATATTCGAATTCTACTCTGATTGATGACTCCAAGTTTATGCTGACTGTCACTTGCATCGACTATTTAGGAAAATCAGAGAGAAATATAATTTGCATAATAATTTGGAACGCGGTGCAGTGTATAATAATTAGATCACTAAACGTTATCTAACTGTCAGAATCATTTACCTCCACATTTCCGTCATAGTTGTCGATAAGATCTAAGAAGCTTTTGCCGGCGTTTGGGACCACAGGGATCAGGATCACCCTCAACCTAAAAAAAAAACCAAAACAACCTGTTATATGGATGTTATTATAACATTATTACAAAAAGAGTTTTTCTAGTGAATGGACATTTATTACACACTGAACAGAACAGATAAGGGATGTGTGAGCAAGGATTAAATAAAGTGAGCAGATGATGATGTGATCTGCAGTGAGAGTATGAGCAGAGAGAAGCTGAAGAGGTGAAGATGAGTCCTAGAGAGGAGAGGATTAAAAGTGAGAAGGACAAAGACAGAATACATGAATGTGAATGAAACTGTAGTGAGACCAGGTATGTTATACCGGTTGGAGCCGGTGATGAAAAGACAGGCGGTGGAGCTGGAGGTGTCCGAGTTTGGACGAGTATGGACAGGATAATGTATGAGTGTATGAGAAGGACAGCTCAGTGAAACAGCTGAAACAGCACTGCACACAGTGAACCACAACAAATGACACCTCTGTATTTACCCACAAACACCGTGCAGCAGGGGGCAGCTATTGAAAACGCCTGGGGAGCAGTGGCAGGGACGGTACCTTGCTCAAGGGTACCTCAGGGCAACCTACTGGACTGGGATTCAAGCCTCGTCCCTAAACACCAGGTCACCACTGCCCCATGTTGGACAGTTTGGAGACAAAGGGAGAGAAATGAGACTGTTGGTTTGGACATGTCCAGAGGAGAGACGAGGAGTATTTTCCTGTGCTAGGAAAGAGGAGACGAGGAAGACCAAAGAGGAGGTTTATGGACGTGGTGAGAGGACATACAGGGAGATAGTGTGAAAGAGGAAGATGCTCTGTGGGGACAACTAAAGGGAGCAGCAAAAAGAAGTAGAAAAAAACTGATTATTTCATTAATCCTTACAAACCTCTCGCTGTGGATGAGCAGGCAGGACAGTGCGATGAGGGTGACAGCTGTTCCTGCCGTGTACAGGACCATCAGTGTAACTGACAAACCCTGTCGTGTTTCTGTAACAACACACAAACTGTCTCTAGTGCCATTTTAACATGCAGTTAATATATTGTTCATCAGATGAACCGTTTTCAAACTTCATTGCAAAGTGCAGCAGATGAAAGTGTCCGGGTTTTAGGGGTTAATCTGTTTAAGACATTTTAAAAACAAAATGTGCAGGACGGGGACCAGGCCGTCTGGTGCGGTAAAGCCTCGATCTGTTAGAGTTTGAGGGTAAATCCTTGTTTAAGAGATTAAGGAGGGGGTTCATAACTCCAGTTCTGAAGGGTCAAAGTGCAGTACTGTTGGGCGATTAGTGTGTTAACTTTTTGGTTGAGTGGTTGTTTCAGGACAAGCAGGACAGCAGGACAAGCACTCAGCTGTCCGTGTGTGTCTGTGTGTGTGTGTGTGTGTGTGTGTGTGTGTACCTGTGTCATTGCTTTCCTTAATTGGACCCCAGCACAACGGCTCACTCCATTCGCTCCATATCTCCGACATGCCGCAGATGTTGGACATCCTCACCTTCACCTCAAACTCGTACAGACTCTGAGTGTTGGGGAACGGCAGGTTGAAGAAATTCTTCTCAGTGTGTATGTTCTGAATCTGAGGAGAAATAAACAACAACAGGCCTGAAATCAACATCATGGAACCTGAACTTCAATGTCACATAGAGTAAAATTCAAATGCACTAAAATTGCCCATAAAATCCAAACATTTGTAAATATGTAAACACAACTGTCCCCAGGTGTCCACATTACTGTGGTTTTAAAAGTGAAGACTACCTGCCAGCCTTTCTGGTCCACCCTGTAACGGACTTGACTTTCTTTACATGTCGACTTGGCTGTTTGACTGCTGTTCCAGTAAAGCCAAACCTCAGTGCTTGTCTTCGTAACCGTGAGGTTAAACGGAGGATTCAGCTTCACTGAAGAGTGAACAGAAAAAGAAGAGAAAGGATGAGAAGAACATTTTTTCTCTTTTTTTTTGAAAAATGAAATGCGGAGGCCCTTGGCCAGGGAGGCTGCAGCTGAAAGGTTTAAGGGCTTTATTAAAGGAAGAGCGCTTTAGTGTTTTGCACCTTCACACCATTAAAAGCTCCATCTAACATCAGGATGAAATCCTGCATCATATAAGGTGGATTAGAAAATATGCATAAGGAACCGTGACGAAGGCTGAACATGGGGTGAGGTTGGACTTCGTGGCTGTAGAAGGCTCTTACCCTTATTTATGAGTTTATGGTGGTATTCGGCCACCAGGCTGCCGTTACTGCGGTACAGCCAAGCACGCAGGGGTTCGAATCTCTGCGAGTCCTTCTCGCTGTAGGACACCATGCAGCCCACGTTCACGTTGTTGATCTGTAGATATTTGAGGCATTCTCTTTCCTTACTGCCTGAGGGCCTTTCATACCTGAGAGAAACACAACCATGTCCATTCAGTCTGTCCCAGTCTGTCCACACTCACCACTGCTGAGACTTCACTGACCTGCTCTTGAAAGTGTAGTT
Organism: Hepsetus odoe; assembly: GCA_017165825.1. Classification (NCBI taxonomy): domain Eukaryota; kingdom Metazoa; phylum Chordata; class Actinopteri; order Characiformes; family Hepsetidae; genus Hepsetus; species Hepsetus odoe. The sequence continues at coordinate 9,615,314 of CM029383.1, read as the reverse complement.
CTCCTGTGGAATCCCAGTCTCGTGCCACGTGCAGTTGACGTACTCCAGATTGATGATCAAACAGTTGATTTCTGAGGGAGACGGAGATTAAAACGGAGACGAAAATTTAAATTGCACTGGAGTCTAAACAGTGACCTCTCTCAGTAAAGTGAAAGTGACTGTGATTATGAACACAGTGAACCAGAACCAAACACATCCTCTGCATTTAACACACACATACCGTCCAGCAGGGGGCAGACATATCCAGCACCTGGGGAGCAGTGACAGGGACGGTACCTTATGGAACCTATTAGTGCGGGTTTCAAACCCATGACCTTCTGATCCTGTGGCACAGTCCCTTAAAAAGCTCCACTTGTCCTCCAATAAACTCCACTCCTCCTCCACCTCCTTTTGATCAAACACTGTTTTTAGCTACGGATGCTTGCCCTGGGCAGCGGTGGACTAGTTATTAGGGACGAGGCCCCAGGATGAGAAGATTGTGAGTTTGAATCCCGGACCAGTAGGTTGTCCTGAGGTTCCCTTGATCAAGGTACCATCCCAATCACTGCTCCCTGGGTGGTGGATATGTTTGCCCCTGCTGGACAGTGTGTGTGTGTGTGTGTGTGTGTGTGTGTGTGTGTGTGTGTGTGTGTTAAATACAGAGGTATGTGTTTGGTTCGCTGTGTTCACTGTGATTAATAGTCACTTTCACTTGAGAGCAGGTGCAACGTAAAAAGTAACATACTAAACATTAATAAAAAGTACATTTAAAAAAATCAAGATTTAAATGTACAAAGAAGTATAATGTCGATAGATGTGTAAGATTGTGTTTTAATAGAGTGTAAGGAACTGAAAGAGCCCGTGTTGGAGGAGCTTTAGGATGTTTTATTGGTGAAGAAAGGTTGTCTTAATTTTGATGCAACAGCAAATTGTGGTGTTTGGCCAGCAGAGGGCAGCGTGATTTTGAGGGGTAATCTTACCTTCCCCATCGAAACCCATCGTCCATCGTCAAACACTAATTAGTCTCTAAAGGTTCTTACCAGAAGCAGTGGAACTTAATTCATCCAGTTTCTAATTCTATCACTAAGCCCAGCCTAAAGTGAGTTTTACTGAATTTGGATAGTTTTCTCAAACAGACGCATACTGTCTCAACATCAGCCTTAAAATTATAACGATCTCTTTAAAGTATTTTAAGGTTTCAATAACATTTTCACTTTAAATTGTATTATTATTTTATTTTTCAACCTCAGGATTTTAGTCAGTGTGATAGTTTAATAAAGAGAGCGGGGCTGTCCTTTCTGAAGGCCGTGGCTGATGAGTCGAGTTTGGTTTAAGACAAACGTTATGGCTTGAAAAAACTTCATAAATCAAGACTCAAAGAGAAACAAAACAAATAAACGAATAATTTTAATCATTTGAGCCCTAAATTACTGTTAATGATGTTAATGACATGTAATGAAAACGTCTAACTACTGTTTACAATAAAACACTCTTCGTCACCATGGTAAAATAATTACATCACTAACACTAGCTTTAATATCATTTAGGACTAATCCTAACTCCAGAGGTGATACATTAGTCCAATTAAATAGCAGACATTAACAGGCTGTTTAGTAACACACACTCAAACTGTTTCATTTACTCGGAAATAATGAAGAACTACAGCTCTTCATTTTAAGACAGCATTTATAGCATCAGTTTGAAGGAAACCATCTACAGCTGCACCTCTCACACACACACACACACACACACACACACACACACACACACACACACAGGCACGCAAACACATTTCCTGTTTTCTTTAGTTAAAACGGTCAAATTTGTTTCAGTGATTCTGTTTGTGTAAAAGTGTAAAAACTGCACATAAAATGAGAAACAGAAGAAAAAATACACGTTACAGGAATTTAATTAGAGAAAAGGAAACGATGAATAGAAATATATAAATAAACTGATCTTACTTGTTTCTACTGTAGTTGGAAATGCAGGGTAAGTCCAAAGAAGAGCGAAAAGAAGCAGTAAAATCATCCTGGAAAAGGATTTGATCTCTTTAAACGTTTTTTCCAGTCTTTTGAACTTCAGCATCTGCGTGTGAGTGAGCCTGTCAGTGAGACTCGTGGTGTGAGTGAGTGAGTGTGAGTGTGAGTGTGTGTGCGAGAGAAATTTCCGGTGAACATGCTTGCACCTACAGGTACAAACCCACATCTATAAAAGAATGTTAGACTCGTTTTGAAAGAGAGAAGGGTTTCACACCTTCAGAACACCAGACAGACTTCACAATAAGATCTACACACAAACTGAAGGAGCTCAGAAATGATTTCAGAAGAGAATTTTATTCATAAACATTCTTTACATTTACTGTCCAAAAGCCTCACATAATTCCACATTTGCAGAAAATGCCAGACGTAACCAGGAACACCATCAGTGGACAAAAACTCACAAAGACCAGCTTTAAAACTCTGTCCACTAATTCTACTCTTAGTAATTTGTGTGTGTGTGTGTGTGTAAGTAATAGTGGATTTCCTGTACGCATGATCTCACACAAAGAACCCCTGTTCCGGTAGACGTGTCTTTCTTTGCTCTCTCTCTGACTAGAACGTGTAGAGAACCATGGAAGAAAGACAGGAGATTTCCCCTCATGCTCACTGGGGGGACGGTCTTTCATCCCCTGCTAAAACACGAACATGTAAAAACCGTCTGGCGAAAAGGTTTGCAGCAGCGAAGCTACTAAACAAGCCACATTTTACAGCTTTTCACTAAACGAGCGACTTTTCTTATTAAAGTATAAAGAACATCAACCAAAGAGCAAAAACAGACACACATCCATTCCGTGCTGAGCACACACCACAGGCTCAGTCAGCATGCGCCGCGCAAAATACCACAGGAACTACTTGATCATCTCAGCCTGGAACATCTGCACAGCTGCTCTCTGACGGACGGACTCTGGGCTGAACATCAGAGGACAAGGTTCTACACTTTAAATGCAGATTAATTCACCACTTTAGAGCGTTTACATCTACAGCGTTTATCAGGCGCTCTTCTCCAGAGTGTCTCCATGTCCTGATTCCAGGGACAGTCCCCCCTGGAGACACTCAGGGTTCAGGGTCTCAGGGACCCAGTGGTGGTAGTGCTGGAGGGGGGATTCGAACCTGGGACCTCTTGATCCAGAGGTCCATAGACAAGAACCACCACTAGACCACCAGCCCCCTCCACCAGAAAAACCCACTCACTCTTCCAAGGTGTAGTAGATCTTCATGAAGGTGGATCAGACTTGTGGGTGTGGTTTAGGACACAGTAGGACTTACTGTCTCTACAAACACCAACTAATCCCAAAGCTCTGGGCTGTGGACTCCTGTTTGTTATTTTTTGGGGGGTTCTGATCATTAGAAGGTCATACACCCCCAAAATATTTTCAACTTTGAATCCCCTTTAAAATCCAAGTCAATCTTTTAAACCTCATTAATTCATCTTCTCATATTATTGACATTTCATCCCTCAGTCTTCCGTAGTGATTGTCATCTTCAGTGATGGACTGTCCTTCAGCTCCCCTCCCTGATGCCATGTGTTGTTCAGAAGGAGTACTGAAGGAGAAAGAGTACGACAATTATAACCACCTGAAGGTGTTTGGCACCCCTACTGCTCAATTACTAGCATTACCCAGCATGCTTTGCACACACCGGTTCAGCTCAATACAGGAGTGTCTGTGTGGAGGTGATTATTTCCCAACTGTGTGTGTGTGTGCACCATTTTGTGGTTTTACAGCATCAGGACATCTGTGTGCAGAGGGACAGATGCTTCTTGTGCGAGTTGAAGAAGAGATGGTAGAAAATCAGCAATGTCCAAATCTCCTCCAAAACCCGTTTCCTGCGGCACCTGAGACTTCGCTGTGGAAACTACAGAGAGAGAGGGACAGGGAGACGGAGAGAGAAGGACAGGGCGACGGAGAGAGAAGGACAGGGAGACGGAGAGAGAAGGACAGGGCGACAGAGAGAGAAGGACAGGGAGACGGAGAGAGAGGGACAGGGAGACGGAGAGAGAAGGACAGGGAGATACGGAGAGAGAGGGACAGGGAGACGGAGAGAGAGGGACAGGGAGACAGAGAGAGAAGGACAGGGAGACAGAGAGAGAGGGACAGGGAGACAGAGAGAGAGGGACAGGGAGACAGAGAGAGGGACAGGGAGACAGAGAGAGAGGGACAGGGAGACAGATTTCATTAATGTGTTTTTTTCTGCTGTGTGTTTAATTCTTCATTTCTACACAGTGAACAGAACATCAGGGCTTTGATTATGATCAGGTCTTTGGTTATGATCAGGTCTTTAGTTATGATCAGGTCTTTGATTATGATCAGGTCTTTGGTTATGATCAGGTCTTTGGTTATGATCAGGTCTTTAGTTATGATCAGGTCTTTGATTATGATCAGGTCTTTAGTTATGATCAGGTCTTTAGTTATGATCAGGTCTTTAGTTATGATCAGGTCTTTGATTATGATCAGGTCTTTGGTTATGATCAGGTCTTTGGTTATGATCAGGTCTTTAGTTATGATCAGGTCTTTGATTATGATCAGGTCTTTAGTTATGATCAGGTCTTTAGTTATGATCAGGTCTTTAGTTATGATCAGGTCTTTGATTATGATCAGGTCTTTGGTTATGATCAGGTCTTTGGTTATGATCAGGTCTTTAGTTATGATCAGGTCTTTGATTATGATCAGGTCTTTAGTTATGATCAGGTCTTTAGTTATGATCAGGTCTTTAGTTATGATCAGGTCTTTGATTATGATCAGGTCTTTAGTTATGATCAGGTCTTTGATTAATGATCAGGTCTTTGATTAATGATCAGGTCTTTAGTTACAACTTCGGTTCATTAATAAGCAGTTTATCAAACAGAGCTCAAATTCCTCTTTACTGGTTGAAGTTCTGATTTTGTCTCCATCAGTCAGCATTACAGCTCAGCTGCCCTGTTTATTATTGAACTGCTCATTAATGCCCGATTAATAACGGATGAACTCTAAATGAACTGTTCACATCATTAACGGGGCTCTTCATTTGGATCCAGTTACTTTCTCTTTGCATTTGGATTCTGGTCTCCATGATCTTCAGGAACGAACGTCCTAATTACCACTTCATGCCTGTGAGACTAACTAATCTCAATTATACGAGCGCTGGACTGTCCCTGTAAAGTGTCCAAACCTTTTTGAAGAGCCAGATCTGATGATGTGAAAATGTGTGAGGGCCAACCGTCCATTCATTTCATGTCTTCACATGCAGACTTGTCCAGACGTAAACAGATCAAACAAAATCATTCTGCCTTTCATACCCGGAGGAATAAATAACCAAGACAAAGCTGTCTGGGGAAAAGAACTTGCTGCTGATAAATATCTGAACCTCAGCTTCAGACATGACTTCTGCTGGGGAATGAAATGTTCAAAACATCTGAGCATGTAACACCTAAAGGTACACGACACGAACAGTGGCAGCATTTCTAAATGTGGTTTTGGATTCTCAACCCAGACGCTGTGGGTCGGCAACTCAGATCCAGATCATCAAGCAGGGTCAACTCAGAAATCAGCTTTCTCTCCGTGAACTGTACCGCACCCTCACACACCGACCAGTTCTAATCGATCATCTCAGACCACCAAAACAGGGCCACTAACGTGAAGGACGACCCTGAGATCTGGACTGGGAACGATCTGCTTCAAAGACCGTGGTTGAGAAGTGCAAAATGTCACGCAAGTGAGAGTCAGTCTTTTTTTAAGTTCATAAGAGACAAAGTCTCCTCCCACAGATTCCTGGAGTGGAACACTCTCAGCATGCTCCTGCCTTCGTCCTGCTGATGGTTAAAGTTCATAAGAGAAAAGTAAAACATCTGTCCCTTAACTTCTAGACCGAGTGAGTTTAGTGCGTGTTTTCTTGCGTGTTACTGTGATGACGGAGTGAAGTTACCATGGCAACCAAAAAACTGCACAAACCAGGCACTGATAAAAGGATGAGCTGTAAGATAGCATGACTGACAACAGTGATGACAGTTATCTGTGTGTGTGTAATTGAGTGTGAGTGAGTGTGTGTGTGTGCGCGTGTGTGTACCTCTATATTTATGAGAGTGTGCGTTGGCCCCTCTCTTCACGTCTTGTTTCCTTTTCAGCGTGTCTGAGTCACTGCAGATCGGCTTGAAGAGCTAACAGGAAGAGAAAACCAGAGAGATAAACACACAAACACACACACACACACACACACACACACACACACTGCTCTGTAGGAGTGTAGGAGGTTCGAGGACGTTTGATAAATGCCCACATTTAGTAGAGCAAATGCGCTGGAGCCAGACTGAAACTGCTACTCTGCCTTAAACACTGCAGTGAGGCCAGTTTAAACTCTGCTGTTCCACCTTAAGTGGTGCAGTGAGCTAGCACACATTAGCTCTCAGACTGAGGTCTGATCAGTGAGGACACCACACTGAGGGACAAATCAATATTATTACTATGTTTGTGTACAAGTGCTGATATCAGGAGAGAGAGAGAGAGACAGACCTCTGAGAGGACGTCCAGGCCAGGGGACAGTGGAGAAGCCTGAATGGCAGCCAGGCTCGAGTCGATGAGCGATAAAGGATCTGTCGACTCACTTCTGCTCCAAAACCGAGAGAAAGAGAGATTTAAACGAAGAACTAACGAACACAATATTGCAACAAAAAAACTTCAAATCTGAACATTAAAAAGTGAGAAATGAACTTCTAAAGCGTCGCTTTATAAACCTGTGAAGGAGGAGTTTGATGTGTATTGTTGATCTTTGGACGCACTAATAAGTGTCGGGGACTGAACACAGTGTCCTCACCTCTCTGGAAGTTTCTCCTCAGTCTCCTGACCTGCAGGATCGTCCAGCAGAGACAGAGCAATGTCCACAGAGGACAAGGCAGGGGACAGAGGAGCCGACAGGGAGAAGGTGGCACTTTCCACAGCTGGTCCACTAAAAAGAAGCAGGACAAAAGGAACATGAAGGAGAACAGAATGAAGACACCTGAGAGACTCCGTTTAAGACACTGGGTTCCTAAAATCTAACCATCACACTTTGTCCTGTCATCTCAGATCAGGAGCAGGTTCAGACCAGGCTTAATGATAAATTTAGGTGCAAGGATTAATAATGTGTAAGCGCAGGTAAACTGAGCGTCTCAGGTGAGGTGTAATTTTAGAAGCAGTCTCAGATTGAATGTCAGGTGAAGTATAATCTCAGGTGTAATCTTGGATGAGATACAATATTATGAAGTGTAGTTTCAGTTATTTACTGAGGTGGGGTGTAATCTCGAGTAATCTCATATGTCTTCAAGTAAAGTGTTAACTCAGGTGTAACTCAGGTGTAATTTCAGGTGTAATCTCAGGCGAGGTGTAATCTGACAGGAAGTCCTGTTTTACCTGTCCTCCTCCGTCACAGGCTCCAACAGCTGTGTGATGTCGGAGATGATGGTTCCATTGGAGTAGACGTCGGTGGACAGCGGCTCCAGCTGCCAAAAGCAGAACCAGACTGAGATTAACGTTCTGTAAATGTCACGTCAGCAGAAATCAAAAGATCCTGAGGCAGAGTGAGAGCCTGCGGTACCACAGAGTAATGAGACGTTAGAAAGACGAGACGAGACGCCACACTGCGGTCTGGAGACACAAAATCGGCATGTGAGGAAAACCTTCTGATAAAGCTGATGTTCAGAAACAATGATAAATGACTATAGAGTGTGTGTTAAATGGGGTGTACACCACCCACACACACACACACACACACACACAACACAACACGCTGGGCAATCACTGGACACTGGACTGTCCCTTTAAAGTATCTGCCCATTGACTTTTACTGTGGGACTGCAGAGACACCACATCTGCCCAGTGACAAATTATTAAAGGGAAACTGAATCCCATTTTCCAAAATCCCCCAAACTGATCCAGTTAGAACCGTCCCCAGTGTGTGTGAATGGAACCGGAAGTCTGAATGTCCTTCGGGGACATGAGCTGGTGGTGGAGACGCTGTCTGGTGTCTGAGACGGTGTTTTAGTTCTGAGAAGATCCTGGACTAAAACTGAACCCGTTCATGGTGGAGGGACACGAAGAACAGAGGTTTAGTTCAGATGGACTATTTTACCATCATCACCGTCCCACAGAGACACACAGAGACACTCAGAGACACGCAGAGACACACAGAGACACTCAGAGACACGCAGAGACACTCAGAGACACGCAGAGACACACAGACACAGAGAGACACTCAGAGACACACAGAGACAGAGACACTCAGAGACACACAGAGACACACAGAGACACTCAGAGACACCAGAGGCACACAGAGACACAGACACAGAGAGACACACAGAGACACTCAGAGACACACAGAGACACTCAGAGGACACACAGAGACACACAGAGACATACAGACACAGAGAGACACTCAGAGACACACAGAGACACGCAGAGACACACAGAGACACACAGAGACACTCAGAGACATACAGACACAGAGAGACACTCAGAGACACACAGAGACACGCAGAGACACACAGAGACACACAGAGACACGCAGAGACACACAGAGACACTCAGAGACACACAGAGACACTCAGAGACACACAGACACACACAGACACAGAGAGACACTCAGAGACACACAGAGACACTCAGAGACACACAGACACAGAGAGACACTCAGAGACACACAGAGACACACAGACACACACAGACACAGAGAGACACTCAGAGACACACAGAGACACTCAGAGACACTCAGAGACACACAGAGACACTCAGACATACAGACACAGAGAGACACTCAGAGACACACAGAGACACGCAGAGACACACAGAGACACGCAGAGACACACAGAGACACGCAGAGACACACAGAGACACTCAGAGACACACAGAGACACACACAGACACACACAGACACACAGATACACTCAGAGACACACAGAGACAGAGAGACAGAGAGACACGCAGAGACACTCAGAGACACTCAGAGACACACAGAGACACACAGAGACACACAGAGACACTCAGAGCTGCACTGGGGGACAGAAAATACACAGATTTGGGACGTCCGGTTCTGTTCCCCACCACTGGAGAGACGATCATCAACATTAAACTCCGTGTGGAGGAGTTCACACTGAATTACTTGGGAAACCTGAATCACGAGTATCATTTTAAAAGTGCTGCTTTTACTGGTGAAGGAAGTGTTTTATGGATTCTTACAGGAAACTCCTGCAGAATCTCCGGCTTTGAGCTCAGGTTTGAATCCACAGGTGATCCTGATGATCTGCTGAACTTAGGGGCACAGTGGGACACCCACGAGCTGTCAATCATTGGACTGACCAAATGAAAGCATGAGAAAAAGTTTAGATATCTTAAAAACCCAGAAGAAATGATGTTTGGAGAAAACATTCACGTTTATCTCCACATATCAGTACTTACAGTTTCCTCTTCAGACCTTTAACTCCGTTTGATTGGACTGTGTTGATGATGAACTGCATTATCTGTACATTTAAAAATAGAAACATTTAACATGGTTAACAGTTTAAACATGTTTAACATTAAAGACAGTCGTGTTTGTCCATCCAGATCCTGTATCTACAGTGTGTCCTGGACACTCCATTACCATACACTCTAAACTCACTTCTAATAGAGCTCAAAGGGCAGATGCTGAGAACCTGAGCAGTTCTCCAGATCTTCCTGAAGGACAGTGTTGTTGTCTCTCATGTTCAGTCCAGTCTCTGTGCCTGAGCAGGTTCAGAAGCAGTCTGAGATCATCTCCACAGAGAACAGAGAACAAATGAAGAGCTGTGGGACGTCCTTCAAGAACCTGGAGAAGTGTTCCTGACTTAAAGAAAGGAGCTGGTCTAAGAGAGTTGAGGCTGTGCTGAAGAATAACGGTGGTGGTGAATATGAACTATAAAGCTGGTTAGAATGAAACTCTCTGTGTGTTTAGACTGGAGTTACATGTGTTTGTACACAAATCACTGAACTACTGTCTCACTCTCACACAGAACAGGGAGACAGGATGACTTGACTTGTTGACTTAAAGGAGTTTATTAAACCTGCAGCTGGTCACCTTGAAAGCTTTAATGAATAATTGTATGAAGTGTGTATTTAATCACACCGACTCGTCCCGTGTAGTTCAGAGTTTGGTTGTAGCTGCAGTGAGGACGGTGCTTCTCTGACCTTGTGGATCAGTCTGTGCTGCTGCTGGTGTTTCTGCTGGAGGGAGCTCAGTTCTCTCCATAAACTCTCGTTATCCCTGAAAAACCAGAACACGAGGCCTCACTTACAGCACACACACACACACACCCACCCACACACACACACCCACACACATCCACCCACCCACCCACAAACACACACACACACCCACACATATATGTATAATCACAGATCAGCTGTTTCTAATGAAAGATCACCTGCACAGAGCCATGAGCTTAAAATCAAAAGAGTCCTGCCAGCCTTGGACACGACTGATCTCCACCAGAACCTGAGAAATCTGCCCACCATCATCCGCTGTACGACTCACAGACACCTACACACACACACACACACACACACACACATTAACTAACACTAACACAATTCCTAGGCAGCAAAATCTCACAAGGATATGTTAAATGTATTATCCATTTTCTGCCGCTTGTCCCAAACGGGGTCGCGGGGGAGTGCTGGTGTCCAACCCAGCGCACACAGGGCGAGGACGGGGGACGCACCCTGGACAGGTCGCCAGCCCATCGCAGGTGTTAAATGTATTGTTCATCTTTAATTAGTTCATTTAATTAATGTTTTTTGAAAAACACAAACTTTTTGCCCAGAGAAACAGTTTTACAGATCGAGACTTTTTCGTCCTGTATTTGTGTTCTACCACAGTCACCCTAGTTCTATCACTCAGAACGCTTTCTGAAAAATTGCGTGCCTGTGTGTGTGTGTGTGTGTGTGTGTGTGTGTGTGTGTGTGTGTGTGTGTGTGTGTGTGTGTGTGTGTGCGTGCGTGCACCTTTCTGCGGATGAGGCTGAGTAGATGTGGTTGGTCTTTGCGGAAGTGTTCATGCTGAAACTCTACACAGTGGCTCTGTCCGTCCTCCTTCAGCACCCCGGAGTCCAGCGCCACCACCTTGTGGAAACCATCTGGAAGAGCAGGTACACAGAGATGAAACTCAAGCTTCTTCATTTCGGTCATTAATTCACATTAATTATAATCTCAGATTTCACCCCTCGGTGTTTGTGGTGTTTATTCTAATATTAGTGTTTAAAACACAGAACATCCCTCTTTCCTGGGTGAGCGTGGGAGTGTGGCGTATACACTGTAACGATGTGAGTGGTGTGTAGAGTGGAACGGTGAAGTCCTACACATGTTGAGCTGCCGAATGAAGCTGGTCATGTTGCAGTGCTTGTAATAAAATGGCAGGACATCTTTACTGAAGCGCTGCTCGTTCAGCACCAGGAAACTGCAGCCGTCCTGAAAAACAAAGACAAAAAAGACATTTGTCCAACATTGTCTTTCTGTGTGATTCATTTTGTGTTAATGGTGAAACTTACTGTACGCAGCGTGTTGCTGTGTTAGTTATTTATGGAGATTTTTAATTGGAACGGGAGGAAGAGCTGTCTTATTAGGTCTGTTTGATCTGGAGTAAGTTTTACATCACCGAGTTCCACAGAAAGATCAGACCTGCTTTACTGAGAAAACCAAACCTCTGCAGAATGACCTTCATCTCTCTCACCAATGACTCACCCTTCACTTCCTCCCCTCCAAAACTCACACAGCGTTTTTAATGAGCTCATCATTTAATACATTTCTAATGATTGATTTCTCTCCTGTGACTGACATTAGTGTGGGTTTATGTACCAGTAACACAGTCTCGTTATGACAGGATTAATCAGTAGAGGGGCAGAATATGCAAAAACATGAACATGTTAATTAAAGAGTCAAGTTTTAAAAGAGTTTCTTAGTTGTTGTAGATGGAGTGTGTAGAGTGTAGGAAGCGTGTAGAGAGTATGTGCTGTAAGGAGTGTATGGAGTGTGTAGAGTGCATGGGCTGTAAGGAGAGTGTAGACTGTATGGAGTGTATAGAGTGTACAGAGTGCATGGAGCGTACAGTGTATGGAGAGTACGGACCATGTCAACTGTATAGAGTGTGTGGGCTGTGTGGAGTATGTAGATTGTGTGAGTATGTAGAGTGTATGGAGTGTGTTGAATGTAGAGTGTATAGAGAGTACAGAGTGTATATATTGTATGGAGTGTAATGAGTGTGTATATTGTGAAGAGTGTATAGAGTGTGTTGAATGTAGAGTGTAAGGAGTGTATGGAGTGTGTAGAGTGTAAGGAGTGTATGGAGTGTACAGAGTGTATGGGCTGTATTGAGTGTGTAGAATGTATGGAGTGTAACGAGTGTGTAGAGTGTATGGAGTGTGTAGAGTGTACAGAGTGTATGGACAATCTTGCCTTTGTGGACAGTGTGGATGTTATGGACGTTTTGATGGAGGACTGAGAAGACAGTGGTTATTTAGTTTGGACAGGTGGGACAGGACGATCTGTCCACAGTTCTATAAATAAACAGACGCGTGGAGACACTGCTCTGAAGTCAGTCTGGACTAAAACTGATCCGTCCTTTAATCCGGTCTGTAGATCAGTCTCTCACTCTGCTCTCACTGTTCCGCACACTCTGTTACAGAATATGCAAATTCACCTTCACAACACAGCCACTCAAAGAAGGACTGATCATTCCTCATTCTATGATTGGTCATAAGGCTGTCCAATCACAGCCTGCATGTGTGCAGCACACGTGGCTGTGTGTGTATGAGGGTCATGCTGAGGTCACACTCAGCAAAAACAGATCAAATTAAACAGCAACTCATCTAAAGCACACCTTTATTCAGAGTGTTTCAAAAAAACTACTTTATTATACACTATATAGTATATAAACTGTCTCTATATACACTATATAGTACATACACTATATACTATATCAACTGTCTCTATATACACTATATACTATATAAACTGCACTATATACACTATATACTATATAAACTGTCTCTATATACACTATAAACTATATAAACTGCACTATATACACTATATACTATATAAACTGAACTGGTCTTCTACATATTAATTGTAACTATATAAACTGCACTATACAATAATTATATACTAAGTATAAACTGTCTCTCTATATACACTATATAATTATATATAAAACTGTTCTATATACACTATATACCATATGAACTGTCTCTATATACACTATATACTATATAAACTGTACTTATATACACTATATACTATATAAACTGTCTCTATATACACTATATAGTACATACACTATATACTATATCAACTGTCTCTATATACACTATATACTATATAAACTGCACTATATACACTAAGTATGTTTATATAAACTGTCTCTATACACACTATATATATACTATATAAACTAAAAATTATATACACCATATACTATAGTATAAACTGTCTCTATATACACTATATAATTATATAAACTGTCTCTCTATATACACCATATACTATATAAATCTCTATATACACTATATACTATATAAACTGTACTATATACACTATATACTATATAAACTGTCTCTATATACACTATATAGTACATACACCATATACTATATAAACTGTCTCTATATACACTATATACTATATAAACTGTACTATATACACTATATACTATATAAACTGTAATATATACACTATATACTATATAAACTGGTAATTATATAATAATTATATACTATATAAATCAATCTCTATACACAATTACATAAATTATATAAACTGTTCCCTATATACACTATATACTATATAAACTATAATTTTTATCTTACACTATATACTATATAAACTTTCTCTATACACACTATATACTATATAAACTGTCTCTATATACTATATCAACTGTCTCTATATACACTATAAACTATATAAACTGCACTATATACACTATATACTATATAAACTGTTCTATATACACTATATAGTACATACACCATATACTATATAAACTGTCTCTATATACACTATATACTATATAAACTGTACTATATACACTATATACTATATAAACTGTCTCTATATACATATATATACTATATAAACTGTACTATATACACTATATACTATATAAAATGTTCTATACACACTATATACTATATATAAACTGTCTCTATATACACTATATACCATAGAAACTACTATATACACTATATACTATATAAACTGTCTCTATATACACTATATACTATATAAACTGTCTCTATATACACTATATAATGATATAAACTAAAAATTATCTAATAATTATATACCATATAAACTTTCTATACAATAATTATATACTATATAAACTGTCTCTATACTATATAAACTGTAAAATATGAAGCACCATATACTATATAAACTGCCTCTATATACACTATATAGTATATAAACTGTCTCTATATACACTATATAGTACATACACTATATACTATATAAACTGTACTATATACACTATATACTATATCACTGTCTCTATATACACTATATACTATATAAACTGCACTATACACACTATATATAATTATATAAATCTAAACTTATATACACTATATACTATATAAACTGTACTATATACACTATATACTATATAAACTGTCTCTATATACACCATATACTATATAAACTGTCTCTATATACACTATATACTATATAAACTGTATTATATACACTATATACTATATAAACTACTATATACACTATATACTATATAAACTGTCTCTATATACACTATATACTATATAAACTGTCCCATATACACTATATACTATATAAACTGTCCTATATACATATATACTATATAAAACTGTACTATCTACACTATATACTATATAAAACTGCCTCTATATACACTATATACTCATATACACTATATACTATATAAACTGTCTCTATATACACTATATAGTACATACACCATATACTATATAAATCAACTTATACACTATATACTATATAAACTGTACTATATACTAATTATATACTATATAAACTGTCTTCTATATACACTATATACTATATAACCTGTCTATATACACTATATACTATATACACTATATACTATATAAACTGTCTCTATACACACTATATACTATATAAACTGTCTCTATACAATAATTATATACTATATAAACACTATATACTATATAAACTGTTCTATATACACTATATACTATATAAACTGTCTCTATATACACTATATACTATATACACTGTACTATATACACTATATACTATATAAACTGCACTATATACACTATATACTATATAAACTGCACTATATACACTATATACTATATAAACTGTCTCTATACACACTGTATACTATATAAACTACTATACACTATATACTATATAAACTGCCTCTATATACACTATATAAAGGGCATACACCATACACTATATAAACTGTCTCTATATACACTATATACTATATAAACTGTCTCTATACACACTGTATACTATATAAACTACTATACACTATATACTTTATAAACTGTCTCTATATACACTATATAGTACATACACCATATACTATATAAACTGTCTCTATATACACTATATACTATATAAACTGTACTATATACACTATATACTATATAAACTGTCTCTATATACACTATATACTATATAAACTGTACTATATACAATATAAACTGTACTATATACACTATATACTATATAAACTGTCTCTATACACACTATATACTATATAAACTGTTCTATATACACTATATACTATATAAACTACTATATACTATATAAACTGTCTCTATATACACTATATACTATATAAACTGTTTCTATATACACTATATACTATATACACTGTACTATATACACTATATACTATATAAACTGCACTATATACACTATATACTATATAAACTGTCTCTATACACACTATATACTATATAAACTACTATACACTATATACTATATAAACTGCCTCTATATACTATATAAACTGTCTCTATATACACTATATACTATATAAACTGTACTATATACACTATATACTATATAAACTGTCTCTATACACAATTATATATACTATATAAACTACTATATACACTATATACTATATAAACTGTCTTCTATATACACTATATACTATATAAACTGTACTATATACACTATATACTATATAAAACTCTCATATACACTGTATAATTATATAAACTGTACTATATATAATTATATACTATATAAACTGTCTCTCTATATACACTATATACTATATAAACTGTTCTTATATACACTATAAACTATATATAAAACTGTACTATATACACTATATACTATATAAACTGTCTCTATATACACTATATACTATATAAACTGTCTCTATATACACTATGCAAACTATATAAACTGCACTATATACACTATATACTATATAAACTGTCTCTATATACACTATATACTATATAAACTGCACTATATACACTATATACTATATAAACTGCACTATATACACTATATACTATATACACTGTCTCTATATACGCTATATATATACTGAAGAAGTTAAACTAGGTAAATACTGTCTGTGATTAACACAAACACACATTATGACAGAGTGTTTAAAGTCTCCAGGCTCTGTACACACTCACACACTCTCTCTGTCTCTCACACATACACACTCACCTCACTCCAGCACACCAGATCATTGGTGCAGGAATCTTCAACAAGTGTCCAGAGTTTGCTGAGGAAAGCGGGAACCAGGCAGTGGTTCTTCATGTTCTGCTGTTCTGCCGTAGTTCTGAGGGTTCGTGTGACTCTCGTGTGGAAGTGGGTCAGTGTGTTTTGTTATGTGCGCGAGCAAAAAGTAGCAACACATACACGTGCTTTCTGTCCTCCCCGCCTCCTTTTCCCCTTGTCCACCAATCACTGCACGCCCCGCCATGCGGTCACATAAGAGCAGAAGTACAGCACGATCCACCACAGGGGGCGGGGCTAACAGATACCAGAAACAGGGCTAAGAGCCAATCTCAGCACAGAGAAATGGTTACCAGACAAAAGAGGCGGGGCTACGACCCGATCCCGGAATAGAGGGCGTGGCGTCACTTAAAGGGGAGCGCCGTATCGAACAGCGCCAGCCAATCAGAGCGCAGGAGATTCCTGGTGGAAATTCCCCAAACAGGATTTCAGGAGGGATTGAAACTGAGATCCTTTAATGAAATTACCCGTTTAATAACACTTTACTTTTACATCATATGTGATTCTTTTAACGGATATCAGAGGGTTACTTTTTTTTTTTTTGCATATCTACTGGGCTATTCGCTCACTCATTTTCTGAGCCGCTTGTGACGGTAGAGGGCGCCCTGCTCATTGAGCACACCTTTCAATCAGATGATGCGGCGCTGGTCACTCTGTGCACACCTTTGTGTTTATTTCATTAATTTTACGGGGTTCTGGTCAGAGTTCTGTGCACGCTATTTCCGGGATTACAGTTCAGCACCAAGCTCGCGCCTCAGCACCGCTGCAGCGCTAATCATGATCAGGGTATTCTAGTATAGTATATCATAGTATAGTATAGCATAGTATAGTATAGTATATCATAGTATAATATATCATATATAGTATAGTATAGTATATCATAGTATAATATATCATAGTATAGTATAGTATATCATAGTATAGTATAGTATAGTATATCATAGTATAATATATCATAGTATAGTATAGTATATCATAGTATATATAGTATATCATAGTATAATATATCATAGTATAGTATAGTATATCATAGTATAATATATCATAGTATAGTATATCATAGTAATAGTATAGTATATCATAGTATAGTATAGTATAGTATATCATAGTATAATATATCATAGTATAGTATATCATAGTATAGTATAGTATAGTATATCATAGTATAATATATCATAGTATAGTATATCATAGTATAGTATAGTATAGTATATCATAGTATAATATATCATAGTATAGTATATCATAGTATAGTATAGTATAGTATATCATAGTATAATATATCATAGTATAGTATAGCGGAAATAAATTATTGTGGAAATAAAGCACTGTTGTAAGTCGCTCTGGATAAGAGCGTCTGCTAAATGCCGTAAATGTAAATGTATAGCATAGTAGAGTATATCATATTATAGTATAGTATAGCATAGTATAGTATAGCATATTTACATTTACATTTACAGCATTTATCAGACGCTCTTCTCCAGAGAGTCTCCATGTCCTGATTACAGGGACAGTCCCCCCTGGAGACACTCAGGGTTCAGGGTCTCAGGGACCCAGTGGTGGTAGTGCTGGAGGGGGGATTGAACCTGGGACCTCTTGATCCACAGGCCCATAGACAAGAACCACCACTAGAACACCAGCACCCTATTATAGTATATCATAGTATAGTATATCATAGTATAATATATCATATTATAGTATATCATATTATAGTATATCATAGTATAGTATAGCATAGTATAGTATATTATATTATATATATATATATATATATATATATGTGTGTGTGTGTGTGTGTGTGTTATAGGTTATTATAGTATTATAATATTAAATATAATATTATTTCATGCTTTTACAGGAAATCAGTTTCTTTTACATTAGTAGTTTTACTTGTTCAGATTTCAGTAGTGTTAACGGAGGACTGAAGGATTCAGTCTGAAGTTCTTTGATACCATCACTTCTGTCATAAGACCTTATTGATCACCTTTAATTCCATTTACATTCCCAGTGTTTATCAGACGCTCTGATCCAGACAGACTCGCAGCAGAGCTTTGTTTCCACATTTGATCTTCATATTCGTGACCAGCT
This sequence comes from Hepsetus odoe, assembly GCA_017165825.1. NCBI lineage: Eukaryota > Metazoa > Chordata > Actinopteri > Characiformes > Hepsetidae > Hepsetus > Hepsetus odoe. Next base: position 9,596,455 of record CM029383.1, on the reverse strand, counting down.
CAGATCAACCACTGCTGATGAACTGCTACTACCAGGTAACAAACTTACTAACCTGCGACTAGAACAGAAGAAAGTGCTGTTGGGGATTTTCTTTAAATGTAAGAGGAAAGAAAGTTATTTCTTTAAGGCAAAGTTAAGGCATCGGTAAGAAACACTGTTATATTTCAGTCACATTAATGTGACGTCTCCAACACAGGTCACAATTTCATTTCTTTCACTAACAGTTTTCTGTACTTTGGAGCTCCAGCTCTGGAAATCTCTCCTTTTTTCATAATAACTTTCTGAAAGGTTTCCCGTGTCTGACCATGATTCTGACTTTTTGAAGAGCACCATTAGTTTCCCTGATAACAGATAATCTCCTCCATTCTCACTGGGAACTGAAGTGTGGTGGATCTCAGATTTACAGACCAGTGTTCTCTAAAGCTGAACTTTTAAAACCTGATTGGCTCTTGCAGAACTGCCTTGTAGCTCATTATCTTAAAGTGGGCGGGACTTCAGCTTTATACTGATGCACAAATGAAGCCACAGAGAAATGTTGATTTACATAATATTTTACAAAATGAATGACTGGTCACTTTGATGCCCTCACTGCTCCCAGTGTGAAGCCCTGAGGCAGGGCTACCAGGTGCTGACAATACAGGGAGTGTGACCAATCAGATTGAAGGAGGCCAGGAGCTAAAATCCAACTCAGGAGGCTATTCCCAGCTTGCCATAGCTAGCCAATCACAGCTCATGGGGTGGAGCAGGGAAAGACACTTTACCTTCTGAATCATTGGATGACGTGATGACCACCATGTATGGTAGAGAAGAGAACCTGGACGGAGCTGCCCGTGGTCCTGAACTGAGTGACTTTCGTCCATAATAATTAATTCACCAGTTCAGATAAAGAGACTACATAACAAAAAGGTGGGTCATTTTCACAAGTCACAGGTGTTATGTTTTTCTTTCATCCATTTTCTTTTTGATGGGACAGTGGTGTTCTAGAGTTCAGGGACCCCAGGATGGGAAGCTTGTGGGTTCGAGTCCTGGACCAGTAGTCACTTTCACTTAATTAATCAATATTTATGATTTATCTTGATCAGATGGCAGATTGTTCTCCAGCCTGATGCTTGATGTGTATCAGGACTTTTATTGTGGTGTGAGTGGAGTAAATGGAGCCTGAGTGGGTGTGTGACCTCATGAGTGACTGTGTGTTGTTGCCTTAAACACAGAACCCTTTGCTGTGTGTGTGTGTGTGTGTGTGTGAGAGCAGGATGAGGCTGCAGGGTCTGTGTGTGCTCTCCTGGGTTGTGCTGAGGGTGTGTGTGGTGAGGGGCTCAGGGCTGGTGGATGCTGCATCTGAGAGGAAAGCTGAGGAGATCCACAGGCAGGGCAGTGCTGTAGCCCTGCTGTACACCCTGCTGCTGACCTCCACCATACTGACCATATGGCTCTTCAAACACCACCGCTGCAGACTGCTGCACGAGACCGGACTGTCCATGATCTACGGTCAGAGACTCTCCTACACCTGAACTTGAACTGTTTATATTTAACCTACAGTAATGGTGCTGGTAGTGCAGGGAAACTCTTGATCATGTGTTTCTGTTCTGTGTGAAAGTGAGACAGTAGTTTCAGTGATTTGTGTACAAACCATGTAAATCCAGTCTTAACACAAAGAGAGTTTCATTCTAACCAGCTTTAAAGTCAGTATACACCACCAATATTCTTCAGCACAGCCTCAACTCTCTTAGACCGGCTCCTTTCATTAAGTTAGGAACACCTCTCCAGGCTTCTTGAAGGACGTCCCAAAGCTGTTTTTTTGGTTCTCCGTTCTCTGTGGAGATGATCTCACACTGCCACAAGGACTGTACTGAAAATGAGAGATAAAACCAAAAGCTGTCCCTCAGCTACACACTAAAAATGCAGGAATGTCTGATGAAGGTGTTTGAGGAACTGTTTGAAGGAGAGATGGTGATATTCTGTGATCAGATTACAGTCATCCTTTAGACACAATCTCATCCAAGTTCCTCAAACACCTTCATCCTTTCAGAACACACGGTAACATTCCCATTTTCTCAAAGATATTCTCATCATTACACTTGAATCTTGTACCCCTACATTTCTTCATTCTTATCAAGTTCTGGATTGTGGATGTTCTGCAGATTTCTCAGTCAGTTATTCTTATTTGAACTGCTTGTTGATCCCGCCCATCACTTTCTCCAGTCCTCTGAAATTAGTCAGCCTTTAATTAAGTTATCAAATAGTAAAATATAAACGTTAAAACATTTTCATCTATAATTTTTGATATAAGAAAAAAAATACAATTTTAATAGCAGTAATCAATACTTTTTACTTTTAAGTACAGCTTTTACACTTTTTATATTATAATTTAGTAAATGTTCACTCTGACTAGTGCTAATTCCCATTTCACAGTTCATTTTTATATTGAACTGATATAACACGTTTATATGTGCCAGTTAAGTTTTTAAAATAATGTGCCATCATGTTCTGGACTTAAATGAATTTCTTTAAAATGGTCTTAAAATATTTAAAACCTCCAAAACTATTAACATTTCAAATGTTTAAAATGTGAAAGGAGCAAATTCTTAGAATTTCTGCGCGAGTGAGCTTTGGAAGAAAAAGCCCGTTAAGATGAAAGTGTGTCCTGCTGGTGGATGGTGTTGGTGTAAATCTTGATCATGACCTCATGCAGTGTTGTGACCCAAACCGAGCAGGTCGGTACAAAACAGGTTCCTGGATCAGGGCAGGAGAACTTTTCCATTACGCTGCTCTGTTTCTGCAAGAAGTGTAAACTACTGATCATGATGACGTTTTCCCCCAGTAAGATAAAAACCTGTTGAGTCAGTCCGGACACCTGTCCTGACACCTGTGCTGACTCATGATGGAGATACAGCTAGACTTCACTGAGCTACATAAATATAAATAAACAAAACCAAAAATAGAACAGTTTACATATAAACAGGACAATACAAGAATATAAACATACCTGCTCAGGTGGAACATGGATTAAAGACTCAAATTCCTTTCTCCTAAGGGAAGTAAAATAGAAGTACCAATTCAACTACTTCACTTCCAGTGAAAAAGTACAGGAATGTACTGAGAGCGTAAAGTAAGAGTACAGGAATGTACTGAGAGTGTAAAGTAAGAGTACAGGAATGTACTGAGAGTGTAAAGTAAGAAGTGTCTCCTCTGAAGGGCGATTGTAGCGTCTGTCCTCTCTGTCCTTCCAGGCCTGTTGGTGGGAGTGGTCCTCCGCTTTGGGGTCCACATTCAGTCAGATGTTGCTGACGCCCCCCTGACCTGCCAGTCAAACTCCAGCCCCAGCACTGTGCTGCTGAACATCAGTGGACAGTTGTTTGAGTACACACTGAGGGGGGAGATCAGCCAATCACAGGTGGAGGAACAGCCCAACACCGAGATTCTAAGGAAGGTACTGGAGAAACATCCTGAAACAGCAGTCACTGCAGTCTGAGTGATGTAGATTATTGAGGATTAAATCACAAAATGAATTCATCCATAGTTACTACTTCACAGTACTGGATTAAAATCATCACTCAACTATCATTGTAAAACTGCACCCTGCAGATTCACACCGGATTAAAATGAAACCCAAATCATTACTATTAAACAACACAGGGCAGACTCACACTGGATTCAGATCACTGATCTTATTACTGAAACTCCCAGAATTAAAATGAACAAACACTGAACTGATACGAGCGCTACATGAGCGTTAAAGCAGCTCAGTTTAAAATCAGACCCAAACTGTAAAAGTGTGAACTGAGTTCTCCTCCACTCTCAGGTGACTTTTGATCCAGAGGTTTTCTTCAACATCTTACTGCCGCCAATCATATTCCACGCTGGATACAGTCTCCAACAGGTAAAACAGTCTCTCTCAGTCCAGGATCTAAATCTAAAACAGGCCAGGAATTTTACTGTGGCCCCAAAATGAATCAGAATCAGAATATTGTGCAGTTTTAATGCTTTTTATACATTCCACAAGACATTACTGAAGAGTGTGCATGCATGTGTTTGTGTGTTTGTGCGTGTGTGTGCGTGTGTTTGTGCGTGTGTGTGTTTGTGCGTGTGTGTGTGTGTGCGTGCGTGCGTGTTTGTGCGTGTGTGTGTGCGTGTGTTTGTGCGTGTGCGTGTGTTTGTGCGTGTGTTTGTGCGTGTGTGTGTGTGTGCGTGTGTTTGTGCGTGTGTATGCGTGCGTTTGTGCGTGTGTGCGTGTGTTTGTGTGCGTGCGTGTGTTTGTGCGTGTGCGTGTGTGTGTGTGCGTACGTGTGTTTGTGCGTGCGTGTGTTTGTGCGTGTGCGTGTTTGTGCGTTTGTGCGTGTGTGTGCATGCGCGTGTGTGTGTTTGTGTGCGTGCGTGTGTTTGTGCGTGTGCGTGTTTGTGCGTGTGTGTGTGTGTGTGCGTGCGTGTGTTTGTGCATGTGTGTGTGTTTGTGCGTGTGCGTGTTTGTGCGTGCGTGTGTGCGCGCGTGTGTGTGCGTGCGTGTTTGTGCGTGTGTGTTTGTGCGTGCGTTTGTGCGTGCGCGTGTGTGTGCGTGCGCGTGTGTGTGCGTGTGTTTGTGCGTGCGTGTGTTTGTGCGTGCGTGTGTTTGTGCGTGTGTGTGTGCGTGCGTTTGTGCGTGTGTATGCGTGCGTTTGTGCGTGTGTGTTTGTGTGTGTGTGCGTGTGTTTCTGCATGTGTGTGTGTGTGCGTGTTTGTGTGTGCGTTTGTGCGTGTGTGTGTGTGCGTGCGTGTGTTTGTGCGTGTGTGTGTTTGTGCGTGTGTGTGCGTGTGTTTGTGCGTGTGTGTGTTTGTGCGTGTGTGTGTGTGTGCGTGCGTGCGTGTTTGTGCGTGTGTGTGTGCGTGTGTTTGTGCGTGTGCGTGTGTTTGTGCGTGTGTTTGTGCGTGTGTGTGTGTGTGCGTGTGTTTGTGCGTGTGTATGCGTGCGTTTGTGCGTGTGTGCGTGTGTGTGTTTGTGCGTGTGCGTGTTTGTGCGCGTGTGTGTGTGCGTGCGTGTGTTTGTGCGTGTGTGTGTTTGTGCGTGTGCGTGTTTGTGCGTGCGCGTGTGTGTGCGTGCGCGTGTGTGTGCGTGTGTTTGTGTGCGTGCGTGTTTGTGCGTGTGCGTGTTTGTGCGTGTGTGTGTGCGTGCGTGTGTTTGTGCATGTGTGTGTGTTTGTGCGTGTGCGTGTTTGTGCGTGCGTGTGTGCGCGCGTGTGTGTGCGTGTGTGTTTGTGCGTGCGTTTGTGCGTGCGCGTGTGTGTGCGTGTGTTTGTGCGTGTGTTTGTGCGTGCGTGTGTTTGTGCGTGCGTGTGTTTGTGCGTGTGTGTGTGCGTGCGTTTGTGCGTGTGTATGCGTGCGTTTGTGCGTGTGTGTGTGTGCGTGTGTTTGTGTGCGTGTGTGTGTTTGTGCGTGTGCGTGTTTGTGTGTGTGCGTGCGTGTGTTTGTGCATGTGTGTGTGTGTGCGTTTGTGCGTGTTTGTGCGTGCGTTTGTGCGTGTGTGTGTGTGTGCGTGCGTGTGTTTGTGCGTGTGCGTGTTTGTGCGTGTGCGTGCGTGTTTGTGCGTGTGTGTGTTTGTGCGTGTGCGTGTGTTTGTGCGTGTGCGTGTTTGTGTGTGTGTGTGTGCGTGCGTGTGTTTGTGCATGTGTGTGTGTGTGTGTTTGTGCGTGTGTATGCGTGCGTTTGTGCGTGTGTGTGTGCGTGCGTGTGCGTGTTTGTGCGTGTGTGTGCGTGCGTGTGTTTGTGCGTGTGCGTGTTTGTGCGTGCGTGCGTTTGTGCGTGCGTGCGCGTGTGCGTGTGTTTGTGCGTGCGTGTGTTTGTGCGTGCGTGTGTTTGTGCGTGTGTGTGTGTGCGTGCGTGTGTTTGTGCGTGTGTATGCGTGCGTTTGTGCGTGTGTGTGTGTGTTTGTGTGCGTGCGTGTGTTTGTGCGTGTGCGTGTTTGTGCGTGTGTGTGTGTTTGTGCGTGTGCGTGTTTGTGCATGCGTGTGTGCGCGCGTGTGTGTGCGTGCGTGTGTTTGTGCGTGTGTGTGCGTGTGTTTGTGCGTGCGTGTGTGCGCGCGTGTTTGTGCGTGCGTGTGTTTGTGCGTGCGTGTGTGCGCGTGTGCGTGTGTTTGTGTGCGTGCGTGTGTTTGTGCGTGCGTGTGTGCGTGTGTGTGTGCGTGCGTGTGTTTGTGCGTGCGTGTGTGTGTGCGTGCGTGTGTTTGTGCGTGCGTGTGTTTGTGCGTGCGTGTGTGTGTGCGTGCGTGTGTTTGTGCGTGCGTGTGTGTGTGCGTGCGTGTGTTTGTGCATATGTGTGTGCATTTTGTTTTTCAGAGACACTTTTTCAGGAATCTGGGCTCCATCCTGTCCTATGCGTTTGTGGGGACTGTCATTTCCTCGTTTGCTATCGGGTGAGTGATTTCTCCACAGAGCGACTGAGCTGGTGATGTGTTTAAACACAGACTCTGGAATCGAAACAATCACATCCTAAATTAAAACAAACACCTGCAGATTCACCAATAAATATACAAAACCAGTACAGACAAACAGTCACCGGCTCGACTGCTTTATTCCCATTAATCTTCATACAGGATTTAACTCACTATGATGTGTTTAATCCCCACAGCCATCGGCTTCACCAGCACCAGCACCAACAACAAAACTAACACCAGCACCAACACCAACAACAAAACTAACACCAGCACCAACACCAACACCCAAACTAACACCAGCACCAACAACAAAACTAACACCAACACCAGCACCAGCACCAACACCCAAACTAACACCAGCACCAACAACAAAACTAACACCAAAACCAGTATCAACACCAACACAAGCACCAACAACAAAACTAACACCAAAACCAGTATCAACACCAACATCAGCACCAACAACAAAACTAACACCAACACCAGCACCAACAACAAAACTAACACCAACACCAGTATCAACACCAACACCAACACCAGCACCAACAACAAAACTAACACCAACACCAGTATCAACACCAACACCAACAACAAAACTAACACCAACACCAGTATCAACACCAACAACAAAACTAACACCAACACCAGTATCAACACCAGCACCAACAACAAAACTAACCCCAACACCAGTATCAACACCAACACCAGCACCAACAACAAAACTAACACCAACACCAGTATCAACACCAACAACAAAACTAACACCAACACCAGCACCAACACCAGTATCAACACCAACACCAATAACAAAACTAACACCAACACCAGTATCAACACCAGCACCAACAACAAAACTAACACCAACACCAGCACCAACAACAAAACTAACACCAGCACCAACAACAAAACTAACACCAACACCAGCACCAACAACAAAACTAACACCAACACCAGTATCAACACCAACAACAAAACTAACACCAACACCAGCACCAACACCAACACCAACAACAAAACTAACCCCAACACAATATAAACACCTACAATAACACCAAAACCAACACCAGCACCAACACCAACAACACTAACACCAGTATCAACACCAGCACCAACACCAACAACACCAGCACCAACACCAATAACACAAACACTAACAACACCAGCATCAACACCAACATGGCCACAGGGTTAACCATGGAGATTAGTGCAGGGTGTGTCTGTGTGTCAGTGTAAAGTTGTGTGTCAGTGTAAAGTTGTGAGTCAGTGTTCGGTGCAGGGTGTGCTGTGTGTCAGTGTAAAGTTGTGTGTCAGTGTAAAGTTGTGAGTCAGTGTTCGGTGCAGGGTTTGCTGTGTGTCAGTGTAAAGTTGTGTGTCAGTGTAAAGTTGTGAGTCAGTGTTCGGTGCAGGGTGTGCTGTGTGTCAGTGTAAAGTTGTGTGTCAGTGTAAAGTTGTGAGTCAGTGTTCGGTGCAGGGTGTGCTGTGTGTCAGTGTAAAGTTGTGTGTCAGTGTAAAGTTGTGAGTCAGTGTTCGGTGCAGGGTGTGCTGTGTGTCAGTGTAAAGTTGTGTGTCAGTGTAAAGTTGTGAGTCAGTGTTCGGTGCAGGGTGTGCTGTGTGTCAGTGTAAAGTTGTGTGTCAGTGTAAAGTTGTGAGTCAGTGTTCGGTGCAGGGTGTGCTGTGTGTCAGTGTAAAGTTGTGTGTCAGTGTAAAGTTGTGAGTCAGTGTTCGGTGCAGGGTTTGCTGTGTGTCAGTGTAAAGTTGTGTGTCAGTGTAAAGTTGTGTGTCAGTGTAAAGTTGTGTGTCAGTGTAAAGTTGTGAGTCAGTGTTCGGTGCAGGGTGTGCTGTGTGTAAAGTGTTGAGCACTGCTGTGTTTGCAGGTTGGTCATGTTCGGTTGTGTGGCGCTGATGGAGGCGGTCGGTCAGCTGGGTGGAGAGTTTTTCTTCACTGACTGTCTTTTCTTCGGCGCGATCATCTCGGCCACTGATCCAGGTAAACCTGCTCCGTGTCTGGACAGCAGTGGGAGCTGGTTATATAAGAGCGGGACACTCGTTGAGCTAATCATTAACGTACCACCCAATCATGAGCTAATCATTAACGTACCACCCAATCATGAGCTAATCATTAACATACCAACCAGTCACCAAGTTAATCTTTAGCATGGTTGGTGTTGTTCCAGTGTTGGTTCTGCTTTTTCCAATACTGGTTCTGTTTGTTCCAGTACTGGTTCCTTTAGTTCCATTGCTGGTTCCTTTTGTTCCAGCATTTGTTCTGTTTGTTCCAGTGACAGTTCTGCTGGTCTTCAAGGAGCTGAAGGTGGATGTGGATCTTTTTGCGCTACTGCTTGGGGAGAGTGTTCTGAACGACGCAGTGTCTATAGTTCTGTCCTCGTGAGTACACACACACACACACACACACACATACACATACACACACACACACACAGACTCACACACACACACACACACACACACTCACACTCACATAGACACACACACGTGTGTTTCCATGTGTGTGTGTGTGTGTGTATTTTGTTTTGTGTGTGTGTGTGTGTGTGTGAGGTGATGGTTGGCCTCTAGTGATCAAGGGGTTTTCTGTTTCTTTGTTCTCCACCTCCATGCCTCCCTCTTCCACATCCATTTCTGTCCATCCATCCAGAAGTGGACAGTCCTCCATCCTGTGCTCGAAAGGACTGTCTTCATCCTTGAGCACGAGTGGACAGTGCTCTGTCCTGGGTTGGAGTGGACAGTCTTGTTGCAAGCATGTGAGGACTGTCCACTTTCCTGAGCAGCAATGGACGTTTACTTTCCCTGAGCAATAGTGGATTGTCCCCTGCCCGTTGGAAAAGTGGACTGTCCTCTGTCTGGCTGACAGATGAGACGGCTCATCATGGCACCATTTATCACAATAATCACATGGTCACATTGTCCACTCTAACCCTAGCAGGATATCCTGTCTGTCCTGTTTCTCCTTCCTTCGCTCCACTGTTTGGACGCTGTCGTTGGGGCTCAGGCAAGGTTGTCCTGTACCCCTGTCCTTTTGGGGGTTGATGGCTGGCTCCCTTGTGGTTGTTTTCTGCTGAAGATCTACAGCAGTTCCTGTCCACCCTGTCCTTCAGAGGCTGAGGATCCTTTTTATAGTTTATTTTGTGTCCTCTTCCACGTGTTCCTTTCCGGGTCTTTTTCTTTAGTAGAGCAACCTCGTTCTCAGAGATGTCCTTCATGTCCTTTATATCAGCTTTTGGAGACATTGGAGAACCGAGGAACCAGAAATCAGTAGATTTATGTTTGAACACATGTAGAACACAGTTACCCCATCTGACCCTCTACTGACACAGTTACCCCATCTGACCATCTTCTGACAGTTATCTGCTGAAACACAGTTCTACCCTCTATAGGGGGCAGTAGGCTCCACATGTCAGTTGCTAAGCCACGCCCAACCCCGGTGCTGTTTTCTCTGTAATCAGACACATCATTTGTCCAGAGCTTTGTGGACTTCTGTTTTAACAGAAAGCAGCAGAACATCAGCTGTTGTCCAGATGTGTCACAGTTATGGGATGTGTAATGATGTCCATTACTCACCCATGAGGTGCTCCCCTGTCTTCTGGACGTGGTCCTGCTGCATCTCCAGGAGCTCACCCTCAGTGAGAACTTCAGGGCAGCTCACTGGAAACAGCAGATCTGCTTCAACACAAATTCACAGTAAATAGACCAGGCTCCGCCCACACATCTCATTTTCCTTAGCAACCGTTACTAGGTAGGACAAGCTTTACAGCAATGTTGGTGAGACCCAGATTTAACCTAATTTTAAAGTCACATGAGCTGTCACTCGAAGAGACGGTCCCACTTATAGTTTGTCCTGCTCACCCAGTGTTGTGTGGACAGTGTCTTTAGTAGAGTCCAGCAGTGTCCCCATACACTCTGCTCCAGCTTGAGTCTCAGCGCTCAGTAAACCAGGATCAGAGCACAGGCTCCCTCGACTCCTGCTTTAACTCACTACCGGTGGTCCTTAGGGACCCTCAGAGGACAAGGTGCTCTTTCCGGTCTCTGTGTCCCCAGGTTCTCTCCATTCTCCCCTAAACTCAGCAATCTCAGACTAAACACCTTCAAATGTGGAACGACTGATGACGTCGCTCCACAGTGACCACCTGGTTGACACCCTGAAGCTGGACGTCCGGTGTGTCCGTCAGGTCCAGGTCAGTGTTCACCGGGTCGCTGTTGGATTCATGCTGATCCTCATCATCAGCACTTACCTGGGGTGTGTGTGTGTGTGTGTGTGTGTGTGTCCAGCACTAGTCCTCTACACCCCCCCAAAACACATATACTTACAGTGTGTACTCCGTTTATAACACACACCATTTCAGAACACACTCCTCCAGAACACACACTTGGACAACAGAACAGTTTTATTCAGGTGTTAAACATATGCATAATTATAAATAAATATTAATACACACCCATTTAGAATAATAACACACAATATTCATAAATACTCTATTATCATTCTACACAGACACAGCCACCCTCTCTGGCTCACTTTTTACAGAGCTGAGTGCAGTATCACTCATACTCTGTGTGTGTGTCGGCTCAGGTCCATTGTAGCCTATCAGCCGGCTGGTTCTGGTAGCAACACATTTGAGGGCGGAGCTTGCTGTATTCTCTGGTGTGTTTCTGGGCGCCCTGTGTGATCCTTCATTCCTCGGAGCTGTGAACAGGATTCATCACTGCACTGGTGAACATTTATATATGGCCACATCACGTCACATGCACACACACTCAAGTCTCACACACGAGGCCCCAGGGATTAGAAGGCTGTTATGAGTCTAAATCCCAGATCAGAAGGTTGTTCTGATGTCCTCGATCAAGGCACGTCTCATCACTGCCCCCACGCAAGCGGATACACGCCTGCCCCTGCTGGATGGTGTGTGTGTGTGTAGTATTTTGTTTTGTGTGTGTGTGTATTTGGTTGTGGTTCATTGTGCGCTGTGTTTGTTATTACACTTAAACTCAGAGGGCAAACTTTGTAGATATTGAAAAATTCAGTGTAATCACAATAATTAATCATACATACAGAAGAGTGACAGGAGTGATCTGTGACAGATGGCACTCAGCAAGAGCAAAGGAAGGCCTGGAGTACAGACAGTAAAGTAGAGAATTCAGCTATGTTGTATGGTTGGAGGACGGAATTGAGGAAAAGACAGGAGGCGGAGCTGGAGGTGTTAAAGATGCTGAGATTTTGGGTGTGACGAGGATGCACAGGATTAGAAATGGATTTATATAGATGAATATATATATTGTATATTAGAGGACAGCTCAGGTTGGACATTTGAGACAAAGTTAGAGGAAGCAAGTGTTGTTGGTTTTGGACAACCAGAGGAGATAGGAGTTATATCAGGAGGAGGAGCAGCAAATGATGGAGCTGCCAGGAAAGAGGAGAAGAGGAAGTTTGAACGTAGCAGACCAAAGAAGACCAAAGATGCAGATGTGGAGAAGACATGCAGGGGGACTGAAAGAGGAAGATGCAGAGGACCGGAAGACATGAAGACGGATAATTCAGATGGCGCAATTTAAAACAGGAGCAGTTTGAAAGAAAAAGAAAAAAAGAAAAATAATCTAGTAAAGTTAAAGTAAACAAATGACTGTTTCTGAGCCTCGGGAGGTTTGTGTTTTTAGTGACTTTGAAGAATCAGAGATCATCAGCATGAACTGTGTGTGTGTGTGTGTGTGTGTGTGTGTAGGTCACAAAGTTGGACCAGGTTAGTGGATTAAAGGTTGAGACGGGTCTGTTTGTCCTCCTGTCCTGAGCATTCGCTCCCGGCCGAGGCCTGATCACAGGTAACCCTGGGCAACAGAGCAACCCTCCTGCCCCAGATATCCCCAGAGCCATCCTGTGTGTGTGTGTGTGTGTGTGTAGGTAGTAGTTAGATATCAGGAATCACCTATCAACAGCACTTACAGCAACCTGTCAGCAGAGTCCAAAAAGCAAACTAAATATAAACACACACACGACATCACACACACACATAGTATTTACCATGCAACTGCTTTAATGTGTATGTGTGTGTGTGTGTGTGTGTGTGTGTGTGTAGTGAAGGCAGAGTTTTTCTAAGGACACAGTTGTTTTGAAAGCCATTGAATTTTATTATAATTTCATCTTCCCATGGTATCACCCTCTCTTCCCCACCAATATACTTTAACTGCCTCTTCATCTTCTGAGCCAGAGACTAGAAATAAACACGTCACACACACATTAATAACAACAATAATAATAATAACATTAATAGATGCGCAGTCTAAACAATGCATCAAGTGCAGATTAAGAGTTTCTTTACATATGTTAAAATTTCTTGAATTAACTGACTAGAATTATTGTTGCTTGTTTATAGTGTCCATAAAATTATGAAAATAAATTAATAGTTTTTTTCCTCCAGTAATCTGCCAATCAAAGAAAGCGTAAAGCAAAAGGCGCAGGTGTATCCGATCCCTGGCCTCTCTGACTTTCTTCTTTTGGTTATCTGACTCGCAGGGTCGCAACAGTTTACTCCACTGTCCTTCCCGTTGGAACCCGTCGCCTAACGATCGCACCCAGCTTTCCAAAGCATGTCGATGATGTTCGGGCAGAGGTGAAATCCGCAATTAACGGAAACCATCATTCTCTCCAGCCTCGTGTGTACACAAGAGAGAGGACCTGCTCTTACCAGGGATGGGGAAGAGGGAGACACCACCCACACAATCTGTAGAGAGTAGGAGAGGATACAGCTCTCAATGAGGATGGAGAGGAGACTCACTCACACACACCCAGAGAGAGATATAGAGATATTTTACTGAGGACAAGAAAGAGGGAGACCACTTCTGACATTGAACTAGATAGGTAGAGAGAGTAATGAGCGCCATCTTGAACAGGACAGCTATAGACACGCAAAGACAGAGTGCCTGTGTGAAAGTTAACGAACAACCTCTCAAACAGATAAAACTCTTCCTAGACGAAAGTTTTTCACGACATGTCCTCTCTCTCTGTTTATTCGTTTGAAATGACTGAATAATTGATTATATTACATATAATGTCCTCATCTTAGTGACACAGATCCATAACAAAGACATCACAAACCGTGAGGGACAGTTTTTCTTGCTGTTATCTTGTAAAGCTCCATGTTTTTATTCAAATTGTATCGGGTGACCTTTGACCTGTTAAAGGCGGGGCACTAATTGCTTTGGTCCATCAGGACACATCCAGTTATGCGAGGCAGATGATGTTCTCCACCACGCTCCTCATCGTCTTCTGTACTGTGTGGGTGTGTGGGGCGGGCACAACTCCAGTACTGAGTTACATGAAAATCAGGTGCAACACACATCATCAATATCACACACACACACACACACACACACACAGACAGACAAGCTGCTGAGGTTTGTGTTTGTTTGTCTCCAGAGTGGGTGTGGAGGAAGACGAGGATTCCGTAAGTAGTGATATGTGTGTGTGTTAGTAGTGATGTGTATGTGTGTGTGTTAGTAGTGATGTGTGTGTGTGTGTGTTAGTAGTGATGTGTGTGTGTGTGTGTTAGTAGTGATGTGTGTGTGTGTGTGTGTTAGTAGTGATGTGTGTGTGTGTGTGTGTTAGTAGTGATGTGTGTGTGTGTGTGTGTGTTAGTAGTGATGTGTATGTGTGTGTGTTAGTAGTGATGTGTGTGTGTGTGTGTTAGTAGTGATGTGTGTGTGTGTGTGTGTTAGTAGTGATGTGTGTGTGTGTTAGTAGTGATGTGTGTTAGTAGTGATGTGTGTGTGTGTGCGTGTGTGTGTTGGGGTAGTGATGTGTGTGTGTTAGTAGTGATGTGTGTGTGTGTGTTAGGAGTGATGTGTTAGTAGTAGATGTGTGTGTGTGTTAGAGATGTGTGTGTTAGTAGTGATGTGTGTGTGTGTTAGTAGTGATGTGTGTTAGTAGTGATGTGTGTGTGTGTGTTACTAGTGATGATGTGTGTGTTAGTAGTGATGTGTGTGTGTGTGTGTGTGTTAGTAGATGTGTGTGTGTGTTAGATGTGTGTGTGTGTTAGTAGTGATGTGTTAGTAGTGATGTGTGTGTGTGTGTTAGTAGTGATGTGTGTGTGTGTTAGTAGTGATGTGTGTGTGTGTGCGTGTTAGTAGTGATGTGTATGTGTGCGTGTGTGTGTGTTAGTAGTGGTGTGTATGTGTGTTAGTAGTGGTGTGTATGTGTGTGTGTGTTAGTAGTGGTGTGTATGTGTGTGTGTGTGTGTGTAGTGTGTGTGTGTGTTAGTAGTGGTGTGTATGTGTATGTGTGTGGAGTATGTGGGTGTGTGTTAGTAGTGGTGTGTATGTGTGTGTTAGTAGTGGTGTGTATGTGTGTGTGTGTGTGTGTGTGTTAGTAGTGGTGTGTATGTGTATGTGTGTGTGTGTGAGTGCATGTGTGTGTGTGTGTTAGTAGTGTGTATGTGTGTGTGTGTGTGTGAGTGCGTGTGTGTGTGTGTGTGTGTTAGTAGTGGTATGTGTATGTGTGTGTGTGTGAGTGTGTGTGTGTTAGTAGTGGTGTGTATGTGTGTGTTAGTAGTGGTGTGTATGTGTGTGTGTGTTAGTAGTGGTGTGTGTGTGTGTGTGTGTTAGTAGTGGTGTGTATGTAAAAGGTATGTGTGTGTGTGTGTGTGTGTTAGTAGTGGTGTGTATGTGTGTGTGTGTGAGTGCGTTGTATGTGTATGTGTATGTGTGTGTGTGTGTGTGTGTTAGTAGTGGTGTGTATGTATGTGTGTGTGAGTGCGTGTGTATGTGTATGTGTATGTGTGTGTGTGTGTGTGTTAAGTAGTGGTGTGTATGTGTATGTGTGTGTGTGTGTGTTATAGTGGTGTGTATGTGTGTGTGTGTGTGTGTGTGAGTGCGTGTGTATGTGTGTGTGTGTGAGTGCGTGTGTATGTGTGTGTGTGTGAGTGCGTGTGTATGTGTGTGTGTGTGTTAGTAGTGGTGTGTATGTGTGTGTGTGTGTGTGTGAGTGTGCAGTATGTGTGTGTGTGTGTGTGTGTGTGTTATAGTGGTGTGTATGTGTGTGTGTGTGTGAGTGCGCAGGTATGTGTGTGTGTGTGTGTGTGAGTTGTGTATTGTGTGTGTGTGTTAGTAGTGGTGTGTATGTGTGTGTGTGTGTGTGTGTGTGTGTGTGTGTGTTAGTAGTGGTGTGTGTGTGTTAGTAGTGGTGTGTATGTGTGTGTGTGTTAGTAGTGGTGTGTATGTGTGTGTGTGTGTTAGTAGTGGTGTGTATGTGTATGTGTGTATGTGTATGTGTGTGTGTGTGTTAGTAGTGGCGGTGGTCTAGTGGTAGGGTACTTGCCTACGGACCTATGGATTCAGAGGTTCCCGGTTCGAATCCCACCTCTAGCACTACCACCACTGGGTCCCTGAGCAAGACCCTTAACCCTGAGTTGCTCCAGGGGGGACTGTCCCTGTAATTAGGACCTGTAAGTCGCTCTGGATAAGAGCGTCTGCTAAATGCCGTAAATGTAAATGTAAATGTAGTGGTGTGTGTTAGTAGTGGTGTGTATGTGTGTGTGTGTGTGTGTGTGTGTGTGTGTGTGTGAGTGTGTGTGTATGTGTGTGTGTGTTAGTAGTGGTGTGTATGTGTGTGTGTGTGTGTGTTAGTAGTGGTGTGTATGTGTGTGTGTGTGTGTGTTAGTAGTGGTGTGTATGTGTGTGTGTGTGTGTGTTAGTAGTGGTGTGTAAATGAAACAGGAATAAATGTTTTAGTTCTCCAGGCTTCAATGTGTCCTAAAGATACAAGATTCTAGATAAAGGGGTTCTACCTACTCACTGTAATGAAAATGAGAGACAACAACACTGTCCTTCAGGAAGATCTGGAGAACTGCTCCTCAACAAGATGTTAGAGACAGAAAGACGGTCTGGAAGAGAAAGATGGAGAAATGAGGAGATCAGGACACAGGGTTATTTCTGAATATCAGTTCTATTCAATTTTTTATTTTTACTGCCGAGTCCCTGTGAATGTCTCTCCTTCAGGACACGGAGTTGGAGGACATGATCAGCAGTCGCTGCAGACGTGATGCATCCTGGCCGTTCAGACTGTGGTACACGATTGACCACAAGTATCCTTCAGAAGTCTTCTTCTCCTTATTTTTCTTCTTCTTCCTCTTCTCTGCTTCATCCTTCTCCATCTTCTTCCTTTTTTTTCCATCTTCTGGCTATGGGTTATGGGTGTCCACAGCAGATCATCCATCTCCATGTCTTCCACAATCACCACCACTACTCCCTGCATTTTAAGCACTTGTCTGTCCTCACTTTCATTCACACTCATGGATTCTTTCTTTGTCCTCCTGACTTTCAGTCATTTCCTCTCTAGAGAAGATCCCAGATATCCTTCGGGGACAGAACGTAATTGACTGTAACTGGACAGCAGAGTGCGCTCTTTTACAGAATCACAGTCCCAGTAGGATCGGAGTTTGTCCAGGAATCCACATTCAAAGTCCAGTGTCTTCACGTCCCTCCTGTAGATTCTTCTTAACTGTGTTCTCAGTTACCTGAAGCCCCTCCTCACCCACAGTGGTCCTCCACTCATCAACACCTTGCCTGCCTGCTGCAAGTCCATAGCACACTGTCTCACCACGTCTCAGGAGTATGAGGTGATCTCTCTCAAACACACACACGCACACGCACACGCACACACGCATGCACACACACGCACACACACACACACGCGCGGTGCTATGAAAATGCTAATTTTTGTATGAGGAAAAGTGAACACAGAACCCTGTTCTAGCTTCACTTCCCCAGCTGTCTGTTTAATTAGAAGAGGTTTTAAATCCTGTTCCTGGTTTTTAAAGCTCTTAATGGAAGGACACCATCATCCATTACAGAAGGGCTGATGGGCTCCACTCCTAATCCAGACTGAAGAGCAGCAGACGCTGCTTTACTGGTGTGGATGTTCAGGATTTGTGTTCCTTCCTTCTTATGAAAACGCAGAAAGTGGAAGCTGTCTTGGGTTGGGTTGCTGTGTTCTTCTCGGTTCTGGTGGAAAAGCCCCTCAAGCTCAGTAACAAAATAACGTCCCATGAACACCAACCACAGCCTCCATGATGCACAGTGTTAAAGAAATGTGAGAAGTGAGATTTTATGGTTTTAAAACAGCATATTAATAAAGTGAATAAATAAGTGAGCGACTCCTGAATTGTGTGAATTCTGTACTTTTTATTTTTTTTCTTTGGGGATAAAAACTCTTAAAGTCTGAAACAAAGAAATGAAGCTCTTCGTTTTTTGAGGTCCGACTTTATTTTGAATTCAGTTCTCAGGATGTAGCAAAAACTACTGTTTGGGTTTTTGGTTACTGGCTCTGATTTCTGCAGCTGAATGTTCTGGAGAAGTGGTGGAAGGTTCAGTCCAGACTACTTCAGCTCCTGATCCGGACTCTCTTTACTGTCAGATGGTTCTGTTGGTTAAAATGTTCTTTCTGTGTTTCTCACTCAAACAGACCGTCCACCAGCAGCAGGACGACGATTCAGAGCTGATACTGAACGAAGCGTCCAGTCTGCTCTACAGTGACCTGCAAGATGACCTCCGTGACCCCTCATCAGGTCCGACTGAGCCGCTGACCGAGGACACAGTCCTGCGACCCTTGACCCTTCTTACACCGCCCCTATCAGAGCCGCTCCGTCTCAGACTGTGAGGAACGGGGGAGCGAAATTTGCACAACTGGATGTCACTTCTTTCAGTTTTTCTGCTCTTAAAAAGCTCAGGGATTCACTCACTACCATGTCCACACCCGCCAACTTACATGTCCCTTGCTCCGCCCACTAGTGTGTTCCAGGCTCCACCTACTGATGTGTGACTTCTGCAGGCTAGATCTTTCCAGAAATCTGGTAAGGTCTATTTCACCTTTAGTGTATGAGCACTAAACTTGGTCCAGAGGAGGAGGTGGGGGACTGCTGGACATGTCTCTGGGGAAGGAATGAAAGGATGGACACCAGTTGTTGACATGTCTTTGCAGTGAAGCGTTTCATCAGTCCTGTGTTTTAATGCTAGTTTTTTTACTTTCTTCATGTCCTCCTGGTTCAGACGAGCTGCGTCCCAAACTGCACACTTCTACACTTTACACACTGCTTTACTGTGTGTCCAGTGGTTGCGCACTATTTGTCCACACTATTGAGTGTGTGTCCAGTTTGGGACACGGTTGTGTGGACAGTGATGTAACGAGAGATCAGTAATCAGTTCTCCAGTTAAAGATCTTCATCTTCAGTCTGAGAACTTCTCGATGATTGTTGGAGAGAAGAGAGACGCTCGCTAACATCAGCTCATCACCCTTTACTGTAACAGTGAGAGTCTCTCGTCCACCGTCTCCCGAGAGACAGCGTTACTGACCGTCCACACTGAGGACACACACAGCTGTCTGTCCACCGTCCACACTGAGGACACACACAGCTGTCTGTCCTTCTGTAAACTCTCATCCTGACGGCAGTGTGATGGGAGGGATTCTCCACAGGACACATGCAGACGTCCCCAAATTGGAGCACTGACAGGGACATTATTTTGGGGACTGATATACAATGGCGGGTGATGGACACGGACCCTAAGTTGTGGTTTGTTCTTGTTTCCTTGTTTTTCTGTTGTGCTAAATATTAACAGAGGGAAAATGTCCTCACCAGTGCTGAAGTTCTACGGGTTTTGTCCTCCAGAAATGTTTCAGTCCACACTATGAACTGTACTAAACTTTCCATGTAAAACTTTACACTATTACAGAATTCTATCATAAAAACAGGAATTCAGTCAAATTATAAAATTTTTCAATAAAAATAAAGAAAAATATTTTGACCCAGCTGTTACTGAGTCTCCGGTTCAGAATGTTCTTCTGTCTCTAATAGAATAAACAGTCCACTCTGGACCATCTCACTCTAGCCTGGTAGCTGTCCCTCTGATGGGGACCACAGCACACAGTGAACCACAACCAAATTACACCTCTGTATTTAGCCCACACACACCATCCAGCTATTGAAAGCACCCAAGGAGCAGATGGGGACGGTACCTTGCTCAAGGGTACCTCAGGGCAACCTACTGGTCTGGGATTCAAACCCACACACTTCTGATCCTGGAACCTCGTCCCTCAACACTAGACCACCACTGCTCCTAACCAGGGGTCTTAACTTCATTAAACAGAACACAAGCTGTGAAGTAGCTTCGAACAGAACGAGAGGCTCACACCCAGAGTGACTCATCTGATGTCCCAATGAGGGACTAGTGCAATGGGACACCATCTGAGCCGTCCCTAATATACTCAGCCCCATCCTGTTCATCCTCATCCCTCCCAACACAAATCACAGCATCAAACTAAATATATATCTAATATGTTAATAAAAAGGAGAAAGTCCCTTAAATTTACATAAACATTAATATTTAAATGTGTACAGGATGTTTTCATTTATTTTTAGATAATTAATTATAGATACTGAATAATTCAGGGTGTAATCAGAATAATTGAGTGTCTGAGTGTCTCTGTGTCTTTGAGTGTCTCTGCGTCTCTGAGTGTCTCTGCGTGTCTGAGTGTCTCTGAGTGTCTCTGCGTGTCTGAGTGTCTCTGAGTGTCTCTGCATGTCTGAGTGTCTCTGAGTGTCTCTGTGGGACGGTGATGATGGTAAAATAGTCCATCTGAACTAAATCTCTGTTCTTCGTGTCCCTCCACCATGAACGGGTTCAGTTTTAGTCCAGGATCTTCTCAGAACTAAAACACCAGACAGCGTCTCCACCACCAGCTCATGTCCCCGAGGGACATTCAGACGTCTGAGTCCCTTCACACACACTCAGTTTAGGTCTTGATGAGTAAAACTGATCTTTTTTTGGTTTCTTTGCTCAGAGGGCCACTGAACCTGCAGAAGATGAAGAAGCTGAACATGAGCTTCAGCGAGGCTGCGGTGAAGACACTTCAGCAGCTCTCGCTCGTCCACCTGGACAAGAAGGACAACGTTTCTCTGAGCTGTAGAGACTGAAACACAACCATCTCCTCACTTTTCCCTCAGCGGTCCACCAGCAAACACCTTCAGCGAGTTCTGAAAGCAGCAGCTCGGTCCGATTAGGCCGACGCCTCCACAGCCATCGTCAACACAGCGAGCTTCATGCCAACGAGCCGATGCCGATTGGGCTGCGTTCATCGTTAAACACATTAGCATATTCGTTAAAGCTCCTCCTTTATATTGGGCGGCGGTGGAGCGTGGGATCTCCTGCAGGAAGAGGAAAGCTGGAGAACGTGACTGAAACGTTGGTATTAATGTTGTTAGAATCGATATGTAAATATGATGTTTGTAAAACTTTCACTTTAAAGTCGTCGTCCAGTAAAAATCACAGAATTGGTGGATTTGGTCTTTTTATTTAATACTGAAATTTTAAGGACGAATACACAACTTTCTTCATCAGCCAACATGTGAGATCAACACCACTGAGCCTTTTCTCCAAGGTTCTGAAGAAACAGGTCTTCAGGAGGATTTGTACCTTTTCATTGTTTAAAGATCGTTTAGATGTTTTGAGAAACGATGTCGATTACTGTGCTCCAAACTCCTGCAGTAAATTCATCGAGATAATCAGGTTTATAATCGAACTGCCGAAACTCTCAATGAGAATTATTCGCTTTGTGATCTGGACAACATCGGAAGGGTGTCCAGTGTCCTCGAGGGAGGACATGATGTCCATCAGGAGCTTGTGCAGGACATGGAGGGAGAGAAAGGCTCCCACTGACAGACTCGTGTTGAATAAAAACACAGCAGTAAAAGCTCTCATCCGCTCAGGCGTCAACGTTAATGTAATGATGAAATAAAAATTAAAGTAGTGATAAAACAGTTCATCCAGAAGAAGATGGAGCGCGTGAGCTCAGAGGAAACCTGCTGATCTTTAAAACCTCAGAGCACAAACTGGGAGGAACCTGCTTGCGTGTGGAATGAAACCTAAAAACCCACCAAAACACTCGTTCGCCCAGTTTCTACAATTACAGCCTGACAAAAACACTTATGTGCATCAACACAGTTCAGATCCAGAGGCTGAAAATCCAGCCTGGGCTTCTTCTGCTGAGCTGGAGTCGGAACCACATCCCGGGGAGGATCTTCTCGTCTTAAAGGAGCCGTTCCCCAAAAAAACATCCCATTTACAGCTTTTACCCCAAAACAAATACCCCAAATACCCCAAAACAATAACTTCATAATCTTTTAACCTTAATCACTGCAATCGGGGCTTTTTATTAGTCACTTTCACTTTTATCTGCTGAAGGAACGACAGACGTGTAATAAAGTGGAAAACTGTAGATGATGAAAGCGTCCGGAAGAACAACAGTTTTGGAACGAATGATGAGTGGAAATCTCCTCGTGTAGCAACAACATGAAGTTTCTTTTGGTTTTCAGGAAGCGAGTGACGAACCTCCTCTTAAACAGGAAGAAAGGAAACACGTCCCCCTGAAAAAGGCAGAGCCGAACATCAACACCCACCTGGTTCTGAACTCAAACGAGGCTGTTTGTGCCGAGATGGAGGCTGACGGATGTGGGGATGTTCCTACCTGGATCAGGTGATTAAGAGCTGAGCTCTGTGGGGGATTTAGGGAGTCAGGGGCTCGAGGGGAAGATGATCGCTCTGAGTTTTAATGGCCGTGTGCTCCAGAACGATCACTCTGTGGAGGCGAGAAGTGTTTAATGTTCTTTAATTAAACCCTGAGCTGCAGTTGGAGGGCTCTGCTTGTTACCTGTGTGCTCGGGTCCAGGTGTCTGTCTTCTCTCCCTGTTCATCCACGTTTCCTACAAAAAACAAAAACACAAACTGTTCACTCGTTTACTAAACTCAATCGTCTGCAGTCACGCCGGCCTCTTTTCAGTTCACAACCTGGAAGTGTAATTCTGCCTGTGGCAAAAATGGCCAAATGCAGAATGGCTGTAACCATGGAGACAGATGCTGAATGGCCGTGAACAGTTGAACGTGTGGTTTATCGTCTCGGCTCATTCACATGAACGTGTTTCCTCACCTGAGGACGTCTCATCATTGGCCTGCACGCCTTTACACGCTGTCCCCACACTGCTGTCTCCTCCTGGACACACACACTCCTCTCGCTCCTGCATGTCCTTCTCCAACTCGTGCTGCCTGAACACACAGAACACAGCGACAGCAGACAGTTCATTTAATGTTATTCCAAAAAAATGTATAATTTGTTAAAGAGCAACTATCACGGGACCTAAATATATCGATTATTGTCCAGTATCATCATTTCTACTATTGATACCCGTTTACCTTTTAAAATAAATAAGTAACTGAAAAAACAGGCTGGCGCCACTGCTCACTGATCGTTTGTTGAAGTTTTAAGTGTAAGTTAATGTTTCTATTACAACACAACTCTTCTGTTACTGTTCATTTACTGAATTTAAATGGGACGTGTTCAAATGTACATTTTCACTATTTATCCTTTCCAGCATGTTAAACTCCTGCCGTGTGTAATTCTGTGCTCTCAGAGGGTATGTAAACTTTTGAGCACAATGTCTCTTCAGCAAAAGTGAATCTTATTATTAAAAAGAAATAAAGAAGAGCAGGATCAACACTGACGCTGGCTCAGTTTGGGAGGCGGGTTCTGGTTTAGAGCCTCTCTGGTTCTCCACCTGTTCCACCAGCAAGCGCTGCAGAACCTCGTCCAGGGTGGAGTGAGCTCTGTGGGCCACAGCAGAGGTCAAAGAGGTCAGAGCGCTGCCGTTTACTCACCGGGGATTCTGTCCAACACTTTCTCACACTTTAACGTTTTTTTCTCCGAGTTTGTCGTTTCAGTGTTTATTGATGAGCCCCATTTTAACTTACACACTTTCTTAGTAGTTTTTTTTCTTTTTTCTTTTTTCTAAATGCTTAAACGTTTGTGGTTTTAGGTCGTTTTGTAGTATTTCTACAGCAGGATTTCAGGATGGTACATGACAACTGACAATAAAACTGAAAACTGAATTAAAAAGCAGAAGTAAAATAAATGCATTTAATCATGATCACAGATAACACTGCAGTTTGTAACGATAATGATTAAAGCTGTACTTGAACGTTTGCCTGCCTGCCCGGCTCCCTTATTCAGCACCACAACCTGAATTAATAAATGTTTTTCACACTAAACACACACAGTCTAGCGCAGACTCTAAAATGTACAGAGTGTAAATCAAATAAAAATGTCCATTTTAATGCAATGAAGACGCCCTTTAGTTACAATGAATGAATTCAATCCTGTAAACCCTGATAATCCCCGGACTCTGACGTGTCTTCATCACGCTCACAGTGCATTAAAGACTGAGTACCTTTCAGTTTCCTCCAGACACTCAGAGGAACGGCCTTTCTCTGCACTCCGTCCTGATCCACCTGCAGATTAAAAAACAAATTAAAAGACGGTCATTTAAGCACACAAGCTTCCCCCATTTTCTTAATCCTGCTGATCCGTTCAGAGGGGTCTGCTATGAAATAACTCTTCTGGAGAAAAAACCTGGAACCGTCCCCAGTGTGTGTGAATGGAACTGAGTGTCTGAATGTCCCTCGGGGACATGAGCTGGTGGTGGAGACGCTGTCTGGTGTCTGAGACGGTGTTTTAGTTCTGAGAAGATCCTGGACTAAAACTGAACCCGTTCATGGTGGAGGGACACGAAGAACAGAGATTTAGTTCAGATGGACTATTTTAGCATCATCACCGTCCCACAGAGACACTCAGAGACACACAGAGACACTCAGAGACACTCAGAGACACTCAGACACACAGAGACACTCAGAGACACTCAGAGACACACAGAGACACTCAGAGACACTCAGACACACAGAGACACTCAGAGACACACAGAGACACTGAGACACACCGAGACACGCAGAGACACAGACACTCAGATACACACAGCGACACTCAGACACGCAGAGACACACAGAGACACTGAGACACACAGAGACACTCAGAGACAAACAGAGACACTCAGAGAAACTCAGAGACACTCAGAGACACAGACACTCAGACACACTCAGAGACACACAGAGACACACATAGACACTCAGAGACACACAGACACTCAGAGACACACAGACACTCAGAGACACACAAAGACACGCAGAGACACACAGAGAAACTCAGAGACACTGAGACACTCAGAGACACACAGACACTCAGAGACACACAGAGACACACAGAGACACACAAAGACACGCAGACACTCAGAGAAACTCAGAGACACTGAGACACACAGAGACACTCAGAGACACACCGAGACATGCAGAGACACTCAGAGACACACAGAGAAAGACACTCAGACACTCAGAGACACTCAGACACACATAGACACAAACAGACACTCAGAGACACACCGAGACACTCAGAGACACACAGAGACACGCAGAGACACACAGAGACACTGAGACACTCAGAGACACACCGAGACACTCAGAGACACACAGAGACTCAGAGACACTCAGAGACACACAGAGACACTGAGACACACTCAGAGACACAGACACTCAGAGACACAGAGACACACAGCGACACACATAGACACTCAGAGACACACAGACACTCAGAGACACACAGAGACACACAGACACTCAGAGACACACAAAGACACGCAGAGACACACAGAGAAACTCAGAGACACTGAGACACTCAGAGACACACAGACACTCAGAGAC
>CM029383.1:9491418-9566418 GCA_017165825.1 Hepsetus odoe | reverse complement strand
CTGGAGCTGCTACTGGCTATAAAAGATCATTATAAAATCGATTAAATTATGACGAGTATAAAATAATGACGCTCTCGGTTGATCCGCTGTGGCGACCCCTAAACGGGAGCAGCCGAAAGGAAAAGAAGAAAATATAATTGTTGTAACATATTAAAATATAATTCAACAACCAGTCAATTTTACAGCTGTTTTAAGAAATATTGATAATTTATTGTAATTCTTTTCCATATTTTTTTCTCTCCAGGGTTTGGCTCTCATATTGTCACGGGTCACACCAAGCCTCGGTCATGGCCACGGTCCCGGTCACCGGAATTCTGACCGTGTTTTCCAGAACACCCAGTCATCACCACCCAATCCCTCACACCCAGCCCGGTAAGTATTTAAGGAGTTCCAGACCGACCCAGACTCGCCGGTTCAGTGTTGTGGCTCACCTTTGTTTTTGTACGGAGCTTGGTAATCTAATAAACCTCAGAGATCGCCACCGTGCACTTGCGCCTCCTTTTTTCCCTGAACAGGACACATATCCAGCGATCCAGCTTCCAAACATATTCTACACAACCATTTTCCAGCTTTGTGACCTCACACACACAAATGTGATCATCACTTTAACACAAATAATCCCTGTTTTTATCTGCCGTTTCCTGTACTCTGTAATTCACTGCTGCAATCGGCCTGATGTTGTGCTTTGTTTTTAAAGTTTTATGGAAGAACTCTGAACTTCTACGCTGCTGCTGCTGACAATAAAGGAACAATGACCTTCACTGAATGCATACAAACTCACACAGACAGAGCCTAGTCCACATACTTTTGGCCGCTGTAGTTTACCATCAGTGTAATGATTACCTCTCCTCCAGTGGAGCCCTGCCTGCTGAAGCTGTGGTTGATGGTGTAAAAGTTCACACTCTCTTCACTTTCACTTTGCACACCTCCGAGCAGAGTGAGGAGAAAACAAACACGTGTCTTATTTAGTCTTGTTTTCACTTTGACCTCCTAAATGTATCTGAATTTAGATTGCAGACTGTGTCGATGTCCTTCAGCTTAACGTATGATTGTAGATTGTAATAAAACAGGAAAGGCACTGAGATGAAAGCAAATTCATTTTTATATCACTATTAGAACTGTTTGTACCTGCGAAGCTCTTAAACAGTCGCTCCAGAACGGACGGGCAGTGAGGATCCTGACTGTCCACCAGGGGGCGATCCTGCTCCTCCACGTCTTCACTGTCACTGCCTCCCAACTGCCCTGCCAGAGATCCCAACCTGCCCCGGGTCATCCGGGCCACCACCTGACTGACTTCACCTTTCACACACATACGCACACATACGCGCGCGCACACACACACACATACACACACACGCACACACACGCACACACACACACACGCACGCACACGCACGCACACACACGCACACACACACACACGCACGCACGCACACACACACGCACACACACACACACATGCACACAGTACAGAACAGTACAGTTTCTGTCAAATGTTGCTTTTATCCATCTGCAGTATCACTACTTCATCCATTCTAACACGTGAGGACAGTGTCCTGAGTGTCTCTGGAGTCTTACTTGTCCACCAGGGTTTGGTTTGGTCAGCGGTCAGAGGTTTGAACACGTCGGATGATCCAAATGTCCTGAAACAACAGATGTCAGATTTAGTTTGTTGTCTTTCTGTTTGTCCTCCCGTGTGTGTGTGTGCGTGTGTGTGTGATTGCAGGGGCGTATATGTGTGTGTGTGTATGTACCTGTCAGTGTCCCTGACTGGCTCCTGCTGTCTTCCACCTGCTCCTCTGTCTCTTTGTGAGACACTTTTGTCCCCCTAAAAGAGAGATGTGTATTCTAGACTCTCCATAAACCATTAAACTCCTTCGATAATGTGAAATATTTCATTCAGAAGATTTAAACTCGAATTTAAAACAAGTTTTTAAAAGAGTGTGTTTTACCTCAGCACTATAAAAGGTTTCCTCTCCGATGGAGCAGTGGTGACTGACCTCCTCGTCCCCATCAGTGTCCCACTCCCGAGGACGACCGGCCTCATTCAGGTCTAACAGTGGCCTGTAGTCAGTGGGAGGTCCCACTGCCTTCAGGACCACCACCTTTCCAAACGTCCCCCCACTCAAACCATCCACCTCGTCCTCACTGACTCCACTGTCCAGCTGGACACACTGCGGTCCCTCCGTCAGTCTCCGCTCTGCGTTCAGCAGGCTGCTCTCAATCTGCTGCAGCAACACCTACACACACACGCACGCTTTTTTTATTTTATCAGAAATGTATTCTGGATTTTAATTTAATTAGAAATTCAGATGCTCCCTGCGATGGGCTGGCGACCTGTCCAGGGTGTGGACTCCAGCACCCCCCCGCAACCCCGTGGCCCAGAAAATGACTGACTGACTGAATGACTAGAAATTCAGATGTTTCAGATCTCCAAACTGCCCAACGCAAACTCAACATCACTGATTTCTACACACAGTGTACCTGAGACACTT
The DNA here is from genome assembly GCA_017165825.1 of Hepsetus odoe. Classification (NCBI taxonomy): domain Eukaryota; kingdom Metazoa; phylum Chordata; class Actinopteri; order Characiformes; family Hepsetidae; genus Hepsetus; species Hepsetus odoe. The sequence continues at coordinate 9,563,923 of CM029383.1, read as the reverse complement.
TGAGGTTCAGTACGATGGAGCTGATGTGTTCAGACACAGCATCTGGGGGACAAGTGGACACATATTCCCCAACGCTGCTGCTGCTTGACGTCATGTCCTGAGAGCTGCTGTTTTTTTCCGACACTGAGGGACAGAGACGCCACTCGTCCAGAGGGAGGATATCACGGTAGGAAATTTCCTGATGGAGCTCATCAGTCTCCGTACTGCTTCCTGCACCGTCATCCTGCTGCCTTCTGGTAGGTGTCTGAGATGTCTCCTTCTCTTCCAGCAGGCGGTCCAGATTCTGCAGCTGCTCCTGGATCTCTTGGTCCACTGTGCTGTCCAATTCCGAAACCTCCAGGAGTTCCTGATCTGAATGAAGAGATGGTAGTTAAATACTGGTTACATCACTCAGTAGAACTGTCCTCTCTCTCTCTCTGGGTGTGTAGGGCGGTCCTCCCTCTCCCCCCTCACTCAGTAGAACTGTCCTCTCTCTCTATGTTAGCGCCCTGCAGAAACTCTCCACAAAACGGAAAACTTCTTGTTGCAGCTTTAAAGGAAGGAGCTCACCTGGTTCCTCAGGATTTCCATCCTGCCTCAGCTCTGTTCTCCACCTGGCAGGCCGGGGGTTCACTCCTCTCTTCCTCTCTCTGTCGCTCAGCTCCTGTTAGAGGGTTTAAAGTGAAGTGAAAGTGACTACCCTTGTCATTGTGAAATGCAGCACAGCACAACAAAATTCAACCTCAGCGTTTCACCCACACACACACACACAGCAGGGGGCAGCTATTGAAAGTGCCCGGGGAGCAGTGACAGGCACGGTACCTTGCTCAAGGGTACCTCAGAGCAACCTACTGGTGAGGGAATCAAACCCACAATCTTCTAATCCAGGGCAACTCCTTCACCACTAGACCACCGCTGCCCCGAGGCAGTCCATCAGTGCCACTCCATGAAATCCAAAACAAGCCTACAGGTTCTTCAAATGATCCGTCCTCTCTCCAGAACTGTCCCGTCTCAGAGCTGAATCCACTTCTAACGTTCAATAAATAAGAGTTTAACTGACTCACTGATGTTCTGTGCTTATTTTACAATGTAAAAATCACAAAGGTTTCCCGTACCAAAGGAATCGAATCGAGATCAAGTGATCACAAAAATGAATTCAGATTCTGAAGAAGTAGAAGAAAGTGTCACTTTTACTTCTTTCCTGAGAGGCACTGAATTTTTACTTTAAAGCCCCCAATCGAATCATTGTGAGGTCAAAGGTTACACCCCAGGGTTAGTCTGATGGGTCTTGATCTGCACCCGTAAACAGGTTTATCAGGACAATCTTTACTGAGATGTTTAGAGAAGGTCTGGTATGTGGTGACCTGCCTTTAGGTCACAGCGCAGTGTGAACCTCAGGTCCTCCAGGCTGCAGGTTCTGTCCTTCGGCCGCAGCTGCAGACCTCTCTGGATCAGCCCGGAGTACGGCGGAGGGACGGCGGGATCCGGAGACAGAGCCTGTCCTGTGTCCACAGCCTGCTTTATGCAGCGAGGGTCCACACAGCCCCACGGGACAGCATCTGTACAGCACGCAGACACACGCACACTTCTTGAGAACGTGCCACTTTATTAGAAACCCGTCGTTGAAGCTACTTTTTCAGAGTATTTTATTGTCTTTGTGTGTGAAAGTGAAAGAAAAGTGACTATCCTCGTCATAGTAAAATGCAGCACAGCACACACTGAGACAACAATGAAATCAGAGGGCTGCTATTGAAAGCGCCTGGGGAGCAGTGATGGGGACGGTACCTTGCTCAAGGGTACCTCAGGGCAACCTACTGGTGAGAGACTGAACCCACAATCTTCTGATCCTGAGGCCTCGTCTCTAACCACTAGGCCACTAGAGCGAGTGTGTGTGTGTACCTGTATATATCTCCTGTATGAGGGTACAGAGGCTGTAGAGGTCAGCTTTCCCAGTGCACACTTTTCTCCTGATGACTTCTGGAGCTGCCCAGTTGTAGAGCTCAGCCGGGAGGGGCAGGGGGCAGGAAGCACGAATACCCCCACTGGAAGGAGACGAACACCCATGACATGGCAGTCAACAAGGGGTTCATCTGACCCACAAACACGAACAACAGAACCGCTCTTTAAAACGAGGTATTCTTTCATCTGACTCGGACCGAATGGAGAACCGTGTTAAGATGATGGCTTATTTGAATGAACATTGAAACCTCGAGCGGTGCAACATGAGAGATCACTTACTGACGGCTCGTGTCAGTTGGTGCAAATGGTAATTCGGCAGGCAACAGTGAACGACCAACAGATGAATAAATACATCAATAATACACATGATCTTACAGAACTTCTCACTTTTATTTTAGTTTAAAGTCTTAAAAATGTAATGATTTTTAATGTGTGATTTTAGGATCTTCAATAAAGCAGCGTTTACTGATCTTCAGTCTGGATCAGGAGTCCATCAGACCTTCTGCAGTGAAGGTGTCCGTTCATTAAGAGCTTTAAAAACCAAGAACAGGATTTCAAAACCGGCTCTAAATGACAGCGGGATGTTCTCCACACAAACCTGTCAGCAGCTTTTTCTCAGAGAAACCTTCATTCGTTCACAAGACAACAAATCTCCACAAAACGTCTGTCCACGTTAACTACAGGAGATTAAGAAGGAAATACAATCTCCAGCGCTGCCGCAGCCACAGCCGTCCCCAAGCTTTGTTGTGCCACGGACAGGTTAAACTAAATGTTCTAAAATCTAAAATGTTCTCCAAATGTTCTCGGGTTTGCAAGCTTGTGGGCTTAATTTTTGATGAACTGGATCACGTGACCAAGACGAGCATTTTTTCTAAATTAAAGTCTTTCAACTCTGATAATCAATAAAAGATTTTTATCAGTATTTCTGTGCGGCCCGGTGCCAAATGGCCCACAGGACGGTTCCGGTCCGCGGCCCGGTGGGGACCACTGGTCTAGTGGAGAAAGGTCACGACGCTGCCAGTCCTGCAGCTTCACCTGGGCACCGTGAAGCCGAGCCCGGTGACCTTGGCGACCCCTGGGTGGACGATGGAGACGGAGTGTGAGGACAGAGCCCTGAGGACCAGCGTCTGCCCGTGGAGGAACAGCAGAGCCTCACACACCTGCAGCACCACGGCCAGCAGCTCACTCACCTGCAGTAGGGGGAACTCGACTCGCTGGAACACAGAACCACACACACACACACAGAACAGCACACACACACACACAGAACCACACACACACACACACACAGAACAGCACACACACACACACACACAGAACAGCACACACACACACACAGAACAGCACACACACACACACACACAGAACCACACACACACACACACACACACACAAAACAGCACACACACAGAACAGCACACAGACACGGAACAGCACACACACACACACACACACACACACACACACACAGAACAGCACACACACACACACACACACACACACACAAAACAGCACACACACAGAACCACACACACAGAACAGCACACACAGACCATATCCTTCTAAACGAGTCACAAACTGTGATTATAATCCGAGATTCCCCACAATATTTTGTTTTTGTTTATTGCTCAGTGTGATTGATCGTGTTTCAGTGTGATTGATCGTGTTTCAGTGTGATTGATCGTGTTTCAGTGTGATTGACCGTGTTTCAGTGTGATTGAGTGTCTGTGTGATTGATAGTGTCTCAGTGTGATTGATAGTGTCTCAGTGTGATTGATCGTGTTTCAGTGTGATTGATCGTGTTTCAGTGTGATTGGTCGTGTTTCAGTGTGATTGACCGTGTTTCAGTGTGATTGACCGTGTTTCAGTGTGATTGATCGTGTTTCAGTGTGATTGATTGTGTCTCAGTGTGATTGATCGTGTCTCAGTGTGATTGATAGTGTCTGTGTGATTGATAGTGTCTCAGTGTGATTGATCGTGTTTCAGTGTGATTGATCGTGTTTCAGTGTGATTGATCGTGTCTCAGTGTGATTGATCGTGTAATCAGTGTGATTGATAGTGTCTGTGTGATTGATAGTGTCTCAGTGTGATTGATCGTGTTTCAGTGTGATTGATCGTGTCTCAGTGTGATTGATAGTGTCTGTGTGATTGATCGTGTTTCAGTGTGATTGATCGTGTCTCAGTGTGATTGATCGTGTCTCAGTGTGATTGATCGTGTTTCAGTGTGATTGATCGTGTCACAGTGTGATTGATAGTGTCTGTGTGATTGATCGTGTTTCAGTGTGATTGATCGTGTTTCAGTGTGATTGGTCATGTTTCAGTGGGATTGATCGTGTCTCAGTGTGATTGATCGTGTCTGTGTGATTGATAGTGTCTCAGTGTGATTGATCGTGTTTCAGTGTGATTGATCGTGTCTCAGTGTGATTGATCGTGTCTCAGTGTGATTGATCTCACTTCTTGTGTATCTGCAGTCTTTCAATGTTGTGTTCTTGGAACATAATAAACATTTAAGTTAAAACTTGAGAAATAGCACCCATCCCTTCTTTAAAACTTTTAAACTTTTTAAAAACTAAACAAGTTTCTTTCTTTAAACTCTCGTCTAAAACCGTGTGTGTGTGTGTGTGTGTTACCCTGTGGTACAGTAAGGCGTGTAGTGTTCCGACGTGCACTCTTTCATAAATCAGTCTGTTCTGTTGCAGGTCTGTAGTGATGCTTACTGCCATCAACTGCAGCAAGTTGGGGTGAAACAGTCGGCTATAGCACAAACACACACACACACACACACACACACACACACACACACACACACACAGAATGAACTTGAAGCTCAGGGTTGAAACCCTGTGTTGGACTGTGTTGATTATAATCTGCTGTGTGATTGTACCTGCAGTACTGCAGCTCTGTGACCAACAGGTCCTCATACCCGTCCTGGAGGACCTGTCCCTGCCGGCCGCCTGTCCACAGCTCCTTCACCGTAACCCGACACCCTCTCCAGCTGTAGCTGTACATCACAACATCACCCTGATCAACATCACCCTGATCAACATCACCCTGATCAACATTACCCTGATCAACATCACCCTGATCTCCCAACATCTCCCCAGTTCACCCGTCTTTATACTGCAGCTTCAACACTGTGGAGCAACTCTGTGGTTTAAGGTGGATATTAAACACTGTGGAGCAGCTCTGTGGTTTAAGGTGGATATTAAACACTGTGGAGCAGCTCTGAGGTTTAAGGACGTGTTAGTACTTGGTCATGGAGAAGAAAGGTCCGCAGCTGAAGGTGTGCAGGGCTTCATCCTCGGCCTGCCTTAACTCAGAGTCGTCCACCAGAGGCACAGACACCAGCAGACCCGCAGACTGACTGAACTTCTCCATGTATAACTGACAAAAACAGAGAAACTTAACATGAATTAAAAATATTTCTTTTTCTTCCTTCTTCACTGTAATGGTAGTTATTTTCCGAGCACTAAGTATCATAAAAAGATCTTAAATAAGATCCAGTCGGTGAGATTAACAGCACTTAATATATATCCAAAAATAAATACAAACAATAAACAACTCATGATTAACGGATTACCGTTACAGTCAGGAACGTCTTTCAAAATGTCTTTAGTAAAATCATTGCCAATGTCTTTTCTCTCGCTGGTTGATATTTTTCCTCAAACGTCTGTAGTAAAATAAAATAAAATGTTTAATTTTATAATTAAGTGTTTAAAGATGAATCAAAACGAAGTCATGAGATTTAATTTTAATATTTTCTCAGACATATTTAAATGCAGATGTTAGGACTTGTGTCCTGAGGTGTTTTGTTATGTTTTATTCACAGTAGAGGGCGCTCTGTTCTGACGGAGCACACCTGAGCTCATTGGAGACAGGTGTGCTACATTGAGGCTGACTACTTAAGCCTCAATGAGTCAGAACAGAGCGCGGCTCATTCGATATGTTTTCTGTTGTTGTTACGGGTGGTTTCGGTTCTGCTTCTGTGTCTTCCAGTTACGTGTCTGGATTTTGGTTTAGTTCGTGTTCATGGTCCAGTTTCTGGTCTGGATTTTGGTTTATGTTTAATAAAAGCACCTCAAGCATCTGTGGCTCCGCAATAACGTCCTTCCTGCTCCCCGCCACCGTGACAGCAGATAGTATTTCAGTATCCTCACTGTTGGGGAACTGAATTAATACGAACTGCATTTCGTTTGTTTTCCCGAAAGATGACGTGATTTTTAATTTGCACTTTATTATCGTAGACCCACGTTAACATGGGTCTGGTGTCTTTGTTTTGTGACTTTATTATATAGTTGAACTAATATCTGTATAAACACAGAGACAATTTTCATTTCTACTATTTACTGGTGTTGAAAAAGAACCTTGCATCTCTATTTGTGAAGTTTTTTTTATTTTCTACTTGATTTTATGAGGAATAGGATCATAATTCTAGTCTGTTTTTCCTTCTGTTTGGATACATTTTGGAGAGAGAAGGTTTCAGAGATTTTAATACTGTAATGATAGTATTTTGGAGGATTTCCACCTGACTGATCAATAGCAGTGAAACTAAAGCTCAATAGTTTTATTGAGCTTTAGTTTCACTGCTGTTGATCAATCACGTGATTGATCAATCATGTGATTCGGGTCGTGGAGAGACTCCTGATCAGGGGACAAACCTCACCTTTCCGTAACCGAAACACTGGACCTCGTCACAAACGCTGGGGTTTAATTTCTTGGTAGGAAGGAGGTCAGAGCCCCTAAACCAGAAGAGAAAAGAGTTTTTAATCAGGAAAAAGATGATACTGGTCACCAACAGCTTGTACTCCCGAACACGGGTCGGTGCCATCAGGTACTGGACGAGCTTTCGGGTTAAAACAGTAAAGTCATTTTTAGTCAAATGTACACATTCTTAACGAAATGATCATGTTTCACATTTTTAACACTTTTCAGAACCAGAACTATGCACTTTATTAAACTATGAAATGTTCTCATGAGCGAGAGATCCAGTCAGGCTGAGCTCGGTTCCGATGTTGAGCAGCGAGAGGTCCAGTCAGGCTGAGCTCGGTTCCGATGTCGAGCAGCGAGAGGTCCAGTCAGGCTGAGCTCGGTTCCGATGTCGAGCAGCGAGAGGTCCAGTCGGGCTGAGCTCGGTTCCGATGTTGAGCAGCGAGAGGTCTAAAACCCTGTATATTGAGAACACACACCCGAGTCAGCGTTTGTGATGATGTTCTGAAACTCACCTGGGTCGGAGGAGCTCCAGCAGAGGCGGCGAGCGCAGGAGGTTTTTGGAGGACGTAGGAGTGACCCGTCTGTCTCGAGGAGGACGAGTCTGAGTCAGACTCCACATGTGAGACGCACAGCTCTGCAGAAAATCCAGCATCTAAAACACAACACAAAGAGTCTCTGTAGTAAACGGTGCAGAGACGGTATGGAAAGAGTAGGCTCTAACGTTAGAACTTTTTTCTGCTCTGAATCTGAGGAGAAGATGTTGAAGCACAGGATGGACCAGGTGGAGAAGAGTGACCTGTCACAGACGGGCACCAGTTAAAGTTTTAAATATAAAAAAAGTCTTTTAATTTTTTTTTTTTCTGCATATACTTATCACTGTATATTCATATTACACACACAAACACATATATAAACCAAATATTTGATATAAATATATATTTCAGGTGCATTTACCTTTAGAACTCTACTTACATATTTATGCATATTTTCAGTTTTTCAGATTTACTTTAAACCAATTTACACCCAGATCTCTTCTCTTTTTTTTTCAGTCCTGAGGAAATTCAGGGCCACACTGAACAGGAGGTTCTTGACTGTTTATCTGTGTGACAGATAAGCCCTATGAATCCTGGGTGGGTTTCTGTGTGTGTTCTGGATTCGGACCCTGGGGGAGTGTTCCTGAGCCCCGGCCTCAGCCCAGTCCCGGGGGGTTCTGCCCCGGTCATCGTGAAGGCGCAGGTCCCCTCCGGCGTCCAGCAGAGCGCTCAGCAGCCAGGGGTTACAGGAGAAGACGGCGGCGTGGACAGGCGTGCTTCTGTCCACACAGCGGCTGGAAAAACCCCCAACATGAGATCAAAGTCAGGTGCAGTGAGTGTGCTGCAGGAGGGACATTATCAATTAGGTGCCGGACACTGGGACCGGACCGGAGCCTGTCTTACTGATTTGGGTCGGCGCCGTGGTGCAGGAGAAGTTCGGCCACGTTGGTGAAGCCCAGCAGAGCGGTGCAGAAGAGAGATGTCTGTCCGAGGTCATTCTCAGCGTCCACGTCCACGCCTGAAAACAACAAGGACAGATCCAAAAACCCGGAGAGGACCTGAAGAAGAAGCTCTGAGAGAGGGAGATCATCTTACCTTTCTTGAGGAGCTTCTCCAGTTTGCGGAGGTTTCTCTCCAGTGAGTACACATGGAGCAGGGCAGGCGGGCCGGTGGATCGGACCAAGCCCAGGCGGACGGGGCAAGGCACCGGGGACACAGTGGGCATCGTTGGTGCCACAAACTCACCTACACCGGCTCTTTAATCAGGCAGGTGCAAGCAATGAATCTACAGCTCACCTAAAATCTTCAGCAGCTCTTCTCCCTCAACCGAGCACGATCACACAGCTGACTCAGGACCTTATCTCTGAAAGAATTCACACTTTTAGAGTCTGAAAATGAATGACGTCACAACCAAGAAGCTAATCCCGCTAAGCCTAGCATGATGTGCTCAGCGTAAGGTTGCTATAAAAAAGGTTCTCTAAAGTTCAGGGACAGTAAATACTTAAACCTGAACATGAAAATAAAAAATATCAGCGTTTCAGTATTTTTTTATCTGCTAACAGCTTTACAGACTAACGGAATAATTAGCATGCTAGCGTTAGTCTCATGTTCTTCTCGAAAGCGTTTGTGTTTTATTTGGTTAAACCGTTTCCACACACTGTACATTGAGTTAACGAATATTAGTCTAGAAAATGGATGAATTATTCGTTGCTATATTAACATTCTTACGAATTATTTTCGAATATCTCCTCAGTCGAGCTGAGCCTGCACCAACGGCCGCGAAAATTTGGTCCGTTCATTTACATCCCGCTTTCTGATTGGATGAACTGCGGAACCAAGCATGAATATCTACATATGAGTTTGCATCCCGCGTTCTGATTGGGTATTACTCAGACCCGCGCTTCAATATTTACATACTGCGTTGCAGTTCATTGTGTAATTCAATGGTATCCATTAAATATTTCACATTTTGTTATGATTGTTTTTTTGCCCATTTTAAAAAATCTACCGAATAACCTAAAATAGAAATATAAAAAAAGATTTGAAACATTTTCTATACAGTTGAAGTATAGAAATAAAAATATTTTTAATTGTTGGGTGATTGGACGCTATGAAATCAATCCTTAAACTTTTACATACTTGTTGCATTCGTCTTTCTGATTGGATCATTCTAGAACCCAGGTTTAGAAATGTATACGCTCATTTGGTTTTTGCTGTGAGATTGAATGTTTTGATTAAATATTTCAATGATTGTTTGTCATTGTTTTCGGTCCTATTTGTAAAAATAAAATAAACATAAAATTGCAAAAAACAAAAAAACTGATACCTGAAAAGAAGCTGCTATTAGTTTGAGTTAACTAATAGTAGAGTTGAGTTTGAGATTTATTTTTCCAAAATAATAAAAGATATTTATTTGAAAAAATGACTGATAATTTTCATTATACATACATATAAACTGAAAACAGGACTTTTGTCAGGACTAATAAAAGACTTTTAATTTGTATTCCGGTGAATGACGAGAAGGAGAGACGAAGCTATTTCTCCAAACAACTGGCCCCTGTGTGTGTGTGTAAGGTAAAAACTGTTATTATTATTACTGTTGTTATTATTATTAATATTATTGTTATTATTATTATCGTTGTTGTTTTTGTATAAGGAAAAAAGGTCGTTTTGCTAATAAGTCCTCGGTCACTGGGTGGACGCTCGATGAACTTCACCTCCCGGGGACTTTTAAGTGCTTTTGTTTATATTTTAAATGTTTCAAAATACATATTTGAACGCCACGAGTAAAATAACTTTTAAAAAAAAAATGACGAAGTCATTAGCACCAAGTGAACTTGGGTTCGCAAAGTTTCTAATGTCCCGTTCCACCTTAAATGGTGCGGAACACTATGTAAACCGCTTCGCCATTTAAGGTGGAACGGGACAGTGGACGCTGGAAGGCGAGTCTGAGGGATTAAACGCGGAGTTAAAGTGGACGGGACTCGCTGTCGGCTCGCGCTGTGTCCCGGGGCGGGGGTTTGGGGAGCCGGTCGGGCTGTGAGTGTGTGTTTAGTGTGTGTTTGCTCTCTTCTGTAGGAGAGAGGGAGAGAGAGAGAGAGAGAGAGAGAGCCGCGCTCCGGACCCCATGGCGCTGCCGGAGCCGCAGTGGCTGTGCGTGCTCGCGCTCTTCACGGCCTCCGTGGCGACCCTGCTGCTGTACCTGCTGCAGAGTCTGGGCCCGGGGTCCCGGCGGGCCGCGGGGGAGGCGGAGGAGCTGCTGGGCTGGACTCTGGCGCTGCCCGGCTGGAGGAGAGAGTGGAGGAGAGCCTGGAGCTCAGCCCTGCGGTCCGCCGCGTCCGGGGTGAGGAGTCCGCCCGTCCACCACACCAGCACCCCAACAGCAGCCGCGACCCCCCGCACAGCCCGCACCCCTCTCCCCCGGCTCTAGAGCCCGTTCATCAGGCCTGCCATCTGCACTGGTCCTAATGGTCGCGTTCTCATAATCGTCCCGTTAAACAGAGTTAGAACTGCGTTATAACTGTGTTATTCTGCGTTATAACTGCGTTATTCTGCGTTATAACTGTGTTATTCTGCGTTATTCTGCGTTATAACTGTGTTATTCTGTGTTATGACTGTTATAACTGTTATTCTGCGTTATGACTGCGTTATTCTGCATTATAACTGTGTTATTCTGCATTATAACTGCGTTATAACTGTGTTATTCTGCGTTATAACTGCGTTATTCTGCGTTATAACTGCGTTATTCTGCGTTATAACTGCGTTATAACTGCGTTATTCTGCGTTATGACTGTTATAACTGTGTTATTCTGCGTTATAACTGCGTTATTCTGCGTTATAACTGTGTTATTCTGCGTTATAACTGCGTTATTCTGCGTTATAACTGTGTTATTCTGCGTTATTCTGCTTTATAACTGTGTTATTCTGTGTTATGACTGTTATAACTGTTATTCTGCGTTATGACTGCGTTATTCTGCATTATAACTGTGTTATTCTGCATTATAACTGCGTTATAACTGTGTTATTCTGCGTTATAACTGCGTTATTCTGCGTTATAACTGTGTTATTCTGCGTTATTCTGCGTTATAACTGTGTTATTCTGTGTTATGACTGTTATAACTGTTATTCTGCGTTATAACTGTGTTATTCTGCGTTATAACTGCGTTATTCTGCGTTATAACTGCGTTATTCTGCGTTATAACTGTGTTATTCTGCGTTATTCTGCGTTATAACTGCGTTATTCTGCATTATAACTGTGTTATTCTGCGTTATTCTGCGTTATAACTGTGTTATTCTGTGTTATGACTGTTATAACTGTTATTCTGCGTTATGACTGCGTTATTCTGCGTTATAACTGTGTTATTCTGCATTATAACTGCGTTATAACTGTGTTATTCTGCGTTATAACTGCGTTATTCTGCGTTATAACTGTGTTATTCTGCGTTATTCTGCGTTATAACTGTGTTATTCTGTGTTATGACTGTTATAACTGTTATTCTGCGTTATGACTGCGTTATTCTGCGTTATAACTGTGTTATTCTGCATTATAACTGCGTTATAACTGTGTTATTCTGCGTTATAATGAGTTATAACTGTGTTATTCTGCGTTATAACTGCGTTATAACTGTGTTATAACTGCGTTAAAACTGTTATAACTGTGTTATAACTGCCTTATAACTGCGTTATTCTGCGTTATAACTGTTATAACTGTGTTATAACTGCCTTATAACTGCGTTATTCTGCCTTATAACTGCGTTATTCTGCGTTATAACTGTGTTATTCTGCGTTATGACTGCGTTATTCTGCGTTATAACTGCCTTATAACTGCGTTATTCTGCGTTATTACTGTTATAACTGTGTTATTCTGCGTTATTCTGCGTTATAACTGTTATAACTGTGTTATTCTGCGTTATAACTGCCTTATAACTGCGTTATTCTGCGTTATTACTGTTATAACTGTGTTATTCTGCGTTATGACTGCGTTATTCTGCGTTATAACTGTTATAACTGTGTTATTCTGCGTTATAACTGCCTTATAACTGTGTTATTCTGCGTTATAACTGTTATAACTGTGTTATTCTGCGTTATGACTGCGTTATAACTGTTATACTGCGTTATAACTGTGTTATTCTGCGTTATAACTGTTATAACTGTGTTATAACTGTGTTATTCTGCGTTATAACGGCATTATGACTGTGTTATTCTGCGTTATAACTGTTATAACTGTCTTATAACTGTGTTATTCTGCGTTATAACTGTGTTATTCTGCGTTATAACTATGTTATAACTGAGTTATTCTGTGTTATAACTGCGTTATGACTGGTTTATTCCGCGTTATAACTGTTAACTGTGTTATTCTGCGTTATAACGGCGTTATTCTGCGCTATAACTGTTATTCTGCATTATAACTGTGTTATTTCTGCGTTATAACTGCGTTATTCTGCGTTATGACTGTGTTATAACGCGATATAACTGTGTTATAAATTTGTTATAACTTTTATGCTGCGTTATAACCGTTATAACTGTGTTAGTCTGTGTTATTCTGTGTAAACTGCTGTAATGAAACTCTAGAGTGTGTCTTTGATCTTGGAAAACAGTCTTATTTACTAGTCTGTCATATTTCTAGCCTTTATTTTGTTGTTTTCTAATAATAATCCTGTTAAACATCATTATAATTGTGTTTTAACTGCATTGTTCTGCGTAAACCTCTGTATTAAAACTGTAGAACGTGTCTATAACTATGTAACTGGATAATCTCGAGGTCTCCGAGGTTTGCTAGGGTTCATTTTGTCGGTTTCTCATAATAATCCTGTTATATATGATTATTAGAGTGCTCTGCTTTGTTGTAATGGTCTTTTTCGGAGACCTGTCACATGTTTTAAGCTGTATATTGTAGTTTTTTCTTACACAGAACTCTAGAAACTCCTTAAAGAGGGATTCGGGGTTTGCTTTAGAGGAGACGGGACTGGGGTGTGTTTTCTGCTGTAAACTGGTTCTAAAAGTGCACTCTTGGACTGACTTATCTCGTCCTCCTCAGGGACAGGTCCAGCTGACTTTCGACGAAGACAGCCTGCAGGCATCTGAACTTACTCTGGGCCACGTTTCAACCTTCACCAAATCAGCCAACCAGAAGGTGAGGACACAGAGGACACTGTAGATAGACAGACAGATGGATAGATAGACAGATAGATGGATAGATAGATAGACAGATAGAAAGACAGACAGATAGATAGAAAGATAGATGGATGGATGGATGGATAGGTAGATAGATAGACATAGATAGACAGATAACTGCTGTAGTAGGTTGTGTAGGTGTTTGTTTCTAATCTTTTCTGATTCAGGTCCCAGGTTCAGAACTGAGCTTGTGAAGGTGTTCCATGTCTCTAACAGACTTACTGATATGGTTCCTGATTCCCTGTTATCTAGAACCCTGGACTAAAGTGAGATACCCCTGTTAAGCACAGTGGTCCTGAAGCCTGTTTGAACTCCAGGAGTGTTTTTGGTGGTATCTCATCAGATCAGTTGAGACTCCTGACATGTCTCCACTTGGTTTCAGAGGAAACAAGGGACTGTCTCTGAACTTTAATCTGCTTTCTTACTGACACAGTAGTTCATACCAATAGTTACCTCTGTGTGTGTGTGTGTGTGTGTGTGTGTGTGTGTGTGTGTGTGTGTAGAATGTGCAGTGTGAGGTGTTTGGAGAAAAGCTGCAGTTTTCTCTCAGCGCCTCCCTGAACTCAACCTCCACCGAAACCCCACTGAGATACAGCGTCAGAATGTCTCCCCTACACCTGCAGGTAATACACACACACACACACACACACACACACACAGTGAACAGCGTCTGAATGCTGAGTTTCTGAGAGTGAGATCGGTTGAATTAGGAGTGTTCAGGGAAACGCTCCGACTGTTTACCTGGAAAACAGAACCTGTCCAGACTGGCTGAGTAAACACAGTCCCATCAGACACGCAGAAGAGAAAGTCAAACATCAGAACGAGGCAGCTTTACTGCTGATCTCGGTTTATAGTCCCACAGTCCTTCAGGCTCAATGAAGTCAAATACACAACCTCACCCTTCACACTCCTCTTACATCCCAACATCAGCTATAACTCCCACGACTGGATCAGACTGCTGAAGAGATGAAGACAGTAAAGCATTTCCTGTGAAATCTCTGCAGGAACACCAGTGATGTCAGATCTTCTGCTTCATTTGCATTTTTCTAAACTGTTTTGCATAATATTTACATTTCTGTTAATACAAGTGTCTCATTTCACTATAAACATTCAGCATCAGCCAGGACTTATACAGACAGACAGACAGACATGTGTTGTGGGCGGGGTCTCAGAGGGGGGAGGGTCTAACAGCAGGCTCGCAGTTAATGATGGAGGTGTTTCTCTGGGGAGGTACAGGGCATGTATCTGTTCCCGTTCCCATGTGGTTCCTCACTGGTGTTTGGTGAGGTGTGGAGGTCTGAGTCTAAGGTTTGTACTGGGAGCTGTTTGAGTAAGAAGCCCTTCAGGCCTGAACCAATTAAATCACAGCTATTTTTAAACCCCTAAGTCGCTCGACTCCTTGCAGACAAGATGATCTGATTTTAATAGCCACTCCCACTGTGTGTGTGTGTGTGTGTGTGTGTGTGTGTGTGTGTGTGTGTGTGTTCATGCAGCTGGCCCTGCAGTTGAGGGAGGTGGATGGACAGGTGCAGGTTACCTGGGCAGTGGAACACCTGGACTCTGCACACCTTCAGCTCACACCCAGCTACACACAGGTACACAGTCTGTACTCGTCTGTGAGTCTCCTGCCTTGACTTTATCGAATGAGGCACAAAGATTCCCTCATTTTGATGTGTTTTATGATTGTTTTGTTCAGAAAATGTTTTTGTTTTTTGCAAGAATTGTGAGATAAACCAGTTCAGTTTACATTTGCACAGATTTGGGCAACAGGTGTGCATTTCTGTCCATCAGGCTTAAAATAAATGAAATGAATTCAGATGTTATTTCGGTTCTTAAACCCACATAAAAAATCCCAGTAAAGAAATACAATAAAATATAAAATATCACTCTTTAATGTGGCTCACAACAATCTGACACTTCACTGACTGGGGTTCATATTTAGTTCATATAGAGTGTGTGTGTGTGTGTGTGTGTGTGTGTGTGTGTGTGTGTGTGTGTGTGTGTGTGTGTGTGTGTGTGTGTTTCAGCAGGGTGTGTGTGCAGGCCTGAGTGAAGCTGCGGTGACAGCACGGCTCCGAAAGGTTCTGTGTGATGCTCGTCCATCAGTAACTCTGAGCAGCCGACCTGCCAGTCCTTCAGAAGTGCAGGTAACACACACACACACACACACACACACACACTCTGCAGCAGCTTCTCATGCTCTAATGGAGATTAGCAGATCATTATAGATTAACCTTTGAAACCTCTGAAGGGTCTGAATGTGGACCCACACTTTAGGGTGCAACTAGGAAATTAAAGAACTTTATTTAAATATAGATTCTTTAAAATACATAGTGTATACTGAATAATTAATTGCAGATACTGAATAATTCATACTGGATACAAACAATCTAAACAATCTGTGTTTTTGTCCAATCTCAGCTGGTTTGAGGATTTGAAGTGTTTCTGTAATCTCAAACCAGTTATTTAATGTTTACATATTTATATTTGACCTGTCCAGGGTGCGTCCCCCGTCCTCGCCCTGTGTGCGCTGGGTTGGACGCCAGCAGTCCCCCGCGACCCCGTTTGGGACAAGCGGCAGATAATGGATGGATGGATATTTATATTTATTCATATCTTTCTAGTTTATTTATCATCATCTTCACGTCATTGAATCATTCTTTATGTGGAAGAGAGAAGAGGAGAGTGCAGGCAGGTTTGAATGAGTGGAGAAGAGTGAAGAGGCGGTAGTGAAACCAGCTATGTTATACGGGTTGGAGACGGTGGTGAAAAGACAGGCGTGTGAGCTGTGTAGGATGGTTGGAGATATACAGTAGGACTGTAGAGATATTAGGACGGGGACAGTCAGCAGAACAGCATCCGATGAAGACAGTCAGTGTAGTATGTTATTTATCGATAGTGAGTGTGTGTGTGTGTGTGTGTGTGTGTGTGTGTGTGTGTGTGTGTGTGTGTGTGTGTGTGTGAGTGAGTGAGTGAGATATGGAATTTCATTTCCTGTCCACTCTCTTCTACAGGAAGTTAGGAGCAGGACACCCCCGCTAGCATCCCCCCCAAAACCCCCCCGCGCACACGAGTGGAAACTGTTAGTGAAGAATATCCGGGTCACGTGTAGAGAGGAGGACACCGCAGGTCAGACACACACACACACACACACACACACACACACACACACACACACACACGCATACACACCAAACATACACACTCATGCACGCTCACACTAACATACACACACACTCACCCAAACACACACGCACACGCACACACACACACACACACACACACACGGAGGAGGTGTGCCGCTCTGTGGTTTCATGCTCCGGTCCAGGTTGTCGTCTGTGTTTTGGACGTTAAACAGGTTTCCCCGCCGGCTGTGTACATTAATAAAGTAAAGGGAGTTTAGATTAATGGAGGTGTTTTAACTTTTACACAGTTTTCTGCTAATAATAATCATAATCTTATTATAATTATACAGTAATATAATAAAGATGTCTATCTTTCTATAGTTTCCATTTAAATGAACCACTTTAGTTTTAGAGCATAAGTTCTTGTTATGTTTCTAATTATAAACTTGCACAGTTTCAGAAACGGTCATGTTCGTCTGTATATTAATCTACGATGCTGTGTGTGTGTGTGTGTGTGTGTGGGTGTGTGTGTGTGTGTGGGTGTGTGGGTGTGTGGGTGTTTCCAGCCGCAGTGAGTCCTCAGTGTATTCTCCAGTTGGACGACCCTCCTCAGAAGTTGACCAGTTCGGTGCTGGTGAACACACACAGCCCGTCCTGGGACCAGCCGTTCATTTTGTGAGTGTGCACTTCAAAGTGATGCTTCAGGGTCTGATTTTCACAAACGTCTGAGCTGATCTGGAATCAGTCCTAAATACAGATGAATCTGATCCCAGATCAGCAGTGCTGGGGTTTGTTGGTTGGTGTTTGTAGAGGCAGTAAGTCCTGCTGTGTCCTAAACCACACCCACAAGTCTGATCCACCTAAATGAAGATCTGGAGGAGGTGGAGAGAAGTTAGTACTTTAAACCTCACAGCTCCAGTTCCGAACTAAAGAAGTAACATCTGGGTCTGATTGATCAACAGTTGACGTGGATTCTTTACTGAGTTCCTGCCTCATTATTTGAAATCTTTTTCATAATTGTCCCCGATAGTGAAAAGTGAAAAACTGCTCTGTGTGTGTGTGTGTGTGTGTGTGTCCAGTGAACTCAGCGGCAGATCAAAGGAGCTGAATGTCCAGCTGTTGGACAGCGGGAGTGCGACGGAGAGTGAGCGTCCACTTTCATAATCTTCATTATTAAAATGATTCTCTTTGTCTCGTGAACATGAATTTAAAAAACTGAATTTAAAACCTGAGTGTTCAAATAAAATACACTGAAATGTAGTCAGATTTAGGGGAGCTGCTCTAACTGTGTAGATCTCTGAAGTTTGGGTTCATGTTAGCCACGCCCCGTAAACACAGCCTCTGATTGGTCGATCCTGTCCATTATGGTGGCTAACAGCCTTGTTAATGGGTCGGTTTTAAGGCTGGATTATAAAGTGTGTGAAAGGGACTAGTTCCTCACTAGTTCGTCCCCTTCTGGACAAAATAGAGTTAGTCTCTAGCGTGTAGGGTTCCCCAAATATTCAGTCTACGATCATCCAGTGCAGAAGTTTATGTACCTGTTGTTTGATCACATTCTCGAATCATCATAGTTTATCATGAAGAAGGGGTGTGCACACTTTTGCATGCATTTGCAGTTTTTTTTTTTTTTAATAAGACTCGAGTCGAGTCAGTTCTCTTCCTAAAGCACTTTTTAAAGCGTCGTTGTCACAGAGCAGATCTACAGAATTTGGTCCAAACCTCTAGCGCACAAACTCCCTAAAACTGGAAGAAGAACCTCGGGAGGAACCGAGGCTCAGGACCTGTCCTCCTCTGGTCCACACCGGATCGTCAGGAAGGAAGCGACTTAAAAGAAATAAAATCACTCTAAAGAGAGTGACGTTCTGAAGAGAGAAAACAGATTTTTGCTCTGATTCTGTAATTAGAGTTCAGAAACGTGTCTCCTGGTGGTTTATGTTTGAAAGGACGCTGTAATGTCACTGTCCTCGTCTCCGCAGGCGGTTTGCTGGGTCAGGTGTGTGTCCCCTTGGACCTGGTGAAGAGGCAGCCCCGCGGGCAGCAGACCTTCGTCCTGATGATCCACGAGCGAGTGAGCGGCTCTCTCACCTGCGAGGTGAGGTTCTGAGCTTTTAAACGGGCGCCTGTGAAATATGACTGCCAGCCTGGCTGTGCGTGTTGAAGGTCTGAGGGTCTGGTTTGTGTGAGGGTGCACCAGTTTTAGGTTCAACGTGTGATGGTCAGATGAGAGGAAGGTAAGTTTTGATTTGTGAAAATGTGTTTTTGTCCACTCGTTCTAGTTTACGTTTCTGGAGCCGAGTGAGGTTCGCAGCTGGCAGCCCCCCACGCCGGCCCCTGCTAAACGAGTGGAGATGGACCGGAGGGTGATGCCCTGCGGTACTGTGGTGACCACTGTTACCGCGGTGAGGAGCAGACCAGGCCGACCTTTGCCCCCAGGTACAACCTCACCTGTAACTCAAACACAGACGGGAGTGACGAAACCAGGGCTTCACTTTTCATAAGCTCATCATGAAACGTCCTCACAGTGTGGACAACGTCAGACTGTCTGTGGGGTGCTGCGCACTACTTCCTTTTCTGCCCTGAAGGGGGCGCTGTGCTGTGTCTTTGCTGCTGTACCTGCATTTAAAGAGGCTTATAATGAAAATGAAATGTACAGCAGCTTGTCTCCACTGTGGAAAAGACAGATTTTAGTTTTTAATGCTTTAATTGGTCGTGTTTGATGTTTGAGCTCTTACACAGTCCGAATCATTTCCGTGTTTCAGAAACAGTCAAGACTCCGTCCAAAGCCAAGCTGTCAGAGAGACGAGTGTCCGAGCAGCCCTGCATGCTAGGAAGCAAAGTCAGCAAAGCTTTATCATCGTCAGACACAGGTATCCCATCAACACCTCCTCCACTAGATCCTCCCTTTTACTGCCTTCTGTCAGGACACACGACATTCTGGCATTAAAAGTAAAATCCAGCCGTCTCTATATCTGTCCCGTCAGTTTTACACTTCCTGAGTCTGAAAAAGGAAACAGTGACTAATTTAGGAAGTTCCATGTATTTAATTCTTCTCCTTTCGGCTGCTGGTCTCCACCGTGGATTGCCCATCTCCATGTCTTCCTGTCCTCTGCATCTTCCTCTTTCACACCGTCCCCCTGGATGTCCTCTCTCACCACAATGATAGACCTCCTCTTTGTGCTTCCTCTTCTCCTCTTGCCTGGTAGCTCCATCCTCAACATCCTCCTAGTGTTTAGGGACCTCATGATAGGAAAATCGTGGGATTGAATCCCAGATCAGTAGGTTGCCCCGAGGTTCCCTTGATCAAGGTACCATCCCCATCACTGCTTCCCGGGTGCTGGATATGTCTGCCCCCTGCTGGACGGTGTGTGTGTGTTAAATACAGAGGGTGTGTTTGGTTGTGATTATGGTGTGTTCTCCGTGTTCTCTTTCTAAAAGAGACTGAAGTATTTTTAATGCTGTGGGACCGAGGAACCGCCCTTATGTTCATCTGGACCATCTCTCTGTTCTCCTCAGAGCTGCTGGTGCTGAACGGGACGGATCCTGTGGCCGAAGTTGCCATCAGACAGCTGTACGAGTCGGCCAAGCATAAACTCAAATCTCCAGTAAAAAAGAGCACCATCATCATCTCCGGAGTGGCCAAGGTGCACAGACACACACCTGTACACACTCCACCCTGACACACTCCGAGTGTGTCTGTAACGTGACACACGTTCTTCAGAACAGTAAGTTACATTAGGTTTTCAGATGAACTAACCCTAAAGGGACCTGTCATGTCTCCCTGTCCCTGTAGGCTCCTCTGTCCCAGGACGAGGAAATGGCCTTAATGGCTGGTTATGCTGCTGCAATGGATGCGTCCATGTCTGGAGCATCAGGGGACATGAATAATGAACAGGAGACGTCCCTGCCTGAGCCAGCGAGGGACCCCAGTGTCTCCAACGCCTCTGACCCCCTGGAGGGTCCCAGTGCAGCCAGGATGGAGGACTGGGAGAGCCAGACGGGGGAGGATCCGGACGCTGATAAAACTTCCCTCTGCATCTCTGACAGCATCTCCAGAAAGACAAGAGGTGAGAGTTCACACTTGATTGATGTCAGCTCCGTTTAATTCAGATTAACTCAGTCCAGTACAGTCCAGTTCATTTAGGCTCCAGTTCAATTCGATTCCTTTTACTTTAACCCACTTTAACTTAGTTTAGTTTAGTGTGTTGAGCCCAAAATTGATTCAGTTCAATTCAATTCTGTTCATTTCAGCTCAGTTAATCCTTGACTTAAATTGCGTTCAGTACAATTTATTTCAGCACAGCTCAGATTAATTCATTTTAATTCGATTTTGTTTACTTGAACTTAATTCCGTTCAGTTCATTTTTAGCTCAAATTAATTTAGTCCAGTCTAATTCTCTTCACTTCAAGTCAAGGCTCAATGCGGTTTAGTTCATTTCCTCTTAAATTCAGTTTCGTTTCATTTGATTCTGTTCACTTCAAATCAGTTCGGTCCAGCTCAGCTCAACACGGTTTAGTTAAGCTCAGCTCAGAACAGTTTGGCTCTAATGAGTTCAGTTCAGCTCAGTCCAGATCAGTTAACTTCAGATTCATTAAATCCAAGATGCTTCCTTCAGATTATTAAATTTTGGTTCAGTTTAATCCCGTTCGGTTCAGATGAGATTGATTCATCAGACCTGCTGCTCAGTTCAGTTCAGCTTCATTCGTTCAATTTCAGCTCAAATTCTTTCAGTTCAGTTCATCTTGAATCACTTTAAATCGGTTCTGATTAATTTGTCCATAAATTTGGCTCGGTTTAGTTTAGTCCTTTAACTGTCCCATGTCCTCAGCGTTCTCTCAGATCAGGACCCAACAGTGGAGACAGTGCAGGACAGGACATACAGAACGCTTTTAGTCCTGTTATAAACCTGTCTGTCCTGAAGTGGGGGTGCTGCAGAGTGAGGTCCTGATTCTTCTGAGCTATAAAAACTGCTTTGCTGTAAGAATAAAGCAGGTGAGTTATGATAAATAAATAAAACTGAAAAAAAAAAAAAAGATGTAAACAGCCGTTCTATAAAAATCAGCTTTTAAAATGTGAATGTCCCCCTTTTCACCGTCTGAGGACAGTTGTTTGGGGCCAGAGAGCGTAAATCCACTCCAGGACTTTGCTCCCACTGTCCGGCTTCACTGGTTCTCTGTGCCCAGCAGCTGACGAACCCAGACAGCTGGAGCAAAGTCCTGGAGCGGAATCTCTCTGGAGCGGATCTCCAGAGACTCCTGATGTTCCCCAGTGTTCCTGAGAGCGTTTCTGTTCAGGGATCCACATCTCACAGATTCACATCAGTACCCACAATGCCTCTGTTCACTGTGTTTGTGTCTAAATCGTGTCTTTCTCTTTGTCATCCTTTGACCACTCACTTCTTTCTCTTCCCCTCTACACCTCCACCCTGTCATCTCTTTCTTGGCCATCTAAAAGAGGAGAGCAGAGATAAACACACAGTGTTGCTGGTCGAGTAAGTGTGTGTTAATGTAGTTCTGTAGAGCAGACCATGATCTGTAGAGCAAATCAAAACACTCCTCCACTCTTTATTTTATTATTATTATTAATTACACACACACATACACACACCTACAAAACTATACTGTTGTGTCTAATAATTAAAAATGGTCTATTTTTCTTACAGTAAAGTTAATAATTTAGATTATTTTTTGGATTTTTTGATCAAGTAGTTTACAATACACACATTTATTGTATAATAATATTAATAATGATAACAGTGATAACAATAATAATAAGCTGTTATTACTAAAGTTTGTAGATTAGATTATTGGAAATGTTTTTATACACATATCCTTCTCTAATAATATCATCATCATCATTATTGTTGTTGTTATTATTATTATTATTATTATTATTAATTGTTATATACAGCAATATAATGAAGACATTATTATGCAATATTATTTTTTTATTATTATTAAAGGGCCCATATCCTAAATTTGCAGGGTTTAATAGTCCAAATTTATTTGTTACTAAACCTCCGTCCAACCCCAGAGCCTTTCAGACTGAAGTCGACTCTGTTCTGATTGGCTGCAAGAGCAAGAAGAGGTGGGGCTAAAACATCGGAATGCTGAATGGACTGAATAGGGTTGTTTTTGTGACATCACAAAAACAATAGAATCAAAGCTGTTTTGCATCCGAGTCTCCAGACGGTGGAAGGACGGGACAGTTACGTTCAGATCTTCGTAAAAAGAACATTTTTCAAGAAATGGGCCCTTTAAAGAGGACATGGTTTCCAGTAGTTCTAGTGACAGTCGTCCTGTGATTCTTCTGTTCTTTTCTCTTGTCTTTCCTCAAACTCAGTGAAAGGTTATTTACTCCTTCACCTGATTCATAATGTTTGTGGTGTGTTTATAAAGCAGACTTCCTATTGGCCAGCTGTGTATGAAGTTTCAGACCAATCTGTGGAAGAAAACTGATAAAAATCATGATCTTCACATCTCACCTTCTAGATCATTTCGATCCAAGTTAATAACGTTTTTTTCCATACTCTTCTGGCTAAAGAGGAGATACGTTGGTTTTGTTTGTTGACATTGCTGCTGTTCTGGAGGTCAAGATTTGCCCTTTAAAGCAGACCTGCCTTAAAGGAATAAACGGAGACTTTCCGGCTCCCCGTGGGTCTCCGAGTTCCTGCCATATCAAGAAGTCTTTTTTTCAGACCGGGAGTAAGATGGGACTTAGAGTGTTTATAAACTTGTAATCAGTCAAATCTGGGAATTTGACCCAAAGTGGGAACCCTGGACCCTAAATCATTAGTTTCTACTGTCAGCTATACAATTGAGAAGCATTGCTTCCATGGTTCTAGATATCAGTGAGTCATACAAAGTCATAGAAACCACTAATGTGAGTCCAGCTACATTTGAGGAAAAGTTTGGATTTTTGGCCAAAATGTTTAAAACCTCAGGCCTTCGTTAAAGAGCATCTGGCTTGACCTCTGGTTAAACTCTGGACCAGTGTTTGTGTCCTGACACCCCGTCTGTCTGTGTGGCGCCCCCTGTAGGCAGCTTCCTGCACAAGAGCGCCAAGCTGTTCTTCAGACGGAGGCACCAGAGGAAGGAGCCGGGCATGAGTCAGTCCCACAACGACCTGCAGTACCTGGAGCAGCCGCCGGACGTCTCGGTGATGTCCGAGAGGGAGAAGAGGACGGCCACCTTCCGGAAAATAATCAACCGCAAACTTCTGCCCCGGAGCAAGAGCAGAGCCAACGGAGCGGCGAGGGAACTGCCTCCCTGACCCAGAGCGGACCGGTGGGATGAGAAAAGCACTGTGCCTGCGCCGCTCCCTCAAAACAGATGTGTTAACGTCAGCAGGCGACCCGCTTCAACAGATCCTAACACCAAAAGTCCCAACCACACCAAACAGGCCAGAACAGGGGCGGGCCGCGTGAAGTCATTAACACAGCGTTTCTGAGGGATGCCCTCCTCATCTTCTCTCCCTCTCTACCTCTGTCCAGACAGACCTCACCTCTTTAACCTCCTCACAGCCACTCCCTCGCTTCAACGTGGAAACACTTCACTAATCAACCCTTCAGATTCGTTTATCAGGATTATGTTCTCCGGGACCAGAGACCAAAGTATTCCATTTACAAGCTGCGCTGCTGGTTTGGAGCTCACGTCCAAATCCATCCCACCCTGTTTCCCCAAAGTCTCATGCCCCCGACTTCATCCGAGTCGAGGCAGTCGGTTAGTGAGGACATCGGCTATGCATCCATGTCACTCGCTCTGCTAATTTACAGAAAAAGTGGGATGAGTGTGAAAAAGAAAGAGAAATATGCAAATACTAAACCAAACGTAGCCTAAATCCTGGAAACTGAAGTTTCAGAGGAGAACAGATGTGTGAGAGGTTTACTTCCCTCAACATTTAACCAAAACTTTACGTGGTTCTACTGTAAAGTTTACACTGTAAACCTTTCTGTCCTGTCAGCATGAAAGAGGAGACCAGGAGCTTGACTGTAAACCAGGACCGGACCGTTTTATTGTTGAACGTTGATGGTCGGAGTGTAAACTTTACAGTAGAAACTCACTGTAATTTTTTTCTTTTGGCACCTTCGTTTTAGGGAACAAAGCGAGGATTCACAAGGTTAATCTTGCGCTCGGCTCTGCGGTAAAGGCGCCACTTCGGCCGGGTCGCGGTATCAACGAACCGGCGGAATCTGCCTAAAACTGAGGGCCGGGCAAGCAGCGACTACTTTACTCTTCTTCTTTTATTTTCATTTAAATATCTTAAATCAGGAGTCTAGATCTAATCTTTGTTTTTTAGACATGCCGTGTGTGCAGAAATCTAATGACTATCATTCCTTTGATTCTTTTTTAATCATTCCAAAAACAACACCGATGATCCTCCCCGGATCGTTCGCGTTAATTTTACCAAAGCTTGTAAAACACTAGTCCAGGGCATTTGGAGTGAACTCGGCTTCGTGAACCTCCCTTTAACGGAGACACTCCTTTATTTTTGTATTTTGAGAGCTTTAAACCGAGTGAGTGATATCAGACTGCAGTTCAGAGTGCTGTTTGTTTGTTTGTTTGTTTGTTTGTTTAGTTGCCATTTTTTCTTTCGTTCTTTCATCTTCCAGAGAGCAGATGAGCTGGAGTCCGGCACAGTTAGACTGATTTACCTGCTCATGAAGTGAAAGTGACTACCTGTCACAGAACAAACAGTGAACCAAATCCATCCCCTGTATTTAACACACACCGTCCAGCAGGGGGCAGACATATCTGGCACCCGGGGAGCGGTGATGGGGAAGCTACCTTGAGAAGGGAATCTCAGGGTAACCTACTGGATTCAAACTCATAACCATCGGATCCTGGGGCCTCGTCCCTAAAGACTTCAGACTGACCTTATAATTGACCTTTTTTAAGGTCTAATCACTTTCTTTAGTGTGTTACATTCAGATTGACCTCCATAATCAATGACTAATCAGCTCATCCAGGTAACAGGTGTGTCTGAGCAAGTAAATCAAGTGTAGTGGGCGTTTTATTGTCATGTTATCTATGCATGGCAGTACGGTTATGCGAAATTTCCTTCTCTGAATCACACTGGGCTTCAGAATGATCAGCCATGAACTTTTGAGTTGTGCGCCTGAAGGACATGACCAAGCGAGGAAGTTTTCCCTCATTTTCCCCTCCGGTTCCTGCTGTCTGAGGTTAGACAGGCTGGTTTTGGCAGCGAGCGCCGCTGTAGACCTTGTTTTTCCTGCGTGCATCCATCTGTGCTGTAAAAGTGTGTGTTTTAAAGTGTGTAACAACCAGCAGGAACAGGAAAAGCAATGGAAATGATGACTCATGGCTTTTCTGTTTTGCTTGACTTGTTTTGATGGAAGATTTGCCGCTTATTTAAACAGAATCAGTCTGGGAGATTTACGAATGTGTAATATATGTATAAAATATGCTGCATTCATTATGCATATACACTTGGCGTTCAGTGTGGGATGAGGATGCATGATCTGGGTCCATGGCAGTGTTTGAACTGGCTGCTTTGATGTGTGTAACCTTAAATACTGCTTCCCAGTGTGTTGTACCGAGACACCGCGTCTCTGAACCTGTATGCAGAAACCAAAAGGCCCTTAAAGAAGAGAATGCAGTCGGAAGGAGGAGCCATGACTCTGTCATTGAGCCTCTCAAATGGACCTGCAGAATCACTGAAAGTGCACAGTGGTGTGAGTGTCAGAGTGTGTGTGTGTGTGTTAGTGTGAGTGTGAGTGTGTGAACTACTGGCGTTTTGTTTGCACTGAAAAGCTGGAGCCAGGAGGGCCGTGCAGAGCGAATATTGGCCGAATGCTGTGCAGGGATCACATATAATTAACATATCAGGTTTATCATTTCTGAGCAATAAATATTGACTCATTAACAATCAGCCTTGGTTGAGTTTTCATTACTGATGCAGGAAAACGATCTGAAATTCTGAGAATGACGTTGAGGGTGTTATAAACCCATTTTTGACCATTTCTCGACCTTTTTCTTCAAATTCATGCTTGTTATTAATTTTCTGTCCAAGCTCTCGTGGACATGGTTATTAGGAGTTACATATAGAAATATATATCCATCCATCCATTATCTGCCGCTTGTCCCAAACGGGATCGCGGGGGAGTGCCGGTGTCCAACCCAGCGCGAGGACGGGGGACGCACCCTGGACAGGTCGCCAGCCCATCACAGGGAGGAGCGGGACGGGGACGGTACCTTGCTCAAGGGCACCTCAGGGCAACCCACTGGGAAGGGGTTCGAACCCCCGAACCACCGATCATGTGGCCAACACCCTAACCGCTAGGACACCGCTGCCCCTAGAAATATATATATATATATATATATATATATATATATATATGCCAATGAATGGTGTATATTTTTCATACATCATAAAGTGCTTTACATGGAGTCTAAATATAAATTAAAACTTGTAAAAATAGAAAAATGAAAGAAGAAGAATAATGTAAAGTCTCACTTGTCTTGAAGCAGGTGTGAATCTGAAGATGTGCACGAGAGTAAAAATAATGGCAGTTTATTCATCACTAACGAACAGTAAATATTTATGAATAGTGTTTTTTCAACTTTAGAGACCAAAAATACACAGAACTTTAGAAACACCTCAGTAAAAGTCTCAGTCCGGGTTTGGGTCAGACCTCGGTTCGGCCCAGTCGGAGAACAGCCAACATTTGATCCTAAAGTTACCCCTCTGCCTCTTTCTCTTCCTACTTTCGATTCCAGAGTTTCATTTAGTATCATAAAAAAATCAACTGCGCAATAAACTATTATAAAGACGGACTGTTCGGTTTGTAGTCCAAAACAAGGCCAAGAAAAACTACAACTCCCATAAGCCCCGCCCCGCCGCCTTATTTCCGGTCCTGCGCGGTTTCTGGAGCGGATCGGATCCCGGACTCAGGATTTCTGTGGAGGTTCCGAGCTGTTGGGCTCAGGTAAGAGCTTTCTGCCGAGCCGGGCCGTTTCTGCTGCATCGGGAGGGCGGCTCGGGGCCTGCGGTGGTTCCGTGCGGCGCGGTCTCGCGGCGGAGCGCGCGCTCGGCTCCGTGTGCGCGCGCCTGGTCTTTGTTGTCTCTGCGCGCGGAGATCGGACACAAAACCCGGCCGGACCCGAATCCCGGAGCCCCGCTGCACCAACAGCCCGGTCCCACCGAGACCCGCTCACACTCACACCCTCCGGATCCACAACAACCAGTGTGTGTGTGTGTGTGTGTGTGTGTGTGTGTGTGTGTGTGTGTGTGTGTGTGTGAGAGAGAGAGAGAGAAAGTGTGTGTGTGTGTGTGTTTCTGCTGCTGCACAACAACCTCATTAATGAATAAGAAATTCACTAAACCCCCTCCTCCTCACATCCTGCTGCTAAACACGAAACACAGATAAACTGATCTTTTAGTTGAACTGAATTATGTTTTATTTATATTGTTTATTTATTTCATACATGTTCTTTGATTGTCATTTTTCTGTAATTATCCTTATTGTTTTATTCTGTTACACTCTTGTGTTTAGTTTGATGATCTCCCACTGATTTTCTTCATGATCCTTTATTTTATTTGATGTATTTCCTGAGTCTCCAGCTCCACACCCTCACCGTTCAGCGCTGCTCAGTTCATCACATCTCAGTTTCAGTTTAAAAGATTAGTTCCAGGATCTCCGCCCGGTATTAAAATATCCCAGACCTTTAAAGAAGCGTGTAAAAGTGAGAAAGTGCCTGGTCCACGGCGCGGAGTTTGTTCTGATGTACCGAACTGAGCGGTCATGAACGGACCGTTTAAAAGGCTGGGGAGTGCTTCCAGCGCGGGGGTGGTGATCAATAATCTCTGGGTTGATCGGAACGATCGGGGCTGTGTGTGTTTTGCTGTAACCGATTGTGTCAGTGATTGACGAGTGTCTGTCGTGTGAACAGGACGACGGGTGATGGAGGACTGCTGACCACACTGTCCTCTCGTCCTCGCTGTGCGTCCATCTCTCTCAGGATGGCCGAGTCCAACGCCGACGACTACATCTGTGAGTTTGGGTCACAGAACCGGCCCGTTCCGGGTTCATTCTCAGTTTTCAGACACACACACACACTCCTCACCGCGGGACACACACTCTTCTGTTGATCTTTTCTTGTGTCTGCACTCCACCTGGTCACTTTATCAGGAACCCCTCCCCTGGTGAACATGTCCGGTGATGGACCTGCCTCCTCCAGAACCTCTCTTCGTCTCTACCGTGCCGGTGTCACTCCAGTGCTGAGAACCGTCCACAACCTAAAAATACGTGGACAGGGCATCAGGGTTCCTAATAAAGTGGCCAGAGAGTGATAATCAGGTGTTTCTATTAAAGTGGCCTTGCAGTGAGAGTGTAATTGGGTGTTTCTAATAAAGTGTTAAATGTTCTTGTCCTGCAGGGTGTGAGGACTGTGGACAGTACCACAACTCGGAGTGTCCAGAGTTGGGTCCACTCGTCACAGTGAAGGACTCGTTTGTGCTGAGTCGGGCCCGGTGAGCGGGGGGATTCGGGGTGAAAGGGGGGGAATGGTCCCAGTACAGGCAGATTTAGGGGTCAGAATCAGGCTGAGAGAAAGAAAGATCACGTCTAGAACTAAAACTGAGGTTCTTCAACATCAGACTGATTTTAGAACCAATAACTGATCAATCATCTCAGTTATGTACGTATCCATAATTTACATGTAACTCTATGGGAGTGTGTGTGTGTGTGTGTGTGTGAGTGAGAGAGTGAGTGTTATTTTATCATATTGTTACTTGATTTTATAGTTTTATCTATTTTGTAATCGTAGAGTTTGTGTTTTATTTTCTGATATCGTGGTATTTAGTTTTTTATCGTATCCCTTCGTTTCTTTATTGTGCTGTGTTCTTTTCCATCAGTGTGAAAATTCCTTCAGGATCTTTCTGTCTGAACGGATGAACACTGAGCGATCTCTGCTTTAAAGGTTCTGACAGCGTCTCTGTCCTCCTGCAGGTCGTCTCTGCCGAGCAGCCTGGAGATCCGGCAGGTCGAGGGCGGTTCTGAAGGAGTGTTTGTTCTCCAACGGCTCGTCAAGAGAACCCGCTTCGGACCCTTCGAGGCCAAACGGGTCCCAAACCTGAACTTGGAGGGAACCTTTCCTTTAAAGGTGAAATTAATGTAACTGAGATTTACTGAGATGATGATGATGATTATTATTATTATTATTATTATTATTATTATATTCATGTTAAAAATAACAATTATATTCTAATCAAATTATGAAATAATACATTCTGCTGAGTGTGCGCGTCTGTACTGAGTGTGCGCGTCTGTACTGAGTGCGCGTCTGTACTGAGTGTGTCTGTACTGGGTGCGTGTCTGTACTGTGCACATCTACTGAGTGTGTGTACTGAGTGTGTGTCTGTACTGTGCACATCTACTGAGTGTGTGTACTGAGTGTGTGTCTGTACTGAGTGCGCGTCTGTACTGAGTGCGTGTCTGTACTGTGCATATCTACTGAGTGTGTGTACTGAGTGTGTGTCTGTACTGTGCATGTCTGTACTGAGTGCGTGTCTGTACTGTGCACGTCTGTACTGAGTGCGTGTCTGTACTGAGTGTGTGTCTGTACTGAGTGTGTGTCTGTACTGAGTGCGTGTCTGTACTGAGTGTGTGTCTGTACTGAGTGCGCGTCTGTACTGAGTGCGCGTCTGTACTGGGTGCGCGTCTGTACTGGGTGCGCGTCTGTACTGAGTGCGCGTCTGTACTGAGTGTGTGTCTGTACTGAGTGTGTGTCTGTACTGAGTGTGTGTCTGTACTGAGTGTGTGTCTGTACTGAGTGTGTCTGTACTGAGTGTGTGTCTGTACTGAGTGTGTGTCTGTACTGTGCGCGTCTGTACTGAGTGCGCGTCTGTACTGAGTGCGCGTCTGTACTGTGCGCGTCTGTACTGAGTGCGCGTCTGTACTGAGTGCGTGTCTGTACTGTGCGTGTGTCTGTACTGTGCGTGTGTCTGTACTGTGCGTGTGTCTGTACTGAGTGTGTCTGTACTGTGCGTGTGTCTGTACTGTGCGTGTGTCTGTACTGTGCGTGTGTCTGTACTGAGCGTGTCTCTGTACTGAGCGCGTGTCTGTACTGTGCGTGTGTCTGTACTGAGTGTGTGTCTGTACTGAGTGCGTGTCTGTACTGAGTGCGTGTCTGTACTGTGCGCGTCTGTACTGAGTGTGTGTCTGTACTGTGCGCGTCTGTACTGAGTGCGCGTCTGTACTGAGTGCGCGTCTGTACTGAGTGTGTGTTTTGTTTGATAGATCTTCCAGAAAGATGGATCTGTAGTGTGTTTTGATGCGTCTAATGAAGACGACTGTAACTGGATGATGCTGGTCCGACCCGCAACGGACCACCGGCACCAGAACCTGACGGCCTACCAGCAGGACGATGAGCTCTACTTCAACACCTCCCAGGTGCGTCCGTCTCACTTTTACACACACACGACGGGTCTGGAGTTCTGGAGAACGAAATTCAGTCCGGTGATCCGTAAATTAGAATGGAAGGTGTGGTGTGAAGAATTAAGTAAAAAATGTTCTTTAATTGTTCTTTAATTTGGTTGCAGTGTTCTAGTGGTGGTTCTTGTCTATGGACCTGTGGCTCAAGAGGTCCCAGGTTCCATCCCACCTCCAGCACTACCACCACTGGGTCCCTGAGACCCTGAACCCTGAGTGTCTCCAGGGGGGACTGTCCCTGTAATCAGGACATGGAGACACTCTGGAGAAGAGCGTCTGATAAAAGCCGTAAATGTAAATGTAAATTTGAGTCTCCAGATTTTCCTTCCAAAACATCCCCAGAGTGTCACCACTCCTCCTCCACGTTTCACCGCAGGAACAACACACTCTGTGTCTTCTGGTCCCCCTTTCTGCTGTCCAACATAAACACGTCCCATAAACCTGTCAAGAACTGCTCCCAGTCCTGAACACTCCAGTGTTTGTCCTGTTTGTCCCACAATTGTCTTTTTTACCTTCACACCAGGAAGTGAAGGAGTTCAGTGTTTATTGATCCCGAGGGAAATTGCTTTTGTTACAACTGCACAGATGGACACCTATAACAAAGTATCGAGAAAAATATCTACATGTCAGAGAAACTACTCTGTTGACTGAGTGTGATAAAAACTTCAGACATGGTGCGAAGGACCAGATGTCCCAACGACGGAAGTGTGAAACAGTGAGGACGCTTGTCCCTTTTAACAACATGTGGAGGTATTTTTGTTTTTCTGCAGGATGTGTTGCCTGGTTCTGAACTCCGAGTTTGGTACGGAGCTTTCTACGCTAAAAAGATGGAGAAACCTGTCCTGAAACCTCTTGCACTTCCACCTCCAGCAGGTACATGAGCTTTTATTAGTTACCAGGTTCTGGAATAACCTTTGACTCTTTGCTTGCTTAGCAACCATTCTTGGCAACCCGACAGTTCACTCATTTACTGCTGCTCGTTTTCAGGGATGGTGTCCGGTAAGCCCGGCCCCCTGACGGAGAAGCCTGGAGCAACAGCGCCCCCTGTGGCCAAAGTGAAAGATGGTGGTGGGTTCTTTGTGCTTTATTTCCTTCACATACTTCCTGTTAGCTGAGATTACACCTAATTCAATTGAATTATTCTTTCTCTCCCAGGCCAGATGTTCACCCTCCCCCCCGCCCTTCCTGACACACACTCACCTGTCCTGCAGGTACCAGCGGTGGTGTCCCTGGACAACGCCAGCCCCACACCCGTCCCAGCCGAGTCCAAAGCGAAACCCAGCAGGCAGCGCAGGCTCAGGTGTCCGAGGTCCGGCTCGACTGGGACAGCGGAAATAATCAAAGGTATAGAGGCTCGGAAACGACCCGACGAGAGACTCTTTTTAACTGCACAGATTTTAATCTCCATCGTGCATCATGATAAGGACAGGAAAAAGAAATGATGTCTAAGTCTCTGTTTAGCTCCTCTGTCGGAGGCCGCCGAGCAGCCCCTCTCCTCTCTGACCCCGGAGCTGACCCTGCCGGGGCTGGACGTCCAGGAATTCATGAGTGATGGGGACGGCCTGCAGGTCAAATTGACCAAAACCGCACGCTGCCTCCTGCCCCTCGCAAAGTGAGGACACAATCATGCTCTTCATGTTTAGTTTATTGTCTGTCAAGGACCTGATCTCGGTTTATATATGACAATATGATTTATTAACACTGTCTGTCACTGAGGAGGACCAGCCTTACTGTTACTGTCTCTTGAATTCATGACTGGTTGGGGATCAAACTCATGATCCACTCATTTTTAGGGTCAAGGCTAATTTTCACGTTATTGATGAACATTTTAACTTCCTTTTCTGCTGTTGGAAGGTTTTGGTGGGACAGTGGGTTCACTGGGTAAATGTTATTTCCCCCTGTAGGTCCAGTATGAGGAAACGTTTCCTGAGGCCGAGCGGGGACCACAAGCGGGTGTATCAGTGTGGCCTCTGCAACAAAGTGTTCCAGAACAGCAGCAACCTCAACCGACACATCCGTTCCCATGGTAACGACCGGACGGTGTCATTTTATCTCGTACCGGTACCTGCTCCATGACGCTCATCTGTCCTGTGTTGTCTGTTTTCCGATGGGCAGGTGATAAGCTGTTTAAGTGTGACGAGTGTGATAAGATGTTCAGCCGTAAAGAGAGTCTGAAGCAGCACATATCCTATAAACACAGCAAGAACGAGGTACGAGTGAATACCATAGCAACTATCAAGCAACACCAGAAATACCATAGCAACAGGTGTGCAACCCATCAGGAACCAGCTGGAATAATAGTGTAGCAAAACTTGGAAATCCAAAGCAACCACCTGGGAAATTAGTGTAGCATTACCTGGAAACTCCATAGCAACAACCTGGGAGATCAGTGTAACAACCTGGGAGATCTTAGCAACCCCCAGGGATACATACAGATCATTTTATACAGGTAGCAAATGTGCTTTGAAAACGTGTTACATTTTCGAGTGTGTGTGTGTGTGTGTGTGTGTGTGTGTGTGTGTGTGTGTGTGTGTGTTTGAGTAGCCTGATGTGGAGTACAGGTATAAGTGCACTACGTGTGAAAAGTCGTTCCGGGTGGAAAACGCTCTGAAGTTCCACAACTGCAGGACAGGTAGGTCTCGGCAGGTCTTGGTTTAAAGGTCCTCCTCCATCGTCATCCTGAACCCCTCGCTCACGACGCTTCTCGCTCTCTTGCAGACGACAAGACGTTCCAGTGTGAGATCTGCTCGCGCTTCTTCTCCACCAACAGCAACCTCTCCAAGCACAAGAAGAAACACGGCGAGAAGCTGTACGCCTGCGAGATCTGCAACAAGATGTTCTACAGGAAGGACGTCATGCAGGACCACCAGCGGCGTCACATGATGGGTGAGTTCACTTGAAATATTCTAAATTCATTAGCCAAATATGTGTGGCCCCCCTGAGGGCAGCACTGTAGCAGAAGGCCGACGTGGTACAGCGCCACCACTGGGCCCTGTTCCAGATCCCTTGTGCACCTATAACGCAGCAGTGCTCTAGTGTTTTGGGACTAGGCCTAATCAGAAGGTCATGGGTTCAAACGCCAAACTAGTACATTGCCCTGAGGTTCCCTGGATCAAGTTACCGTCCCCATCGCTGCTCCCCGGGTGCAGGATGTGTGTGTGTGTTAAATACAGAGGATGTGGTTGGTTGTGGTTCACTATGTGTTCATGATGGCTAATAGCCACTTTCACTTTCCTCATTTTCGATACAAAACTGAAAAAATATGAAGCTACTTTGTTGCCGTGGCTCTGACAGCTGGTTGCTAGGCAACAGGGAGCAACGCTCTATGAAGTGAGTTGATCCTTTGTTTAAACAGCTGGTTCTTATTTGTCTTTCGCAGTCAGTTGCGTTTTCCGTGGATGCTGAATCGAGACCTGGATTTTATTTGGTGCAGGACAGCGCCACCAAGAGGACTTTCAAATATTACAAGAGGGAATTACTCCAATCACACAGACTCCTAGTGAGGGTCAATCTGGAGAAACATCCTCTTTGGAAATGAGCAAATGATTGGATTGGATGATTGGACATTTTTCTGTCGCTGTAAATCCGCTCACGTCTCTGTTCAACCTGTGTCTCAGGTGCGAAGAGCATGAAGAGGGAGGAGCTGGAGTCCAATGGAGAGGAGGCCACCAAATACAGGAAGGAACCTTCAGCCTGTCCCATCTGCGGCAAGGTGAGCTCAGCCTGACACTCCTGTCTCCTGGGAGGTCAGTGACAGTGTCACCTGTAGGGGCGGTAGTGAGAGGTTTATAGTCCACCTGTTCAGGCCACTGTCCTTCGTTCCCCAGATGTTTTCCTGCCGCAGTAACATGAACAAGCACCTGCTGACACACGGAGACAAGAAATACACCTGCGAGATCTGTGGACGGAGGTTCTTCAGAGTGGACGTCCTCAGAGATCACATCCACGTCCACTTCAAGGTGGGACCCATGGTGTCACTTCCTCAAAATCATCAGATTTCTTCCTTTTTTCAGTACGATACAACAGTTGTGTCATTATGTTGGTCTATCAACTTTCTCTCCCTGTATCTCTCTCTCTCTCTCTCTCTCTCTGTATCTCTCTGTATCTCTCTCTCTCTCTCTCTCTCTCTCTCTCTCTCTCTCTCTCTCTCTCTCTCCCCCCCGTATCTCTCTCTCTGTCTCTCTCTCTCTCTCTGTCTGTCTCTTTTTCAGGATATAGCACTGATGGATGAGCAGGAGCGAGAGAACTTCATTAAGAAGATTGGAATCTCCATGGAGGAGAGTGAGGGGAATTCTGATGATGAGGATGAGAAGGACGACCCGGAGCATCACAAGTACAGCTGCAAGAAGTGTCAGGTAAGCTTGTCCCTCATTAAAGAAACCCGTCCGTCCATCCTCATCCACCCAAGACTACATCCTGCCATCACAAGATTCACATTAACCACAGATTTCCAACATCACTGATCTGACTGATCAATAAAAACAAACTCAACTTTAAATCATTAGATCCTGCTGTGTGTGTGTGTGTGTGTGTGTGTGTGTGAAGAATAATAAAAATAAAATATAGCTCACAAAAAAAGTCTGCATAAAGTTCCAAAAAGATACTTCACAGGACAGTGCTGGACAGTGTCCCTGCAGTCCAGATGGTCCAGCCTGGATTGTGTTTTTTCTGTTCTGTCTACTCACAGGTGACGTTTGCTAAAGGTCGAGATTACCTGAAGCACATCATGGAGATGCATAAAGAACGAGGTTACGGCTGCGTCATCTGTAATCGCCGCTTCGCCCTGAAGGCCACCTACAACGCCCACCTGGTCATCCACCGCGAGCAGCTGCCCGACCCCGCCGTGCAGAGGTACCACCTTCTTCCTAACGCCGACCTCATTCATCACTCGTTCATGTTCATCACCGTGTTCCTCCTCTTTAAGGTACATCCATCCCTGTGAAATGTGTGGACGCATCTTCAACAGCATCGGCAACCTGGAACGGCACAAAATCATCCACACAGGTGAGCCTCCGCAGGAAAAATGACCCTGTCCTCTGAAGACATACAGGCGGGACAGTTACTGACTGTGAGTTAAGAGGGAGAATTTGGAACAACTTACTGAGGGTTATGTGTGTGTGTGTGTGTGTGTGTGTGTGTGTGTGTGTGTGTGTGTGCGCGTGTGTGTGTGTTACCTGTGCAGGTGTGAAGAGCCACAGCTGTGATCAGTGTGGGAAATCCTTTGCGAGGAAGGACATGCTGAAGGAGCACCTCAGGGTCCATGACAACATCCGAGACTTTCTCTGTGCAGAGTGTGGGAAAGGTACAACCCCACACACACACACACACACACACACACACGTCCTCAATCCTAAAACTTAGGAAAATGTATGTCATACATGTGTGTTTGTGTGTGTGTGTGTGTGTGTGTGTGTGTGTGTGTGTGTGTTCTCCAGGTATGAAGACAAAACACGCTCTGAGGCACCACATGAAGCTCCATAAGGGTATTAAAGAGTACGAGTGTAAGGAGTGTAACCGCAAGTTTGCGCAGAAGGTGAACATGCTGAAACACTACAAGAGACACACAGGTATCTAGAACCCACCTTAAATCCCCCCCACCTGATTACATCACTGCACTCACAGTAGAGTGGATTCTGTCAGTTCTAGATACATGACTGACTGCAGAGCCTGTATAAGTCTGATCTATATGTGTAGTGTAAACAGGTTTCGGACAGTTCTAGATATGTCACTTACTGTAGAGCTGTAGTGTAAACTGGTTTCGGACAGTTCTAGATATGTCACTTATTGTAGAGCTGTAGTGTAAACAGGTTTCGGACAGTTCTAGATATGTCACTTATTGTAGAGCTGTAGTGTAAACAGGTTTCGGACAGTTCTAGATATGTCACTGTAGAGCTGTAGTGTATCCTGGTTTCAGCGGTTCTAGAGATGTCTCTTACTTTACCGTCAACATGCAAGCCCATGTCAGTCAGTTCTAGATATAAAACTGCCTGTAGACCTATTTTTGTAAACAACATTAAGGCTGGTCTAGGTATGCCTCTGTCTCTGGAGCTGTAGTGTAAGCAAGTATCAGTCAGTTCTAGATACATCACTAATACACATGTCCTGATAAATGTTGGTGACAAACTTTAAAAAAAAAACACATTGGGAGTATTTACAGACACCAGATGTTTGTTCTGTGTCTAGAACACCCAAACGTTCTGATCACTGTTAGCAGGATAAAGGTGCTCTGTCCTGTGTGTCTGGTTCTCCTGCAGGTGTGAAGGACTTCATGTGTGAGCTGTGTGGGAAAACCTTCAGTGAGAGAAACACCATGGAGACACACAAACTCATCCACACAGGTACATCAGACTGCGCAGAACCGGAGAACACCGGGCACGGTGTCTTCACTCTTTCACCAAACGTTCCCCTGGACAGGAGAACAAAAAACACAGGCTTCAGTTTAACTGCAGTTGCATTTTATTAACTGTTAACCCATTCTTTAACCTGTGGTTCTAGATAACAGGGTTACACAGGGTCAGAAACCACACAGGTCATTTAGAGGTACTTTACATGCTCTGAGACGCAGAGCTCTAAATGGAGCAGCATTTACATTCTGGCGCCATAGCATACCCAGGTATTAGTCAGTTCTAGATACATCACTGTAGAGCCATGATATTCCCAGGTGTTGGTCAGTTCTTGGTATGTCGCTGACTGTAGAGCAATACCATAGGCAGCTTTTGATTAGTTCTTGATACATGACCAACCATAGAGCCATTTTGGTTAGCTGCTTTCAATCAGTTGTACATGCACCACTGAGTCTAGAGCTTGCCATAAGCATATCTTAGTACGTTCTAGACTGCAGCTTTCAGCTAGATACTGAGTGAAGTGAATTGTAAGTTTAATATGCTTTTCAGTGGATCAGTAACTAGTGATGTAGTGATGGGAGAGTTCTAGCCAATTCTGTTCTTTGTGTTTAGACATGCGTTACAACATGGTTCCAGATAACACAGAGCTCAGATGCCAGGATGTAACTGCTGCCCTGTTTAAGGATAAAAATCTGGCAAATCATGTTTGTTTGGCTCTATTTGGGGAAAAAATAACTTTTTCTTGGTGTGCGTGTGTGTGTGTGTGCGTGTGTGCGTGCAGTGGGGAAGACATGGTCGTGTTCCGTGTGTGATAAGAAGTATGTGACGGAGTACATGCTGCAGAAACACGTCCAGCTCACACACGAGAAGGTGGAGGCTCAGAACTGCCACATGTGTGGAACCAAAGTGTCTACTCGTGCATCCATGAACCGACATATACGCAGAAAACATCCCGAGGTACACACACACACGCGCGCACACACACACACACACACACACACACACACACAACTGTTCACCCTTTAAAATGTATTATATGATAAAGATTTGCTGATACTGTGTGTGTGTGTGTGTGTGTACGTGTTCAGGTGGTGGCTGTGAGGGTGGAGGACTTTGAGGATCTTCAGGAACCTGCGACGGTCGATGCTTCCTCCATCAGCATAGTGCAGGTGTGTTTTCCCAGACTGTCCCTTGGAGAACACGTTTTTGTTTTTCAGGAGGGTTCTGATGTAGACGAGGCCAACCTGCAGCAAAGTGATCCAAAACTGCTGTGTGTGTGTGTGTGTGTGTGTTACAGCCGTCCCTCCCGTTGGAGAAGGACCCTCTTTCTGCAGAGAAAGCCCCACAGAGCTCCAGCCCTGATAAGAAACAGCAGAAGGTGCAGCTGGAGGATGCAGAGCTGTCCGATTCGGACGAGTACGGCGGATTCACCAACAAGACGACCTTCGCCACCGCCGTCGGGGACGAGACCAACTCCGCCGTGCAGAGCATTCAGCAGGTACAACCCATTAAAGCCTAGTGTAACACTTCACATGCGCGCACACACACACACACACACACACACACACACACACACACACACACAGCATGGTGTTCTATTTGTTGGTTATGGTTTAAGGTCTGTAGTAAATATCAGAAGAGAGGTAATGAAGTGAAAGTGACTACCCTCGTCATTGTGAAACGCAGCCCAGCACAACACAACGAAATTCAGCCTCTGCATTTCTCACACACACACACACACACACACACACGTGCAGCAGGGGGCAGATATTGAAAGTGCCTGAGGAGCAGTAGTGGGGACGGTACCTTGCTCAAGGGTACCTCAGGGCAACCTAATGGTCTGGGATTCGAATCCACACCCTTCTGATAAAAGAGTCCATTATTTAGTCCATTATTTTTGCTGCCACTGTAAGTTTATAATAAAGGAATTGATAAATCTGATGAATAAATCTAATTTAGTCTAATAATCCGTGTATCAGAAAACTATAAACATTCACAATGTAGTCTTTCATAAAAGTAACAGATTTAGAGTTTTAGTTCATGAGAAAAGATGAGGAACTTTACTGATGAAGGAAAATGTTGT
This sequence comes from Hepsetus odoe, assembly GCA_017165825.1. Lineage (NCBI taxonomy): Eukaryota > Metazoa > Chordata > Actinopteri > Characiformes > Hepsetidae > Hepsetus > Hepsetus odoe. The sequence continues at coordinate 9,524,566 of CM029383.1, read as the reverse complement.
GGTCACGGGGTCATCAGCTGTGGATTTGGGTTCAGTTCAGTTCTGGATTTTGGTGTCGGGTCATAAACCGTTCGGTTACCTTCAGAAATCGAGTTTTACACCAACGTGGGAGGGGTTTCTATAAAAGTGGCCAGGAGGAAGACTGACCGGTGTGTTAACCACTGATTTCCTCCGTGTCCAGGTGGTGGTCTTGGCGGACCCCGGCAGCACCACCGCGACGTCCCCTTCCAGTTCGGTGAGTCTGACCAACATCACGGTGACCCCCATAAACACCAGCTCCTCCACACAGTTTGCCAGCCTGCAGCCTGTTGCTGTGGGACACCTGGCGCCCAGTGACCGACCTTTGACCCTGGACAGCTCCATCCTGACCGTGACCTTCGATGCAGTCAGTGGTCCGACCATGCTGCACAACCGGCCGGCGGAGCTGCAGGGCGAGACGGGGCCACCGCCTGCAGCCCCCCAGTCTGTCGCTCACTTCATCAACCTCACCACCTTCGTCAACCCCATGAGCCACCCCATGGAGCAGCCCGCGTTAGCCTGGAGGCCTGTTACCCCCGGCGACGTGACCCACGTCACTGCTCCTGTGGACGGAGCCCAGCCGGACCCCCAGCCCCAGGCAGCCACGCCGCAGCAGCTGCCCCAGCAGGCGCAGCCCCCATCGGAGCAGGTCCAGCCGCCTTCCTCGGGGACTCCCCAAGAGGCGTCCACGGCACCGCAGATGTTCAGCTATTGAAGTCTGACATGTCCCCGCCCTGTCCTGCATCTTTCAGTGTCTTCCTGATTTTAACACACCAGTACTTAGTCATACATAAGCTCCGCCCACTAGTGTGTTCCTCCGAAGCAGCCATCGTGAGGCTTACAGAAGGCTGGTCAAACCTTAACGAGTTCTGAATATTGTAGTGGCTGAATAATCTGCATAACTGAGCAAAATGAGGTCCCTCATTAAGCTGGAGTTCTGTCCAACCTAGCAACGGTAACCATGGAAATGCACCCTAGTGGGTGGGGCCTGGATAGATCCGTGCAGCCTTGCTTAACTGAAGTGTGTGTGAAAGAAACACTCCAGGAGCGGGATGCAAATGGTGGCGATTTTTGTCGATTGTCATTTTTTATTTTTTTAAGTTGTCAAATGAGAATAATGTGTCGAGAATCAGTAAAATTGGGGCGAATCTCCAGTCCAAGTTCTTCTCCCACATTTGAGCGTAAACCAAAGTATGAACTTGTTTTTGACTCACTCAGAATAAAAAATCAGCCCTGAACGGGAAGCGAGAACGATCCTGAAAAGTCCTGAAAAACGCCACAGAGCGGTTCAGCGGACATGGCAGAAAAACAGCCATTTTCTTTCTTTCTTTTGTAAAAATGAGTTTTGAAAGTATGAATAGGGAATAGTGAAATATATATATCAGCCTGTCTAAGTGCTAAATGGGATGTTCTCCTTTTTTACTGATTTTTTTTTTTTTCAAACCAGTTAGCTTGCAAATAAAGAAATGTAAATCTATAATTAGTGTCGGGAAGTGGATTTATTAAAAATCTGAAGTGCATTTATCATCACAACCTGCCTGTTAACACTCGAATAACATTTATGGCTTTACAGCGCAATATTCACTATTTTTAGCAAATATTACAGCTTTAGAGCGATTATCATTTTACAGCTTTAGAGCGATTATCATTTTACAGCTTTAGAGCGATTATCATTTTACAGCTTTAGAGCGATTATCATTTTACAGCTTTAGAGCGGATGAAACGCTGTAGTGTTTTGAACATTATCAGCCACAATTTACTAATAACTTCAGAGTGGTGTCGATGATTCTGTAGGCTCAGATTAGTCTTACAGGGCATCTGTCCGACACCAGTGAAGTCCAGAAAAGTAAAAAGTACATAAGAAGTTAAATGTGTTCATCTGTGAATGTCCTCGGGTATAAAGCTCGTGTGGATGCAGCTAACGGCCAGTTCAGCTGAGGGTGTATAAGGGGTGAGAGATTATATCATGAAAATGTGAACCTAAGATTGTTTGCATGATTGTTTTTACACCAAATATTCAGCTAAAATTGTTTTTTTTAAGAATTTATATAAATTGAAAAAGTTTTAGCCAATTAGCTTAGCATAAAGAACAGGCTGGTCACGTTGCTAATGTGTGTAAAGTTGCTGTTTAAAACAAAAACAAACACGTACTAGTTGAATAAGGAGATAAATGAAGTTGAAGGGAGGCTGTAGTTCCGCTCCGGGCCTGCGGGGGCGCTGCGGCGCGCAGGCGCTGTTCGGCCGAGAGTCTGAAGAACAGACCTGACAAGTCAGCAGAGCGAGGCGAGCCGCGAGAGCCAAGTTCCAGGTCGGACCGCGCTGATCCAACCAGAACCAGCCGAGTACAGCCGAGTACAGCAGAGTACAGCAGAGTACAGCCGAGTACAGCCTATACACACCGTGCTCTCAGACAGAGAGGCAGCAGTGTGTGAGTTGTAGTGTGTAGTCTGTGTGTATAGTGTGTGTGAGACACGAAGAGTGAGTGAGTGTGTGTATATATGTGTATATACACTGTGTTGGAGAGTGTGAGCGTGTGTGCATAGTGTTTATTGCCTGTTTGTGTGTATATTCTGTGTGTGTGTGTGTGTGTGTGTGTGTGTGTGTGTGAGAGAGTGTAGTGTGTGGTGTGTGTGTGAGAGAGTGTAGTGTGTGCAGTGCGTGTGAGAGAGTGTAGTGTGTGTGTGTGTGTGTGTGTGTGTGAGAGAGTGTAGTGTGTGCAGTGCGTGTGAGAGAGTGTAGTGTGTGTGTGAGAGAGTGTAGTGTGTGTGTGTGTGTGTGAGAGAGAGTGCAGTGTGTGTGCAGTGTGTCGTGTCTGATGGAGTTCTCGGCGGTGCTGGTGGTCACTCTGATCCTCGGGGGGCTCCTCGCCCTCATCCTCACTGCAGTTTCCAAAAAAAACAGAGAAACTGAAACAACAGAGAATAAAACACCAACAACAGGTAACACACACACACACACACACCATCATTAACTCTGCAGGTTTCTGTGGGGTGCTGTTTTTGGAGATACAGGGTTTATATTGTGTGTGTGTGTGTGTGTGTGTGTGTGACTACAGAGGAGAGTTCAGTGAAAGCTCCCTCCGCTAAGAAGCAGAAGCAGCAGCAGCGGCCAAAGAAGGAAAAACCTCAACAGCACAACTTCACACACACACTGCTGGCATCCTGTCTGAAGGTAAACCACACACACACACACACACTCAGTTCAATCCACCAGTTTATTTCAACCCACCGGACGTCCCAAATCAGTGTATTTTCTGTCCCAGTGTCTCTGTGTGTCTCCGCGTCTCTGTGTGTCTCTGCGTGTCTGTGTGTCTCTGCGTGTCTGTGTGTCTCTGCGTGTCTGTGTGTCTCTGCGTGTCTGTGTGTCTCTCTGCGTGTCTGTGTGTCTCTCTGCGTGTCTGTGTGTCTCTCTGCGTGTCTGTGTGTGTCACTGTGTGTGTCTCTGCGTGTCTGTGTGTGTCTCTGCGTGTCTGTGTGTGTCTCTGCGTGTCTGTGTGTGTCTCTGCGTGTCTGTGTGTGTCTCTGCGTGTCTGTGTGGGATGGTGATGATGGTAAAATAGTCCATCTGAACTAAATCTCTGTTCTTTGTGTCCCTCCACCATGAACGGGTTCAGTTTTAGTCCAGACAGTGTCTCCACCACCGGTTCATGTCCCTGAGGGACATTCAGATGTCCGGCTAACACTGGGGACGGTTCTGTCACACAGATCTGTTTTAATGAAGTAAACGGTGAAGTTTAACGCTGAAGCCGAGGCTTTCACAGTGAACTCCCTCCTGTCTCCTGTCTCCTCTCAGGGACACAGCAGTAATGTTACCTGCCTGGATTTCAGCAGTAATGGTAAATACCTGGCCTCGTGCTCGGACGACCGGACCGTCCGCATCTGGAGCACCAAGGACTTCCTGGAACGGGACCATAAATGTCTGAGGGCCAACGTAGAGCTGGACCACACCACGCTGGTCCGGTTCAGCCCAGACTCACGGTAAGAACAGTATCACTTTACTACGCCACCTTCAGTGTTCACGCTCAGTGGCCACTTTATCAGAAACTCCACCCCCACCCCTTTCAATGTACGGGATTCCCCCAATCTGGCAACCCTGCTCTTGCGTTGCTCTGGACTGCAGCAGGAAAAACCAAACAAAACAATAAAAACATTGTTCTCCATCTGTATCCCTGTGTTGACTGTCTTCTATTCCTCTGTCCTTTAGAGCCTTCATCACCTGGCTGTCCAATGGGGAGACCATCCGTATCTTCAAGATGACTAAGAAAGAGGATGGAACCTTCAGCTTCAAAGCTGCTCCTGAGGATTTCCCCCAGAGACACAAGGGGATCGTCATCAACATCGGAATAGCAGAAACAGGTATGATCCACTTAATCATTCATTCATTAATATAAATAAATAAATAAATATTTACTTACATGCAAGCAGGGTGGAATGAGTGAAGAAGAGTGACAGGGGTGATCTGTGACAGAAGGGTACTAGCAGTAGTGAAAGGGAAGGTTTAAAGGGCGGGAGTGAGACCGGTTATGTTATATGGTTGTAGATAGTAGTGAGACCAGCTGTGTTATACAGGCTGGAGGATGGACAGGATTAGGAACATATTATAGGAGTATATTAGAGGGACAGCTCAGGTTGGACATTTTGGAGACAAAGTTAGAGAAGCAAGGTTGTGTTGGTGTGGACACGTCCAGAGGAGAGACGAGGAGTGTATCAGGAGGAGGATGTTGAAGATGGAATAGGAAAGGAGGAAGGACAAAGAGGAGGATTATGGATGTGCTGAGAGAGGACATGCAGGGGGACGGAGTGATTAACAGAGGAGGACATGCTCACTGCTTGATGTTTGTGACATTTTGCATTTTCACGAAACCTGTCATTCGTTTCTTCCACTCTTCAAGGCAAGTTCATCATGACGGCGTCTGTGGACACCACCATCCTGATCTGGGACCTGAAGGGTGAAGTTCTGGCGTCCATCAACACCAACCAGATGACCAACTCGCACGCTGCTGTGTCTCCTTGTGGCAGGTGAAGCACCTTCTGTCCTTCAGTTTATAAAGACGTCACCCAGAAACCCAACCAGTAAAACTACATTTTTAATTTTAAATGTTACATTTTAAATTAAAACTATTAAATAAAATTTCAAACAGGAAGTAGAAAGTCCTCGTCTTTGCAGTGAGATGACTGTGTTGGGTCCAGGCTGGAGGTTCAGGTGTGTGGTGTGTGTTTCAGGTTCGTGGCCTCCTGTGGGTTCACCCCGGATGTGAAGGTGTGGGAAGTGTGTTTTGCGAAGACGGGCGAGTTTAAAGAGGTGGTTCGAGCTTTCGATCTGAAAGGACACTCGGCCGGAGTTTATTCCTTCGATTTCTCCAACGACTCGCGCAGGCAAGACCTTCAGCATCAGGGTCTGGACCTTCAGCATCAGGGTCTGGACCTTCAGCATCAGGGTCTGGACCTTCAGCATCAGGGTCTGGACCTTCAGCAGAGTTACTTTCTGCAGGAAACGGAAAATAAATGGCACTTTTCCAGCTTTCCCCCTTTCTTCGCTTTCGTTCTGATTGCAAACGTACAGAATAGCTTTTCTCACTAAAATGAAGCAGAAAAATGTCAAATGTGTAAAAAAAAAAAACAAACCCTTTCACTCTCTTCTCTCTGTCTTGCGCGCTCTCTCTCTCTCTCTCTCTCTCTTTATTTGTGTGTCTGTCTGTCTGTCTGTCTGTCTGTCTCTCTCACGCTGACTCTGACTCTTGTCTTAGTGGTGGGTGTATAATGTGTGTCTCTGTTCCCTCGTCCCCACAGGATGGTGACGGTGTCCAAAGACGGTACCTGGAAGTTGTGGGACACTGATGTGGAGTATAAGCAGAAGCAGGACCCCTACCTGCTCCGGACGGTTCCATGCCGAGTGTCTGAGGGCAGCCGGATCGCTCTGTCTCCGGACGGCCGCGCCGTGGCAGTGTCTCACGGCAGGGACGTATATTTGTACAGCGCCGCATCCGGCGAGCTGGAGGAGGAGTTCCTCGCCGTCCACAGCGCGGACATAACCGACCTCAAATTTGACGTTAACAACCGTTTCCTAGTGAGCACCGGCGACCGCGCCATCCGTGTCCTCCACAACACCACGGGGTACCGCGCCGCCGTCCGGGACATGCAGGACCAGCTGAAGAAAACCACCAGCGACAGCGTGAGACAAAGGCTGCAGCAGCAGCTGCTCGACGCCCAGAGAGCCTTGGACACGGTTCTGAGCACAGAAAAGAGATAAAACCTGTACTCCGTCCCTCTCGCTGTGTTTGATTTGTCTCTGCCTTATTTTGGTTTTAATAAATAAATCAAACAAATAGTTTTGCTCACCATTTAATTTTATTGAAAAATTTTTCCCGAATGGTTAAAGCACCAGCTTCTGTTTTTATTCTTTTGCAATTTAATACAAATTTCATTTTTATCTTTCTATCTGTCTATCTATCTTAGCTGTATTTGTCTTTCTCTCTATATATTTATATCTATCTGTCTGTCCGTCTTTTTGTCTCCCTCTCTCTCTCTGGTCAGATTCTTCTGTTTCTTTAAGACACCTGGACACACCTGCGTGGGCGGAGTTTGAGGACAACATCCTCAGATTAGATGTTCAGGCTTCATTAGATGGCGGTGTAGAAAAAGGCTTAAATCACACCCTGTATAAAGCAGAATAAGAGCTCAGAAGAAGGAATATCATTCACACAGAAAATATAAAAAAAAAAAAACATTTAGAATCTTGAATTTCAAAAAAGCATCTGAAAAATGACATCGGATTTTAAACCCGTTTTATTTACTACAAATAGACTGGAAGTATTTCAGTTTTTTTTTTTAATTGGCTATTTAACTTGCCCGGCTTCTGAGGGGACTTCTATTTTGAAACAAAGCCACTAGTTGGAGTCAACTGGTTTTAAATGTGTCTGACTTCTGCAGAGAGAGAGAGAGAGAGAGAGAGAGAGAGAGAGAGAGAGACATCCAGCTGTGAGAACAAAACTGAAAACGCATCTGAACCTGCCAAAGAAAAATAACAGAAATGAAATCAATAAATAATATGAGATAAAATAGCAAAAATGACTATATTAACATTAGGTTCTACCCATGAGAAACTCTTTGACAAATAATAATAAAAAGATGTTAGTAATAGTTCTCTAATAAAATGCAAAATACAAATAAATACGTTAAAATTATAATTATATATTGTATATTATTAATGCTTTACATAAAATTGCATATATATCTGTAAACACTCAGTTTAAAATAGTTCTATATGTTGAAAAAATATATTTAATTTATATTTAATTATATTTATATATACACTCGCCGTACCGGAAAGGGGGCGTGGACAGAAGGCCGAGCTGTAAATCTCGCGATATGAGAGTTGGAGAAGCGGACGGAGAGGGACGCGATTTGAGTGAGAGCAGAAAGTGAAGCTAAAGCTAAAAGTAAAGTGAAATAAAGTCAGTTTAAACATGTCGGGCCGCTCGGTGCGGGCCGAGACGCGGAGCCGTGCTAAAGATGACATTAAGAAGGTGATGGCGGCCATAGAGAGAGTGCGGAGATGGTGAGTTTGGTGTTTAAACGCTCTAAGAGGAAAAACATCACCGAAACTTCATAGGAACGGGGGCGGGGCGGGGCTTGGGCAGGGGATGTAGGATAATTGACAGGGCGGCGGACCAATTGGTGAAAGCCGTCCCCCTGTTTCCTTGGAGACCATCGGCGGGTGTGTGGGAGGAGGGGCTGAAATAAAGGTGATTGTAGAAGATTAAGCCCTTTTAATGTAGGATGCAGAAAAGAGACGTTAATTCTCATTAATACTGCTCGACAGTTTGATTAGACACTTTAAATATATTCATTCATTTTCACTTTAATTCAATATATTTTTTATTACCAGCCACTTTATTAGAAACACCCACTTTGTGGTGGCCACTTTAATAGAAACCTCTACACGTGGGCACCTAATTATTTAATCCTTAAATTTAACTTTAGTTTCTTAACGTTGGATCACTGATTAAGTAAATATGGACGTCCCCAAGTCCCCTGTGTCCCCCCAGCCTGAGACTGATGCTTTTTTTCATGGTCCTATGACAGGGAGAAGAAGTGGGTGACGGTGGGAGACACGTCTCTGAGAATCTTCAAGTGGGTTCCCGTGGTGGACACGAAGGAGGTACGGTAGATCCAGCAGTACTGTGACACCGGGCCGCCCTGGACGCACCGGAACCGCTCGGCTGGTCCTCTGGGCTTTGCTCATGAATGTTGAGGAGCTTTCTGACCTGCTTAATGTTCCTCCACAGAAGGAAAAGCCCAAAGTCCAGGCTGCTCCAGAGATCCAGCTGAACAGTTTTCCCACAGAAGAGACATCGGAAAATTCCTGCCCAGCACTCCTGGATTACCAGGGTACACACTTTTAACACATTTAGAACCTCTGTCCCGTCCAGGACAAGAGAAGGCATGAAAATGTCTCAATACCTGTTACCATTTGTTTATTTCTATACATTATACATTGTTTCTTACAGGTAATTATTATATTTAAATACAATTTAATTATATGATGTGTGGAAGCATATGTAAAAATTAAAAACAGAATAATATAAGAACATTATTATTATGATTGATTAGTATTTACTATCATTATTATTGTTATTGTTATTGTTACTGTGCTGCCCTTACTGATTATATTTAATTGAAAGTAAATGGGGTAGTTTTTTCTGACACCCTACCTGTTTGGAACAGATTTAATAATGAAACCGTCATTATTGTTGTTACGTCATAGTATCAATATTAATAACATTTAATTTATTTAAGTAGTATTATTATAATTATGCAGTTAAATTAAGTGCACATAATAATGACTTATTATTATTATTATTATGCTGGCATTATAGGCTTTATGTGATTATGTTTTATTTTAGTTCTGGTATTTTATCATTTCTGTAAATGCCTGATGGGACTCTTTTCTCAGAGCAGTTGGAGTTTTTCTGACTGAAGAACTGAGAATGAAAGGAAGCTGCGAGCGTCCTCTGTTTTCTGTAAACTGTAGTGATGATGGTTCCTGTCCCCGTCTCTCTTTTCCAGATGAGAACAGTAACCAGAGCTCTCTGTCGGACTCGTATCAGGTGAAGGCGGCGGCGGCGGCGGCGGTGGACAGCAGCACCAACTCCAGTCCTCAGCCCAGCGAGCCGGTCAGTCCCGCCGCCCAAAACCAGGAGTACCGGCCGGACGAACCACAGCCGCCCACGCTGGGACAGGAGTGTATGGAGGGTGAGTGGGACACACTCACCCTGTATCTGACCGTAAAACTGCGCAGAATAATAACGTTCATGAACGAATTAAATCTTAATAAAAAAATCGAACCTGAGATAAAAACCACTGCACTTCAGTTTCATTTCTATTAGAATGAATTAATTCATAATTATTTTATCACAATAAAACATTAGCTTTTCAGCAAATAGTTTCAGTCATGATGAATTAAATTACATAACTAACTGAATGATTCAAAAGTCAATAAAGCATCAGTTATAACACTTCTTGAGTGTGCAATAATCAGTTATTAATTAAAAAAGAAATTCATTCTAATTCCAATAATACATTCAATTCAACTTTAAATATGATCGTCTCAGTAAATAAAGTTCTTTTACTGGGGCAGTGCTGGTCTAGTGTTTAGGGACAAGGCCCCCGGACCTGACGGTCGTGGGTTCGAATCCCAAACCAGTAGGTTCCCCTAAGCAAGGTACCGTCCCCATCACTGCTCCCTGGGCACTTTCAGTAGCTGTCCCCTGCTGCACAGCGTGTGTGGGTAAATGCAGAGGTGTACTTTGGTTGTGTCTCGCTGTGTGCTGTGATTCATGATGATGAGGGAAGTCTTCGGTACAGCGGTGACCATCACAGGGTGTAAATTCTGGAAGTCTTCATATTAATTAATTGATTAAAGGTTTGACTGGATTCTTCAGTACCGCTGTGTGAACACACTCAGTCAAGACACGGGCCTCATTTTAATCTGCTTCCTTTATTATCTGTTTATTGGTGTATTTATTGCTATTATTTGCTGAAAATAACGAAACTGGTGTAGAGAACGTGCAGAAACACGGCTTGTTTACAGCAGCTCGTTTTCACTTACTGGAAAAAACGCAGACGGACCATGTGTTTCATTATTCGTGATTTGTGTTATTTAATTAATGTGCTTCTACATTTATTTACCAACAAAAAGCCCTGCAGTGTTTATTTATTTACTTTGTTTGTTTATTCAATTATAATTGCATTTTCTTAAATGTCTCTCAGCCGTTTTTCCACCAAGAGGGAACCAAATTTTCAGCCATATCATAATCCTGAACCTGAATAGTCCAGAACCAAGCACAAACTGGTGTTTTTTAAGAGGGAACCAAGGTTCTGAGAATCCTGAATGGATCCAGATCAAGAACCGGTTCCTGTTGGTGGGGGAAAGAACTGCATTCTGGAACTTTATCTCTTGTTTGTGCAGAACCATCGCTGCAGCTGCAAGAAATGGCAGATGAACCGCCGACACTGATCAAGGAAGACATTTTACCGCTCTTGTCTCAGGTGAGGGACTCCAGATTCAACTCCAGATTATGTGTGAGGATGTGTGATTCTCATTGGTGGGGAATAATCTTCCGTTACTTTTTAGCGATGCTAAAACAAAAGAAGGGAAGCGTCTCTTCGGGAGGAGGAAACTTTGCTGAATGTTGATTTTGTTTCCAATACAGGAAGAAGAAGAGGAAGAGGAGGAAAGCTGTGGAGCGCCGCCTTTAAAAAGAGTCTGTACAGAACAGGCATCGGTTATCCAGTCTACTCTACTGAGTTAACACACACACACACACACACACACACACACACACACACACACACACACACACACTGTGCACTAGGCCATTGATAATCAGCTGGACCGGAAGGTGTCCAGTGTAGAACTGCTGCAAACTCAGACCATGTCCTCATAATTCTGTTTTTTCCGCTTGTTTAGTTCTTTAAAGACGGTGTGGTGTCCCTGGTGGTCCTCTCTGTCCACCTGTGCTCCTGATGTTCCTTTGGCTCAGATTAGTCGTCTTCCTCGCAGACTTCAAACGCTCAAATGAGAAGGACAGAAATATTTTCAACAGTGCCGCTAAGATAATGGTTGAATTGTGAAGGAACTGCAGTTTGTGAACAGTTATATCTTCTCTCAGGTCCTGAGGACGTTGCCATAGTAACAGCAGGAGTGAATTCAAAATGTCCCCCATAGTTCAGTGTAAAACTCCTACAGAGTGGGTTCGGTTCGGACATGTGGAAGGGAGTGGAACCAGACGTGTCAAATCTGAATGTTCTGTCCCCCAGTGAAGGGACGGTGATGATGGTAAAATATAGTCCATCGGAAAAACTAGATTTCCCTCTAAACCCACTCAGGAAGAGCTCTGGCTGACCGACTGTTACGCTTTTTGGTTCCCCAAAGAACCAAGTTTGGACAAATACCAAGTGTGAAGGACCTTTATAAGTCCAGTGAAGAGGTCTTCATTTCTAGAGCATATTTAACAGACCGCAGACGTCCTCAAAGTCCTGCACCTTAACATCAGCTGAACCAAAATCATAAATACAATCAAAACACAAAACCAACACATTTTTAAAGACAAGAAAACATAGTCGACTGTCTTTAAGAGGACTTGAACTTAAAGAACCTCCTCTGTGCTCTATTTTAAAGTCTTCTCCCATCATGAGAAGGTTCTCTACAATTAGATGGTTCTTCTGATGACGGTGTATCATGTGGAGGTTGTTTAAGCTCATATTTACAGTGAGAACCACCTGCTGAAAGACTCGGTTCTCGGGGGTTCTGAGGAGCAGGGATGAGCCACGGTCACCACACCACACGGTTTATCTGATTTGAGACATTCCTGCAGAGAGTACAGTTGTGTAGAAGGAGGTTAATTTAATGCTGTGTGGAGCCTTTTTCATTTGAAGAACCATTTAAAGGGATACTCCGGTGTTCTGATCTCTAAAAGAACTGAAAACGCACACTCTCTTATTATCCTAATCTGGATCTCCTTGAAACTTTACAAAAGTCTTCACCCCCTCATTTCTCCATACTCTGTAGTGAATCTCCTTGTTGGTGTAAAAATCCTGTTTCCTGTCAGACTGTCTGATCTTCAGTTAGACGCTTTGTTCTGCTTGAAGGTTCAGACGTAGATCACTGTGTGGATTAACCAACACAGAACTATCAAACTGCTCAGGTACAGAGACTGGACTGAACATGAGAGACAACAACACTGTCCTTCAGGAAGATCTGGAGAACTGTTCCTTAAAAACACATTAAATATAAGAAGAAGCAGAAGATGAAGAAATGAGGAGGATCCAGATAAAAGGAAATGTGGTTATTCGTCCTGATAGGGAGAAGACTGCTCAGCTGTGGTCCTGTGGACCAGGTGTCCACCCATCCTTAACTTTGGCAGGTGAACCAGGTGTGTAGGATATGCCAAAAAAAAAACCATAGAGGTAAACGCCGGAGTATTTCCTCATGGACTGTGTCCCTTAAGACCAGTGTAATCAGCTGCTTAAGGGACGCATGCCCTGGTTGGTGTATTCAGGCTCTGCCCACTGTCATTTTGTACATCTGAGGTTTATTCTGGACAGATCAGCTTCATCACTGTAAACATGGAGGAGCAGTGGGCGGAGCCTGGACACGTTTCTGGGTGGTAATTGATCTTATTTGTGGGCGGGGTTATTAAAAAACTAATTTGGAAATCCCAACCCTACAGGTGATTTCTGATGTTGCGTTCACGTATGCTAGTCTGTTACCATGACAACAAAAGTTCTTTAAATCCAAGACTATACACACCTGTAGATGATACTCTTAAAGTTTTTGGGAGAACCTGATTTTTAAAGATGTGAATAATATTTGGGAAACTTAACGGAGTCTGATGTCTCCTCAGGGTCTTAAACACCTCCGGCTGTTAAAGAGGTTTTTTGCTTTTACCGTTTTAATGAAACCTGCCCCGTCTTTGATCTTTGTTTGATCTTTGTTTTTGCTGTTTGCTTCGCTCTGTCACCGAAAGATGCTCTCGCTTTCTGCCCGTCATCCCAGATCACGATTGTTTGAATTCGGGCATTCTCTCTTTTTACTGATATCAATCAAGTTTTCATTTTAAATGTAATTGTTTATCGATCGTTATGATTCCACACTGGTTTAGTGGGCACATGGATGTTCTATTATTATTTAAATTGTCATTAAATTGTTAGAATCTTTCTCTGGCTTTGTTTCATTTCTTCTTTTAGGTGTCCGTCAGCAGGAGACGCCAAACACTCCTAGGGTTAGATCAAAATTCCCTTTAGATCAAAATTCCCTTTGGATCAAAATTCCCACCTCCAGTGCTTTCACTAAAAAGAGGACTCCACCAAATTTCCAAAATTCAGCGTGAACCGAGTGAGATTCGGGTCGGATTGTTTCTCCCATGGTGATGAACAGAACCAGACATCCCAAATCTGTGCGTTTTCTCGTGTCTCTACGGGTCCGTATGTGATGATGGTAAAACAGTCCAGCATCTCCAAACTCAAACAACGTCTCTGGAGGCACATTCAGACGTCCGGTTCCATTCACTGACACAGGAGACAGTTCTGACACAGAACCGCTCAGCAAATGGTTTTTATACTGTTTCTAATAAAATCATTTTCTGTGTAACTTGCCTTTAATGAGACAATAATAATAATGATCATAATAATATTTGTATTATTGTGTATAAATGTGTTGTGTAGCAAACATTATTTTAGGAAAGAAAATCACAGAACAGGAAAGATACATCAGTAATAATGGGCTGTTTATTTTTGATATTTTATAATGAATAATTTTTAACTGAGAATAAAAGAAATCTCAGTTTCTCTGCTGTTAATGTCCATGTTGTGCTTAAACTGTACACGGGGACAATAACTACTGTCCAATCCCAGCACAGGAGGGCGTGGCTTGTCAGAATTTAGCTGAGATAAAAAACTCTTCAACCCATTTCAGCTCTGTGTTCTGGTGTGAGGAGCAGCTCCAAGACCTTAAAAACCAAAAACGTCCGCCTGAGAGACTCGACCCAAACGGGGACGATGCTGCGAGAGTTGCTGGGCCTATTGTGTGTGGTTATTTTTGAGTTGGGTCCCTCTAGAGCTGAAGTGATCTATCAGGTGCCCAGAACCACAGCACAGCAGCTGATGGACAAACCAGCCGGGGGACACGGACAGAGTCCTCTCAGCAGGTAAGACGCTCGTTACAGACGTTTCAGCCTTTAGACTAGAAAACCAGACTGTAACAATCTGTACAATACTTACTGTTTCAGAAGACATGTTCTAGAAATCTCTCTGCTTTTAAACACCAATATTCAATTATCCAGTGTCCACTATGAGTTATCCAGTGTCCACTATGAGTTATCCAGTGTCCACTATGAGTTATCCAGTGTCCACTATGAGTTATCCAGTAAATAATGTGGAATATGGAGAAAGACAGACCGATAGATAGATGGAAAAACAGATGGACGGACATTAGTCCATGCTTATAGAGATTTCACCAAATCACTTTTCTAATTTTCCATTCCGCCTTAAGTGGTGCAGAAGTTACACACTGCTGCCTCAGATCCCCTCTCTGTATCACCTGCACCATTTAAGCTGGAGCAAAACATCTGGTGAGAACGTGGAAGAGTGTAATCTCACCCACACGTGTCTCAGGTGGAGGGTTTATTTGGTTTATTTGGTTTATTTGGGGAGAAAGTTGAAAGTTGATTGTCTCTGTATTTCTGTCTCTCAGTGCTTCTGATCTGAGGAACTGGTGCCAGTTCACTGTGTGGAAGAGAGTGTCCTGTCAAACGTCCAATGGGACGGAAATGGTGCTTCAGCGGCTTTTCCAAACCTGCCGATGGCCCGGGCCGTGCAAAAACCCCATCAGGTACCGAGAGAAACTCATTAATACACTATTTTATCATTTTCATAAAGAATTTTGGAAATGTTGTATATTAAAAATATTATAATATATAACATCAATTCATCACCCCATTAAATATTCATACATTCACCGTCTACTTTATATGGCTATTTTATCAGAAACACCCACCTTGTTATGATCAGCCAGTGTGTGTGTGTGTGTGTGTGTGTGTGTGTGTGTGTAGTTACAGGACATTGGTCAGACCCTCATTCAGAATGACCTACAGACTGGTCACTGCACTTGAGTGGCGCTGCTGTCCCGGTTTCCATGGTGACAACTGTAAAGAGGGTTAGTGGCTCCATGGTTGGAGACTTGTGTGTGTGTGTGTGTGTGTGTGTGTGTGTGTGTGTGTAGCCTTGTATCTGCCGTCTGTAGGAATGATACTCACAGAAATGTCAGACTAAACACACCCACCCAATCCTACACACACTCACATCCACCCACCCAAGCACACACACACACACACACACACACACACAAATGGCTGCTCAAACAGCAGTTTCCTGGAGATGTTCACCACACACACTGTGGACAGAAGTGTGTGTGTGTGTGTGTGTGTGTATATGTGTGCATGTGTGTGTATGTGTGTGTGTTTTCTTCTGGTCCTGTTCGGGGTTGCCACATTCATTTTCATTTTCCCTTTCCTTTAAATTAATTAATTCATTGTTTTATTTTTATATTATAAATGAATTGACCTGTTTAAGCTCCACCCACTACTGTGTCTCCTGCTCCGCCCACTAATGTTTTCCTCCACTAGGCTGTAAAAGCCCCATTCAGCCCAAACAGAGACCTGCTCTGCTTTAATGTGAAAATGATTCTTTTTTTCGGCTTCACGATGTTGAATTGGCCTTAATTTGAATCGAAATGAAACCTTTAGCACCAGAAAACTGGGCCTGTTCTCATTCCCTGGTTCCTGTCCTGTTCTTTAGCTCCAGTTTTGCTCTTTCCTGCTGATGGAGATCGGTACCGACCGGGCCGAACGGTGCTCAAGGATCTTCTGACTTTTCTAATACCATCAACGTTTAGTCCCTCTTTACAAACACACAACCCAGTTTTACATTTAACTTTAGAGTGTTTTTAGAGTTTTTTTCAGGATATTGTCCCTTTAATGTACTGCACACGTTTTAACAGATGGGCTTGATCAAGTTCATCATATTTTATTTATGTCTCTTAAGATTTGTGGGTGGAGCCTGAAGTGGTCGGTGACTGATCCAAACCCACAGCTACGCTTTCGGAAAGTAACTTCACTAAATCACATTCTGATGATTAATGAATTTTGGGAAGTGTTTTCTGTTTTTGAGTGTGTGTGTGTGTGTGTGTGTGTGTGTGTGTGTGTGTGTGTGTGTGTGTGAGAGAGAGAGGGAGAGTAAATCAGTACAGACAGTAGATGTAATTATGGTTGGAGGGGCGACAATCAGTAGAGAAAGAAACAGACTTGTATTTGATCCCAACAGGGCTTAACAAAACACTCACACACACACACACACACACACACACACACACACACACACACACACACACACACACACTTTTTGGGCCAGGAGTACACACATATGACTCAACACATGAGCTGAATTGTGTGTTAATAGGCAAAATATTGTGTGGCTAAACTGGGAGGAGATCAACCATCAGTGTAAACACACACACACACACACACACACACACGCACACACACATACTTACAATACACATTGACACATGTACACAGAGATAAACAGGCAGTCAGACTAACAGACATACCAATTAACAGATAGATAGAGTCCTTCACTCGGAGACTCCAGACACACGAGTCGATACACTGAGTCACTGAAACACCTCTGTGAATGTACAATGTCCTTACACACACACACACACACACACACACAGAGCTAATCAGAGATGAGTGTGTTGTTTCTGTGGATGCTGGTGTGATGATGATATTCGTCCGTCAGGAACACACTCCAGATACAGGAGAGTGTTTAAGGTGGAATTAAACTGCCTTTCCTCAGTTAGTCTCTCCCTTGATGATGGCTGTGGAGTTCTGTCAGTCCCCATTAAAGGAACACAGTTCATGTTTCACACACTCTGTGTTCTGAGCAGCAGAACCACGCCTGGCTCTGGTGGAAGAGCTTCAGTCATGAACCCCCATCTCTCTGCATTACTGAGCTCTCGTTCTCCATTCAGCTCAGGGACCACGTGTGTGTTAGAGTGTGTAGTGTGTGTTAGAGTGTGTGGTGTGTGTAGGTGTGTGTTAGAGTGTGTAGTGTGTGTTAGAGTGTGTGGTGTGTGTAGGTGTGTGTTAGAGTGTGTAGTGTGTCTTGGTGTGCATTAGAGTGTGTAGTGTGTGTAGGTGTGTATTAGAGTGTGTGGTGTGTGTAGGTGTGTATTAGAGTGTGTAGTGTGTGTATTAGAGTATGTAGTGTGTGTAGGTGTGTATTAGAGTGTGTAGGTGTGTATTAGAGTGTGTAGGTGTGTGTTAGAGAGTGTAGTGTGTGTAGGTGTGTATTAGAGAGTGTAGTGTGTGTAGGTGTGTATTAGAGTGTGTAGTGTGTGTAGGTGTGTATTAGAGTGTGTGTAGGTGTGTATTAAAGTGTGTAGTGTGTGTAGGTGTGTATTAAAGTGTGTAGGTGTGTATTAGAGTGTGTAGTGTGTGTAGGTGTGTATTAGAGTGTGTAGTGTGTGTAGGTGTGTGTTAGAGTGTGTAGTGTGTGTAGGTGTGTGTTAGAGTGTGTTGTTGTAAGTGATTCAGACTGAGCTGTGTATTTAATTTCCACTGCTTGGCGTTCCCTCAAAATGAGGGTGTGTGAGTGTGTGTTGTGGTCAGATTGTTTATGCGTGTGTGATTATGTGTGTGTGTGTGTGTGTGTGTGTGTGTGTGTGTGTGTGTGTGTGTGTGTGTGTGTGATTTGTGTGTTTGTGCTTTAAAGATTAAGTGTGTAGTGTCACCAGTTATTGATGTAAAAAATTTTATTGACGCATAAAGTCTTAATCATTGGGGATTGTAAAATGTAAGTGTGTGTGTGTGTGTGTGTGTGTGTGTGTGTGTGTGTGTATGCGTGTGTATTCTTATTTACACGACCCTTTAATATACATATTCTACTCACAGGTATTTTTAAATTTGAATGTGTAAAATGTATATATTTATATTATATTTAGATATCTTGTTATTTGGGTGCTCCAGCACTACCACCACTGGGTCCCTGAGACCCTGAACCCTGAGTGTCTCCAGGGGGACTGTCCCTGGAATCAGGACATGGAGACACTCTGGAGAAGAGCGTCTGATAAATGCCGTAAATGTAAATGTAAATATTTGAAAGTATATATAGTGTGATATATTCATGTACAGTGTGTGTATTTAGATTTTACAGTAATGAAGCTGTGAAACGCTGCGAGCAGTGAATATATTTTGTATGTTTTTGAGGCCACTGCCAGAGAGCCCAAACATCTGTGAACATCTGTTAGAGCCATCAGCAGCCTGTGTGTGTGTGTGTGTGTGTGTGTGTGTGTGTGTGTGTGTGTGTGTGAAGTTCTCATAGGCCTGATGTTCACCAGCACACTCAGGGAAGGAAAAAGGAATCTGAGAGGTCCCAGAAAACAACATGTCCCTCTTAATTTTGTGTTCCAGTGTCGGTTCACTCCATCACCAATGTCCAGCTGGTGTTCTGTAAAGCACATCACTGCTGGGTTTTGCAGCAGTGGAACCAGGGTTCTCTGGAGCAATAAATCACGCTTCCTGATCTGTCAGTCAAATGGACGAATCAGGGTTTGGTGGACACCAGGAGAACACCACCTGCTGGAATGCAGTCCCAGCCGTGATGTTTGGTGGGGGAGGAAAACGGGCTGGAACTGTTTTTCAGGGTCTTTTGGTTCCGTTGTTTGGGGAAGGTCCCAACATGAACGTGCACAAAGCAGCTCCTGGTTGGACGAGTTTGATTTGGCATTTTAAAACAGTTTAGTAGCTGGATGAGGTTTGACCTTTGAGGAGATTTGAGTGACTTCTGACTTCTAGTGTCTGTGATGAGCTTCATCACTTCAGTTCTCAACTAAAGAAGCTACATTTTGATGATAGGGGCTGCGATGGTCTTGTGTCTAGGGGCTGGACCTCATAACCAGAAGGTCAGGGGTTTGAATCTCAGACCAGTAGGTTACCCTGAAGTCTCCTTGATCAGGGTACTGTCCCCATCACTGTTCCCCGGGTGCTGGATATGTCTGCCCCCAGCTGGAAGGTGTGTGTGTGTCAAACACAGAGGATGTGTTTGGTTCACTGTGTTCTCAATGACTAATAGTCACTTTCACTTTTCTGAAGCATATCTGGGGGACGTCTGATTTTTGCTTGTTAAAGTTGATTTTGGGGTTCTGCTCTCAGAGAACAGCCACTTGTTTGTGTTCATTGATTGATTTTGTGTTTAGTTTTTTTCCTCCTGGACGATTTGTACCATTTTCTGTACTGATACCCTGTTTTTCCTGCTCTCTTCTCTCCCTTCCCTCTCTTTTTGCAGAGTGCCTGAACTGCACGCACATCACTGACCGGCTGAAGAGCATGGAGTCCGAGGTGAGAAGCAGGACTGAACAATCTTAAACGTTGTGTTAAATGGTGAACAAACAGTTGCTTCTTTAGAAGTCGTTCACTTTTAATGAAAGCCTCTCGGCCGCGAGTAGCAGCACTGTGTGATTTGGGCGGCGAGGGCGACAGAATGGACGAAGACCGGACAGCTTTATGAAGATGAGCTTTGAGGCAGTTCTGCAGCAACCAGTCAGTTTTCAGGAGATCCACTCTGGACAAGATGGACGTGTAAAATTCAATCCACCAAACAGGAGTTCTGAATGAGACTGAATGAGAGGGGGATCAGGCAGGGCTGCCCATTATCTCCAGTACTGTTCATCTACAGAGACAGAAAGGAGGGAACCGGACAGATGTTCCTGAGACTCTCTGTGTTCCAGAGGAGTCGGTGACGTTCAGAGCTGCAGATACTCTGGGAAGACATGATGAAACTGGAAACTAGCTTTAGCGCCAGAGCTAATCGGTGTTGATGGGAATCAGTCAGTAGCGGTATTGAGTTATATCATCTTAACGACGGAGCGATAAACACTGTTCTAAACACTGCTGCTTCAGTGTGGTTAATAAGGACGATGCTGTGAACGGGGACATGCTGGTGGAGCTGTCCCTGTGTCCACAGTTCTATAAAGAAAACTCTGAGCATTTTCTGAGTCAGTCATTTGACCCTGTAAATTATGAGATGAGGTCACCATGGTGATGGCTGGACTCTTGTTCCCTCTGTGACTGTAGATAATGTCACTCGGTGAAGCCTTGGCCCCTCCTTTTCCATCATCCAACCAATCAGACAGAGCGGTGCATAATGAGGTGGACGAGTCCCACCCATCACCCCTCATACCTTACTCTGCTGGACGTCAAGGTGAGTCCAGCACCTTCCTAAGGTGGTCTTAGTGGAGTTTTACACCCACAAGAATACTACTGGCTTTGTGTGTGTAACACTGATTCTCTTGTGTTGGAAAGGGTTGCAGGGCCCCCCAGGGCCAGTGGGGCCCCGTGGAGTGACTGGACCCCCAGGCCCTGCAGGAGAGCCAGGTGCTACTGGGAAACAAGGACCACCAGGTCAAACTCCATTGTTCTGCTTTGAAAACTAACAATCTGATGTTTTAATTATGAAAAAGGGAGATGCCATAATATAAAACAGTTCTGGGGCAACAGCAGCACAGAACCTTTTCAGGGCGACCCAGTTACCCAAGTTAAACGTATTAAAGGTATTTGACTCTCCAGGAGAGAGAGGACCACCCGGACCACCAGGACGAACCCCGTTTTCCATCAGCGGAGATGTCTTTACTCTGACTGCTAGGCAGGATGGCCAGTGTGAGTACACACAGACACACACACTCACACTCTCATTTAAATTACTCACTCTCTCACTCAGTCATTTTCTGAGCCGCTTGTCCTAATTAGGGTCGCAGGTGGTGCTGGAGTCTATCCCAGCTCCCACAGGGTCAAAGATGGGGACACCCTGGACAGCTTGTCAGTCCATCACAGTGCAGACACGCAGACAAACACACACACACAAACACGCCCACACACCTAGGGTGCAGTTTGGCCGTTTGGACGGTGGGAGGAAACTGGAACTCTCAGAGGAAATGAACAAAAGGGCATTGCCTGGTACCAATCCGTGGGTGAGCCTGGTACCAATGAGCGGGCCTGGTACAAATCAGTGGCTGGGGCCCGGCATATACAGAGCCTGCCATTCAGCTGGCGGGGTTTGGTACACATCAGTGGGCGGGGCTTCGGTAGATGTTCTAGGTAAGGAGGGACTCGTACAAAAGTACATACAAAAAGTCAAGGTACAGGTGTAGCCCATCTGTGGATCACCTGCACATTTCTGTTCTCACAACGTGTGTGTGTGTGTGTGTGTGTGTGTGTGTGTGTGTGTTACAGATGGCAACTCGTTCCCTGCTCACTTTGGACAGAGAGTATTATTTGGACCCCCAGGACCACCTGGACCTCCAGGTACAGCTGTAGTCAGCTGTAACACTTAATAAACCTCAGCAGATCAAAAACTCCATCATAGCCTCTTTCTCGCTCTCCCTCCATCTCTCCCTTCTACATCTCTGAACCTCTCAGGCTTCCCAGGACCTGCAGGACCCCCAGGGCGCCCTGGTGCATCAGGACAAAATGTGGGAAACCCTAAACAAACAGCACTTCCATATTTTGATAAAAGGAGTTTAAGATATATAGCTTATAGATAGATTATAGCTTATATAAAATACTGTCCTTTAAACAGAGTGTAGGACGTCCTCAGTCAATAACCTCTGACCTGTGTAGATGTTCATGTCTGAAGGACAGATAATGATTTACTCTGCTCTCCCCGTAGTGGGGCTCTGGCTTCTCTGGACGTCCAGGCCTCAAGGGCTCCAAGGGAGACGCAGGAGAACGGGTAAGACAAATACACTAATAGACCCCCAGTGTTGAACACTGGTTATTAATTCTGATTTGTATTGATTGTGTTTTATTAACTAGGGACCACCAGGGGGCGCTGGAAAGCCAGGCAGGCCAGTGAGTGAGCACAGAGGATTTAACACTTGAAGTGTCACCTTGACCATTAAATATGATGTCAGTAAAATAAATGTGTGTGTGTGTGTGTGTGTGTGTGTGTGTGTGTGTGTGTGTGTGCGCGCGCGCGCAGGGCACTGAGGGTCCTAAGGGTGACGCAGGCGAGAGTAACACAGAGGTGAGAAAAGTCATGTTTTTTGTTGTTCAGTAATATCAACAGGCTACCACACTGTGTGTGTGTGTGTGTGTGTGTGTGTGTGCGTGCGTGCGTGCGTGCGTGCGTGTGTGTGTTTCCTGCAGGTGCGACAGCTGAAGGTGGCGCTGAAGATCCTGGCTGAGAGAGTCCTGATTCTGGAGCACATGATTGGAGTGCATGGTGAGTGAGGGGTGTGATGACGGAGTGTAATGGAGAAGTGTGTGTGAGGAGTGTTGAGGAGTGTATATGAGAAGGAGTGTGTGTGTGTGAGGGGTGTGTATGAGGAGCAGTGTGTGTGTGTGTGTGTGTGTGAGAGTGAGGAGTGTAACTGACTCTTTTATTCTGTTTGTTTTGTTCCAGATTCTGATCCGGAGGCCGGTTCTGGGATGAACGAGCTGTTAAACGCTGGTCCCACGGTTAAAGCGCCCCCTGCTGGACGGGCCAGAGTGAGGAGGAGACAGTGAGGAGGAGACAGTGAGGAGGAGACAGTGAGGCGGAGACAGTGAGGAGGAGACAGTGAGGAGGAGACAGTGAGGAGGAGACAGCTGAGGGCGCCGTCACTCACACGTCCTACATTAACGTGTTTAATAAAGAAATCCAATCTACATTCAGTGCATTTTCACATTTTATTGTAATAAAAATCACCTGTTAATTCCTCAACAAATCCAACTAAACATTTCACCTCAGGAAGAAACATTTTCTACTTGAATTCAGTCTTGAATCCAGTCAGAGGTAAGAGTTAAAAATGTCTTATGATTTAGTCTTTACAGCAGGGGTCACCGACCTTTCTGAAACTGAGAGCTACTTCAGGGCTACGGCGTCGTACGAGGGGCCACCAGTTACCCGAACTCCTCTACACTGGATGTAATAAACATGTTCTAAATGCTTTCTTTAGATACTGTCATTTTCAAATCTGTAGAAATGCAAACGTGATTAAAGAAGAACAGCAACAGGATTAAATGACCTCGTAGACGCTGCTCACCGGTGAGTTGTGCTATTTTTAGAACCGGTCCGCGGGCCACTCATGTGGTCCTTGGAGGCATCCTGACCGTGTTGGTGAACCCTACTTTGTAGTTTCTACATATTTATTAAAAAGTACAGGAATGTACTGAGAGTGTAAAGTTAAAAGTACAGGAATGTACTGAGTGTAAAGTAAAAAGTACAGGAATGTACTGAGAGTGTAAAGTAAAAAGTACAGGAATGTACTGAGAGTAAAGTAAAAGGTACAGGAATGTACTGAGAGCGTAAAGTTAAAAGTACAGGAATGTACTGAGAGCGTAAAGTAAAAGTACAGGAATGTACTGAGAGCGTAAAGTTAAAAGTACAGGAATGTACTGAGAGCGTAAAGTAAAAAGTACAGGAATGTACTGAGAGTAAAGTAAAAGGTACAGGAATGTACTGAGAGCGTAAAGTAAAAGTACAGGAATGTACTGAGTGTAAAGTAAAAAGTACAGGAATGTACTGAGAGTGTAAAGTAAAAGTACAGAAATGTACTGAGAGTGTAAAGTAAAAAGTACAGGAATGTACTGAGAGTAAAGTAAAAGGTACAGGAATGTACTGAGAGCGTAAAGGAAAAGTACAGGAATGTACTGAGTGTAAAGTAAAAGGTACAGGAATGTACTGAGAGTGTAAAGTAAAAAGTACAGGAATGTACTGAGAGTGTAAAGTTAAAAGTACAGGAATGTCTTCTTCTTCTTTTTCTTTCGGCTGCTCCCGTTTAGGGGTCGCCACAGCGGATCAACTGTCTCCATTTCTTCCTGTATTTTGCATCTTCCTGCTTCAAACCGACCACCTGCATGTCCTCTCTCACCACATCCATAAACCTCCTCTTTGGTCTTCCTCTTCTCCTCTTTCCTGGCAGCTCCATCCTCAACATCCTCCTTCCAATATAATCATCGTCTCTCCTCTGCACATGTCCAAACCAACGCAACCTTGCTTCTCTAACTTTGTCTCCAAGACGTCTAACCTGAGCTGTCCCTCTAATATACTCATTTCTAATCCTGTCCATCCTCGTCACACCCAACGAACATCTCAGCATCTTTAACTCTGACACCTCCAGCTCCACCTCCTGTCTTTTCATCAGTGCCACCGTCTCCAACCCATACAACATAGCTGGTCTCACTACTGTCCTGTAAACCTTCCCTTTTACTCTCGCTGGTACACGTCTGTCACAAATCACTCCAGCCACTCTTCTCCACCCATTCCAACCAGCCTGCACTCTCTTCTTCACCTCTCTTCCACACTCGCCGTTACACTGAACTGTTGATCCTGAGTATTTAAACTCCTCCACCTTTGTTACCTCCACTCCCTGCATCCTAACCACTCCACTTTCCTCCCTTTCATTCACACTCATGTATTCTGTCTTTGCCCTGCTCACTTTCATTCCTCTCCTCTCAAGAGCAGATCTCCATCTCTCCAGGTTCTCCTCAAGCTGCTCCCTACTCTCACTACAGATCACAATATCATCAGCAAACATCATCGTCCACGGAGACTCCTGTCTAACCTCGTCCGTAAACCTGTCCATTACTACTGCAAACAAGAATGGGCTCAGTGCTGATCCTTGATGTAATCCAACATCTACCTTAAATGCATCCGTCACTCCCACTGCAGATCTCACCACTGTTACACTGTCATCATACATATCCTGAACTACTCTCACATACTTCTCTGCAACACCAGACTTCCTCATACAAAACCACAACTCCTCTCTAGGCACCCTGTCATATGCTTTCTCCAAATCCACAAAGGCACAATGCAGCTCCTTCTGACCTTCTCTGTACTTCTCCATCAACACCCTCAGAGCAAACACTGTATCTGTGGTGCTCTTTCTCAGCATAAAACCATACTGCTGTTCACTGATCCTCACCTCTTTTCTTAACCTGCTTCCACGACTCTCCCATAACTTCATGGTGTGGCTGATCAACTTTATCCCTCTATAGTTACTACAGCTCTGTGCATCACCCTTATTCTTGAAGATTGGTACCAGTACACTTCGTCTCCACTCCTCAGGCATCTTCTCACTTGCCAAGATTGTGTTAAACAATCTGGTCAGAAACTCAACTGCCATCTCCCCTAAACATCTCCATGCTTCCACTGGTATGTCATCCGGTCCAACAGCCTTTCCATTCTTCATCCTCTTCATCGCTGCCCTTACTTCCATCTTGTTTATTTGCTGCACTTCCTGGTTAACTCTTCTCACATCATCCAGTCTTCTCTCTCTCTCATTTTCTTCATTCATCAGCTCCTCAAAGTATTCCTTCCATCTGCTCAACACTCAACAATCAGCTAATTCTCTACCTTTACCAGTCATGCTGCCAACATTCAAAGTCCCTACCCTCACTTCCACTCTTCTCTCCTTCTTTCTCTCCTTCTCCCTCTGGACATGCCTTCCTCCTCTTCTTCTTCTTCTTTGGCCAACAGTAGTCCAATTTCCACCAGCACCCTGTAGGCTAACAGCACTGATGGCGGTCGTTGTTAACCCGGGCCTCGACCGATCCGGTATGGAATTCTGTTTCGTTGTCCGCATATTGACTTGGCAAAGTTTTACACCGGATGCCCTTCCTGACGTAACCCTCCCCATTTACCCGGTACTGGGACCGGCACGAAGACATACACTGGCTTGTGCATCCCTAGTGGCTGAGTTTAAAAGTACAGGAATGTACTGAGTGTAAAGTAAAAAGTACAGGGATGTACTGAGAGTGTAAAGTTAAAAGTACAGGAATGTACTGAGAGTGTAAAGTTAAAAGTACAGGAATGTACTGAGAGTGTAAAGTAAAAGTACAGGAATGTACTCAACACACCCTGAACTCCACCGTCCACTCTCCCTGTCCTCTCTCTCACGTCTCCTCCACTCTGTCCTGCACCGATGGACACACAGAGGGACGTCTTTTCTGTGTTTGTGTCCATTCAGTCTGAGACGGTCTGGATGTTGGGACGGTGATGGAGGATTAAATAATGGAGGATCGACTCAGATGTTCAGACTAAAGTAAGGAGTCTGACAGAACTGGATTTTTTACATCTTTATTGATAAAACACAGGGAATGGACACAAAGGGACGCTCAGTAAACACAGGGGATTGTGGGAATATGGTGTTTTCACTCCTGTTCTTTGTCTTCTCCATGGGTGATGACGTAGCAGAGGTTCTTGTAGTCCAGATTTCCAGCCACGTCCAGCGGGAAGTTTGTGAACATCTGGTTTACCTGCAAACAGAAAAACACTCACTGAAGTTCTCAGGTCAAGGATTTTTGTGTATTTTTTGTCTTTTATTTTCTCCTCCTTGAGAAAGAGAAACAGAGAAAGAGAGAGAGAGAGAGTCTGTGTGTGGCTACAGATTAATAATAATAATAATAATTATTATTATTATTATTTTTTTTTTAATTATTATTATTAATTAATTAATTTCATTATCAGTTCTAGTGATCTGTAATATTAGTAATAATATAATAATATAAATTAACACCAGATGTTAATGTGAGGGTCCAGCCTAGAACCAAGATTAGTCTCAACTGATTTCAGATCAGAGAAAACAGCCAACAAGGAAGTAACAGTAACAGTAAACTAAACTAACATAAAATAAAATAAAATAAAACTAAAGCCTGGATTTAATAAAAGGATCTTTTCCTTCTTTACAGTTCTTGTCTGGCGCCCCTGGAGGCCCTTCTGTAAACAGTGGGTTAAAGAAACTGAGAGATTGAGATCATATCTGGGTCTTTAGTTCTCTGTAATATTTCTGTACTGGAGAGTTTTATCCGCCCAGCCAGAGATCCTTACTGGACCCACTGTCCCGGTTCAGCCCGGTCACTGGTACCAGGCCCGTCTGATTCCCAGAACATTCATTCCATTGAGCACAACGTTCTTCAAAATCTGTCACAACGCAGTGTGTCCTAATTTCTCCCACTTACAGCCCAAACTCTTCCAAAAAATCTACATTTACTGAAACTTTCAGGTTTTTGAGCTGTTTTGACCTTTAACTGCTAATTAAAATATCAAAACTTAGTAGAAACAGTTTAGAGGAAACACTCACGAGACTGCACTGGACTTTAGGTGTCAGTATATATATATATATTTATACATGAGTGAGTGTGAGTGTGAGTGTGAGTGTGTGTGTGTGTGTGTGTGTGTGTGTGTGTGTGTGTGTGAGTGTGTGTGTGTGTGTGTGTGTGTGAGTGTGTGTGTGTGTGTGTGTGTGTGTGTGTGTGTGTGTGTGTGTGTGTGTGTGTGTGTGTGTGTGTGTGAGTGTGTGTGAGTGTGTGTGTGTGTGTGTACCTCTGCCTCTGTGAATTTGTCTGCCTGGGACATGAGATGATATTTGATCCTGAAGGAGAAAAACAGGGACAGTTTAACAACAACAATAAAAAGCGTTGTGAAATATTAGAAACAGGCTGGACCGGACTAATGAAGATAGAATGAATGAATGAATGAATGAATGAATGAATGAATATCCCAGCTTCATGGTAAACACTGAAACACTCACTCCTCTCCTTTAATGATGCCGGTGCCCTCGGGGTCGAAGATCTTGAAGGCGTTCAGGATGTTCTCCTCGGGGTCCGTTCCTTCCAGACGGACAGACAGACATTAAAGCACCTATTGGCCACATTTCTCTCCTCTTTTATTTCTTTTATGATGTAGTGTGTGTTTATGAAGGAAAAACTTCACTTTTATACTCAGGAGCTCTGAAAAAGAAAAACATCCCTCCATCCTTCAACCCTGACACTAAATCACACAACAGAATTTACAACAGGTTTAATTTCTGATCTATAATTCACTGAACGGTACCGGTCCTGCACATCTCTCTGTTCTGCAGCAGAACGCCCAGATCGGGTCAGTTAGTCCTGCCTAAAGTAAAGACTAAACATAAATAAGCTGGGTTTATCTGGAACCAGAGGTCAGAGTGGATTAAAAGAGCTCCAACATTCTCATTTCTATTTCACATTTAACAGTTCATTCATTTTAAATCTGTTTTCATTTGACTCGATTTCAGCTTTTTTTTGTAATTCACACTGAATGAAAACTTCAGAACTGAACTTTCTGTGCCTTTGAGACTGATTTATGTAAATGAGCTCTGTTCTGATTGTTGCAGAGTGTGACGTTTGGGCGGGGCTTTAAGACGGCGTGTGTGAAAGGCTGCAGGTGTGTAAAGACGAGTGTGTTTCACCTTTAAGCTTCTCTCCAAACATGCTGAGGAAGATGGTAAAGTTGATGGGCCCAGGAGCCTCTTTCAGCATCTCATCCAGCTCATCATTCCCCACATTCAGACGACCTGATTCACACACACACACACACACACACACACACACACATTAGTACTGGTCTGCTAGATCTCTAAAATCTCTTCAGTATTTGTACTGAACACTCTTCTTGAAGGTGGATCAGACTTGTGGGTGTGGTTTAGGACACAGTAGGACTTACTGTCTCCACAAACACCAACTAAACTCCAGACAAGGACAGGACTGCTGTTCAGACTGATCTGGGATCAGATTCAGGACTGATTCTAGACCAGCTCCTGAAAACACAGCCTGTCTTGTCGTGAATTCTACTGTTTGTGACTAAATTTAAAGTGAGGTTTATCTCAGAGGCCTTTCTCATCCACACTGATAATTAACACCTTCAGTTAAAAAGCAGTTAAACCCCAAAATCTCTCACCCAGGGCAGCAAACGTGTCTCTCAGGTCGTTTTTGTCGATGAAGCCGTCTCTGTTCTGGTCCATGATGGTGAAAGCCTGTGAACATTCACGCATTAACACTTCCACAGAGCAGTAAAGCTGGCAAAGCTGTGACCTTTAACGTGACCTTCACTCCAGAGCCAACAGGGGGCGCTCAGGAGCAGGGAGTGTTTTACACACAGGGGATTCTGTTCCTCCTGTGTTGTTGTTTACCGTGCTCTGTCCTGCCTGATTAACCTGAGCGTTCATTTTCAGTTTACTGGAAACTGCTCATTAAACCCAGATTCAGTTTGTCTTTTAATTGTTCTTTTTTCCACCATGCACTGTTTTGTGCATCTGAGCTGCTTCAAAAAGTCCAATTAAAATTGAAATCAGTTCATTTCCTTTGTAGCGGTGTATATTGAACCTTATTTATACTTAATCAGGGCACATTGTATTACACTCCAA
Organism: Hepsetus odoe; assembly: GCA_017165825.1. NCBI lineage: Eukaryota > Metazoa > Chordata > Actinopteri > Characiformes > Hepsetidae > Hepsetus > Hepsetus odoe. Next base: position 9,495,280 of record CM029383.1, on the reverse strand, counting down.
TCTCACACTATTCTCTTCTTTATCACCACTGATCCTAACTGCACTCCAGCATACATGCTTGGGAGCCGATTTGGATGAAAGCGTCCGCTAAGCGGGGAAATCTAAACTGTAATGAGACAGTGGTGGTCTTGTGTTTAGGGACCCCAGGATCAGAAAGTCCTGGGTTCGAACCCTTGATCAAGGTACGTCCCCATCACTGCATAAGATGTGTTCGGTTGTGGTTCGCCGTGTTCACAATGCCTAATAGTCACTTTCACTTTCACATTCTCTTGAAAGGTCAGGCGAGTTAATGCATGTCGACCCATTAAAGAGCCCATATTACGGAAAAATCCCTTCAGACTCCAGTCCATGTTTGTAACCCTGATGCTAAACTCTTCACCATACAGCATTTTTATTTCTGGCCCAGCCAATCAGGACAGAGCTCGTTAACATGGACCTCAGTAATAAAAGTCTAGGATGTGCAAGGAGTTTGTAGGTGTGAGAGACGGCATGCAGGAGGACACGCACATATTTAAACACCTAAAAATGCAGGACATGGGCTCTTCAAGCTGGAGTGTGTGAAAGAGACCACCCTTGTCATTGTGGAACGAAGCACAACACAACGAAGTTCAACCTCTGTGTTTCACCCCCCCACACACGTGCAGCAGGGGGCAGCTATTGAAAGCGCCCAGGGAACAGTGATGGGGATGGTACCTTGCTCAAGGTTACCTCAGGGGAACCTACTGATGAGGGAATTGAACTTCCGATCTGGGGCAACTCCCTAAACACTCCCTAAACATTAGACCACTAGGACGCCCCCGAAGAGACTGGAGCCCTAATCCAGCGCCTTAGACTGCTCGGCCACGCTACCATGAACGATCCTCACCTCCTTAAACTCCTGGATTTGGGACTGTTCGAACATGCTGAAGACGTTGGAGCTCGCCGCCTCCTTCTTCTTAGCTTTCTTGGGGGCCTGTGGTTCAGAGCCAGTGTTTAGTCTGGATTTTAACTCATGAATAAAGAAAAGATCCTGTTTAACAGCTGAGAGATGCTTCAGAGAAGCAGTCGGATTCAGACCACGATAAACTGATTGATCTGATTCGTATCAAGTGATGGAATCTGTTCTCCTGGTCCTGAATCCAAATTTGTGCCTTTGCGTTCACCACACACTTTTACATACATTCAAAAAGTTAAAAAGTTTAATTTGGTCATGCAAAAAATTAATTTCTGCAAAATCATTGTACATTAATCACTGTTTGTACTAAAAATCAGGGCACCAGGTTAGGCGACTCGTTAAAGAGTAACAATAAACTGCTTCACTAGGTTCTTCTTTTCATGATCTAGCACTGATCAGAGGTTAGTCTAGTTCTCTGGATGTGCATAAAATCAGAGATGAAGCCATTTAATCTTGAGTTTAAGATCAAACCGAGTCTGGAATACGTTTCAATAAAGATCAGATTCAGTTCCAATGACTGGAAACCACCACTGAAGTTAGAAACCCCTCAAAAACTGCCCCAAAAAAGTCTCAGCATCCCACCCCTCAGTGTAGCCCAGCAGAAGATGGAGGCCTACCATGGTTGTGGAGGTTCTGGAGGTTGTGGTTCTCTTTTCGTTTGCAGGCGGCTGAGGAGACGCAGGGAAGTCGTCTCTGGGAGGTTTTATACCACCACGTCCCGCCACCTGTTCTATGTTTAGACAAAGCAGGAGGAACAACACAAGCATGCCGGCCTTATAGAGCACACACCCTGTCCCCCCTGCCTATTGTTGTGGACAGATGCTGGACGAGCAGGACGGGGTGTGAAGTCTCTGCTATCTTAAGACCAGGGGCTCGTCCTCGCCTTTACAGAGGCTTCACACGTCAGTCAGACTCGTTCTGCACTACAGCCTCGCTTCAGCCCAAAATACAGCTCCTCCGGGGGCGCTAAAACTAAAACACGACCTTCAGTCTGTCCACCAGTGTGAGGAACAACCTGGACACCAAAAGCTCTCAGAACAAATGAGACTGAATTCTGGGGGAACAACGGGTGGAATGTCTATTTTTAGGAGCGTTTAAATTTGTATTGTTAAAAGACGCAGTAAAAAAAAAAACTAACCCTAACCCTAGAGTAAACTTTTGAGTAAACAAACAAACAAACAAACAAACAAATCAATCAGTGTTTTGTGAAGAAAAAAGAACGACACTCTCGACTATTTGTGTTTGTGTGTGTGTATGTGTGTGTGTATAGTGTGTGTGTATAGTGTGTGTGTATAGTGTGTGTGTATGTGTGTGTGTATAGTGTGTGTGTATAGTGTGTGTGTATAGTGTGGGTGTATAGTGTGTGTGTATAGTGTGTGTGTATAGTGTGTGTGTATGTGTGTGTGTATAGTGTGTGTGTATTGTGTGTGTGTATGTGTGTGTGTATAGTGTGGGTGTATAGTGTGGGTGTATAGTGTGTGTGTATGTGTGTGTGTATAGTGTGTGTGTATAGTGTGTGTGTATGTGTGTGTGTATAGTGTGTGTGTATAGTGTGGGTGTATAGTGTGTGTGTATGTGTGTGTGTATAGTGTGTGTGTATAGTGTGTGTGTATGTGTGTGTGTATAGTATGTGTGTATAGTGTGTGTGTATAGTGTGTGTGTATGTGTGTGTGTGTATGTGTGTGTGTATAGTGTGTGTGTATAGTGTGTGTGTGTGTATTAATCGTGTTTGTGTGCGTGTTTGTTAATAGTGTGTGTGTTTGTCTATAGTGTGTATGTGTGTGTGTATTAATAGTGTGTGTGTATAGTGTGTGTGTAGTGTGTGTGTGTGTGTGTGTGTGTGTATAGTGTGTGTGTATTAATAGTGTTTGTGTGTGTGTTTGTTAATAGTGTGTGTATAGTGTGTATGTGTGTGTGTATTAATAGTGTGTGTGTATAGTGTGTGTGTAGTGTGTGTGTGTGTGTGTGTGTGTATAGTGTGTGTGTATTAATAGTGTTTGTGTGTGTGTTTGTTAATAGTGTGTGTATAGTGTGTATAGTGTGTGTGTGTATAGTGTGTGTGTGTATTAATAGTGTGTGTGTTTGTGTGTGTGTGTGTGTGTGTTAATAGTGTGTGTGTGTGTGTGTGTGTGTGTGTATAGTGTGTGTGTGTGTGTGTGTTAATAGTGTGTGTGTGTGTATAGTGTGTGTGTATTAATGAAAAGAATTCCATTTACAAAATTTGATTTCAATAAAAATAAATATTATATTAATAAATACATTTTAAACATCAGAATCAAAATCAGCTTAAAGTTTCACACACAGGAAATTTGTTTCAGACAGATACACAATAAACACACACACTATACACACACACACACACACACACACAGTACAAACCCACTGTACACACACTCACTATCCACACAATAAACACACAAAACACACACAAAGCGGTGTGTAAGACTGTAAGATAATAAAGCAGAAATAGTAATTCTACACTATTAATGTGTGATATTGTCAAAGGAAGAATCACACAGTCCAAACAGGGTAACAGGGTAACAGGGTAAACAGGGTAACAGTGTAACAGGGTAACAGGGTAAACAGGGTAACAGTGTAACAGTGTAAACAGGGTAAACAGGGTAACAGTGTAACAGTGTAAACAGGGTAACAGTGTAAACAGGGTAACAGTATAAACAGGGTACCAGTGTAAACAGGGTAAACAGTGTAAACAGGGTAACAGTGTAAACAGGGTAAACAGTGTAAACAGTGTAAACAGGGTAACAGTGTAAACAGTGTAACAGTGTAAACAGGGTCACAGTGTAAACAGGGTAACAGTGTAAACAGGGTAACAGTGTAAACAGGGTAAACAGTGTAAACAGGGTAAAAGTGTAAAAAGGGGAACAGTGTAAACAGGGTAAACAGTGTAAACAGGGTAAAAGTGTAAAC
>CM029383.1:9469884-9487972 GCA_017165825.1 Hepsetus odoe | reverse complement strand
GTGTTTATACACTAATATCTCCTATTCTAGTGTATATTAGTGTTTATTGTGTTTATACACTAATATCTCCTATTCTAGTGTATATTAGTGTTTATTGTAGTGTTTTTAAAATACTATTTTTTGTATCTATATGGTTTCTTTAGTATTGCTGAGTTTGTGTTTTTGTGTCTGTGTGTGCGTGTGTGAGTGTGTGAGTGTGTGAGTGTGTGAGTGTGCATGTGTGAGTGTGAAAGGGAGTTTTTTTCCATGCTGTGGTGTGTATTGAGACTTGATAAATGCAGGATTGGTGTTTCATGAGAGAGAAATGAGTCGTGTGCAGTTTGTTGGTGTGTAATGAGCTCTGAGCCTTTTTCTCTTTGCTCTCACTAATAAAGAGTCCACATGAGACACTGTCCAGCTCGGGTCAACAGCTAAGAAGCTCAATATCAGTTAAGGCTAATTCTCACTGGAATGAATGAAGTAAAGTCTCTGTGTAGTTAGAAGTGCATAAAAATGTCGAAAATGTAAAACCTTGGACTAACATATCCCAGATTTCCTCTACAGACCTCTATCATCTGATCTTCTGCATCTCTCTCATGATCCTCATGGTTCTTCTGACAGACTGTAATACACCACAGGAAGTGTAGGGGGCAGCATGGCAAGCAGAGATTTCTGTTTTGTAAAACGGGCCTAGTTTGAGATGAAATCCTTTTCATTGCTGCTATGTTTGGTCTCTGTTTACAGAGAACAGCACGTAAATTATAAATACTTCATTTCTGTACTTACCGTATGTACTCGTGTATAAGTCGCACCCCTGATTTGGCATTGAAATTTGGTCCAAGATGTATTTTTGAGTGATCTCTTGACATTTGAGATCTTGGATTACATGCAGGCAAACATGCTAATATGTGTACAATGACACCAGAGCCTTTTCTGACATTTTTGGGAAACTGCCATTGGACGTTGACTGTCTGTATCACAGCTCAGAGACGCTGGGATTTACGGGGAAATGTCTTGAGTCGCTCCGCACGCGCTCACCGGTTTAGGTGCTCAAAATGGCGGCATGTGAATCTCCTGGATTGAAAATTGTGAAATGAAAGTGAAATGAAAGTGATTTTTGGCTGATGTTGAAGGACACTTTCAGATTTTTACAGCTCGGTGTAGTACCGTGTGTTTTACTTGATAGGAAAGACCAAAACGTGTGTTCGGTAATGATTTAGAGGATGATTGCCTGGAAAGGTGAACATTCGCTGGTCTCTGTGCGGAAGTGTCCCTCACTGAAGAAGGTTCCCGTGTATAAATCACACATTAATGCCCCGTGTGCAGGTCACACCCCCGTTTTAAAGGGGATTTTGGTACAAATTTGTGCGATTTATACACCAGAAAATACGGTAAGTATCTGTACTTGTTGTTGACCCTTTTCCTCCCTCCGTTTTCCACTGAATCTCTGTCCTTTCTTCAATTTTCAGAACAGACACCTTACTTTATTCAAATTTAATCCTCTTTTTTTTCCCATCAACATACATTACTGTACTTTTTACTTTACACTCTCAGTACATTCCTGTACTTTTTACTTTACACTCTCAGTACAGTCCTGTACTTTTACTTTACACTCTCAGTACATTCCTGTACTTTTACTTTACACTCTCAGTACATTCCTGTACTTTTTACTTTACACTCTCAGTACAATCTTGTACTTTTTACTTTACACTCTCAGTACATTCCTGTACTTTTTACTTTACACTCTCAGTACATTCCTGTACTTTTACTTTACACTCTCGGTACACTCCTGTACTTTTTGACTCATTCTGAGTAAAGTAGTTTAATCAGTACTTCAGTACCAGAATGCTTTACTGAGGTAAATGGGGTGATGTTTCCCCCTTACCGTGTCAGAAACCCAGTAAGGGACGCGCTCCGAGGTGAGCGTGTGATGATTTGTGTGTTAAATTGGTGGAACATGCATTCCAGCTCGGGTGCTGAAACTAAAGAATCTGCCTGACCACTTCCCACATCTGGGAAACTGGCTGGATTTGGGGATTTTTAGCTGAGCTTTGACTTTTAATGTTACACTGAGTCACAGTCAGTCGGTAAGTTTAGCTCACCTGAGGTCAGAGACTAACCACCGAAGTATCCTTTTTCCAAGGACTGACAAGGTTAAGTTCACACGGGCTCGTGCCAGAACTCTGGGAGTGTTTGTGGGCCTCGGAGAAACGGGTCGGCTTTAAGATTAGTAGCTCAAACAAAGCAGGTCTGTTGGAAGCAGTGACATTAATAACACAGACGTTGATAAAGCGCTTTACGGCCGTGCCGGGGTAAAAATAGATTAGCTCTCCTGGCGTCGCGGCCCACCAGGAAAAGCTGACACTTGTGTTTTTCGGTTTTGATAAAGCCGTGGGTGAGGCAGCAGAGAGGTCACAGGGCTCTTTTTTCTTTTTTATCTTGTTTTCTCCGTTTTTTACTCAAATGTCCTTGGAAACCGGCTGTGGCACCTCTGAAGTCCAAAAATTTTCCCCTGTGGTCAGAAATTTACCCCTGACCTCTGTCCGAAGAGTGGAAGTATAGGTGTTTCCAATAAAGTGGCCAGGCAGTAGAAGTACAAGGGTGTTTCTAATAAAGTGGCCAGGGAGTCGAAGTACAAGTGTTTCCAATAAAGTGGCCAGAGAGTAGAAACACACGAGTGTTTCCAATAAAGTGGCCAGGGAGTAGAAACACACGAGTGTTTCCAATAAAGTGGCCAGGGAGTAGAAACACACAAGTGTTTCCAATAAAGTGGCCAGGGAGTAGAATATATAGGGCAGCGGTGGCCTAGTGGTTCGGGCGTCAGCCACATGATCGGAGGATTGGGGGTTCGAACCCCTTCCCAGTAGGTTGCCCTGAGGTACCCTTGAGCAAGGTGCCGTCCCCATCGCTGCTCCCTGGGCGCTTTCAATAGCAGCCCACTGCTGCACATGTGTGTATGGGTGAAATGAAGAGAGCGAATTTCCCATTCGGGGGATTATAAATAAAGGATTATTATTATTATTATTATTATTATTAGAAGCACACGAGTATTTCCAATAAAGTGGCCAGGGAGTAGAAACACATGAGTGTTTCCAATAAAGTGGCCAGGGAGTAGAAGCACACTAGTGTTTCCAATAAAGTGGCCAGGGAGTGGAAACACAGGGGTGTTTCCAATAAAGTGGCCAGGGAGTCGAAACACAGGAGTGTTTCCAATAAAGTGGCCAGGGAGTCGAAGCACAAGAGTGTTTCCAATAAAGTGAGTGAAAACAAATGTTTCCAATAAAATGGACAATGAGTGGAGACACAAGGTGGCTGTCGAGTGTGAGCAAAAGGGTGTTTCTATGAGATTATGAGAAAGAAAGGAAAAAGTAATAGCACCAGAATGCAAAGGAGGGAGAGAGAAAGAGGGAGAGAAGAAGACAGAGGGAAGTAGCGACCAGAAGAGAGGGAGCGTGTGTGTTGGTTCTCCTGCTGTGTGTGTGTGTGTGTGTGTGTGTGTGTGTGTGCAGCTGATGGTATCTGGCAGGGTTCGGTGCGCTGGGACCCGGTGTAATCTGTTCCATCAGCGTTCACTACCGAACAAATTAACGAAGACAAGCCGCGCTGCCTGCGCCAGCAGAATTCTTCCATTAGGAGAATTATAAAGCCATTATGGAGAACAATTTAGTCCTTTATGTAAACTGCGCTCGTCGGTGGGCTGCAGCCCGAGACCCGACCGTGCTGCACTCATCCCCCTCGGCCGGTGCAGTCCTGCCTTTAAAGAGGAATTCCACCCCTTTTCCAGGTTTCTCCCAAAATTCAGTGGAACGCATTCCTGCTTCCGTCTGGTTCGTCTGGTTCCATTGGCCACCACTGTGATGTCTGCTCTCGCTCTGTTTACAGCTCAGATTTTTATTCCCGTTTTTCGTTCACTCTTTCAGACACTTTCAGACACTGATTAAGGTGCTGATGGTGCTTTAGAGCCTTGTTTACCTGCTGTAGTTTTTGGGGCAGTGGTGGTCTGGTGGTGAGGGAGTTTCCCTGGATCTGAAGATTGTGGGTTCGATTCCCTCACCAGTAGGTTGCCCTGAGGTACCCTTGAGCAAGGTGCCGTCCCCGTCACTGCTCCCCGGGCGCTTTCAATAGCTGCCCACTGCTGCACGGTGTTTGAGCAGAGGTCCAGTTTCGTTGTGGTTCACTGTCTGCTGTGCTGTGACCTCGCAATGACAAGGGTTGTCACTTTCACTTTCACTTTCGTATCCATGTATTCATTCATGAACTGTTGTTCTCGACTGTGTCCTTAACCACACCCACAAGTCTGATCCACCTTCACGAAGATCTGGAGGAAGATTTGGGTGACTATTGGCTTCTAGTGTTAGTGATGTGATCCTTGTATCTCCAGTTTCAATGTATCAGTCTTTGGAATTTAAGGTGGAACAGTGAAGTCAAAAGCAACACTGGCTCATCGGTGCCAGGATATAACTGACTTTTAAGGTGGAACTGATGAAGGTGGAATATGAGGCTAATGAGTAGCTGCAGTGCGTGTGTGGTTCAGCAGACTGGCTTACGCGGTTTCTCAGCCTGCACGACCGAACAGCTGAGCACAGTGACCGTCATGCTTTGGTCCACGTTTATGGGTAACAGCGAAAGGAAGGGATTTTTAAGGTGTTAACTGGTTTGTACGCTCGTTAAATGTCCTTCCAAAACGGGAAAAGAGCTAACGCAGCTTTTGTCCTTCTGTGTTTTTTCAGCCTCGTGTTTTTGTTTTGTTTTTTTTTTGCAGTGTTTTGCAATTTTATTCCCCCCCTTTAATGATGCAGTGGAGATAAAGTGGGCGGAGTCTGCGGCGGCGGCGGTTCGGTCGAACCCCGGTTTTTGGGGGTGGCGGCGGGGTTCAGAGTCTGGAGCGCTGAGTTCCAGCCCTAATTAACTCAAATCGCTCTCAACATCTGCTGGCCAGATGTTTCCCAGTCTGCAGGAGTTTTTGGGACTCGTCCGGTCGGAATATTCGGCTCCCGTTCAGGAAGCTCGTCCAATAGCAGGAGAAAGTTCTTCAGCAAGATCACATTATTGTTTTTCTTAATTTTGCCTCACATTTTCTTATTAGCTCGTGTTTGATAAGAGCTTTTTTAATTATTGTAAATACTCTCACGTCCACCCTTTTCACTGCACCTAAAGGCTGCAAACAGAATCACTTACAGCTGCTCTAAATGCAGGAGCAGCGCTCAGTAATAATCCCTGTTATTATTATTATTATCGAGTAATGCCAAGGTCTGCCATCTAGAGGCAGTTGGTGTGAATTGCAGCTGCTCTTAGAGCTGGATGGTGGCCATTAAGATGATCAAATGGATAAATGGACGACTAACAGGAAGTATGTATGTACGCGTCTTGGTTTGGTTTAATACGGCCTTTTTTGGGCTTCTGATTTTGAAGTGTTTGTTCTGGAAAACTACAGAAAACCAGAATTCAACATTCCTGCTTCCGTCTCGTCTCTGAGTGAGACGTCTGGTTCCGTTCACCACCGCTGTGATCTGTCTCACCAAACACACTCTGGACCGCTCTGTTTACAGCTCACATTTTTTAAGGTGGAACTGATTTAAGGTGGGGGCAGTGGTGGTCTAGTGGTTAGGGAGTTGCCCCAGATTGGAGGATGGGGGGTTCGAACCCCTTCCCAATAGGTTGCCCTGAGGTCCCCGTCACGCTCCTCCCTGCGATGGGCTGGCGACCTGTCCAGGGTGTCCCCCCCGTCCTTCACCCTGTGTGAGCTGGGATGGACTCCAGCACTCCCCCGTGACCCTAATTAGGACTAGCGGCCCAGAAAATGACTGACTGACTGACTGATTTAAGGTGGAATGTGTAACTGGAATATGAACCTAAAGAGTTGGAGGACCGATTGTCTGATTCTTGCTGTAACCTTCCACATGTGTCTATGCATGCAACTTTAATTTAATTAAATTTATTTACATAATTACACGGTCAATTAAGTAGCCATCAAGGATTTTAGGTTTGTCTGCTGCCAGTGAGGAAAGCTTGCCCTCAGCCAATCACGGGGGGCGGGGCTTGTACTGTGAAACTGGCTGATTTAAATGAAGTTATCAGCCAATAGTTAGCATATCATTATGGAGGAAACTGGCTTTCATTCACTGTTAGCGACGTTAGCCTTTAACTAACTGCACCACATTCAGATAAGTAGTGCAGTGTTTGTGTGTGTATGTGTGTGTGTGTGTGTGTGTGCGTGCAGCAGGTGTAATGTGTGTTTGTATTTCTGCAGAAGGAGCTGGACGCCACTGCCGCTGCTCTGGCCAGCAGACAGGATGAAAACGAGCAGTCCAGGAAAAAACTGATCGACCAGAGCAGAGAACTGAAGAAGAACACTCCAGAGGTGAGACAAGAGAGAGAGTGAGTTATGAATGGTGTGAGTGGAGACGAATGGAGAATTACACTGTGACTTTTTTCTTTCTGAGCTGTTTCTTCTCCTGCTGTTTTTCACTGTGATCTGTTTTTCCTCTGCTCCTCTTCTGCACTCCTCTTTTCCAACACAGCAAAGTTTTTGCCTGTCCGTGTCTGTCAGAGCGGGGTCAACGAGGTCACCGTCTGCACCTCGTCCATTTTCGGAAAACTCCTCCCACATGACTGTGTGTGTGTGTGTGTGTGTGTGTGTGTGTGTGCGTGTGTGTGTGAAGAAGAGATGAGTGAAGTAATTAAAGGAGAGGAGCAGATTAAAGGGCAGACGTTAAAGGGTTAACGAGGACCATGCCAGAACCTCTGAATGTTCAATTATCTCCCAACTCCAACGTTCACATTCTGTTCCAATCAGCGGAACACTGCCAGCACAAACAGGAGATAACCGTGTGTGTGTGTGTGTGTGTGTGTGTGTGTGTGTGTGTGTGCGTGTGTGTTTGTGTTTGTGTGTGTGTGTGTGTGTGTGTGTGTGTCCATATCGGATCATCAGTGTTTTGGTTATGACGTCAAACAGGTTAAAGCGATAAATCTACAGTGAGTGAATCTACACAAGTTTATCACACACACACACACACACACACACAAACACAAACACACACACACACACACACACACACACACACAACACAATCAAATATAATACTCACAAACACCACCACCACAACAACCTTACAGCTCTGTTTACACTCACACTACACTGATAGAAAGAACAACAAAGAATTAAAATGAAGAAAGTCCTAAAAAAATGTAAATAGCAAAATATTAATCCATCCATCCATCCATCCATCCATCCATCCATCCATCCATCCATCCATCCATCCATCCAACTGTCAAAACAGCCACTTATAGACACACACACACTTGATTGTGAATAATGAGTAAGGGAGGAGGGTAAACGGTTGCTGCTGAACTGGACTGATTTGAATGTGTGTCCAGTGTAAACACACGGAGCTTCACTGGTGGGTTTGAGGAGGAAATAAAATGTGACGTCTGGTTCCGTTCACCCCCAGTGTAAAACCAGTCTTCACAATAAACCGTTAAAAACCATTACTACATTTAAACAAGCACAGCCCCAAACCCAGACGTCCAGTTCCACTCACACGCACTGGGGCCGGCTGTTTCCGGGCTGCTGAATTTTGGAGAGGTGGTGGAGTTTCCCTCGGCGCTGTTTGTGTTCAGCTTTAGGGTTTTTTGGAGAAAGAGGGAGTTTGAGTGTAACCTGACCCCATAACAGCGGTTTGAGCTCTTTTTCTCCTTTTTTTCTCTTCTTCTTGTCTCCTGCAGACACCCTCCACCTCCCCCTCCCCCTCCCCCCTGAGCGCTGATGAATAAATGGAAAATAAAAACCTGTTTTGTCTCCGGAGCTCCAATAAATCAGCTCCTTTTCCAGTTAAAACGTCCAGAGTTACAATTTATGCCTGAGCCTAATAAGCCGTTACTAAATTAATCGTGCTGGGTTTTTGTGTGTGTGTGTGTGTGTGTGTGTGTGTGTGTGTGTGTGTGTGTGTGCATGTCTGGCTCGTTATGTATTTACCACCAACCTGCCCTTATCTTCTCTAAAGCCATACTTCAATGGCCTCCCACCAAAATAAAAACAGTTCTGATTTTCTGTTCCACCTTAAATGATGCACATTTTACTGCACTGTGCAAAAGTCCTGATCCCCTTCTTTCTTTATATTTCACTTCCAGATGTGTAGCTATTAACATCTTGTTGAGGAACAATTCTCCAGACAGTGGACAGTGTTGTTGTCTCTCATGTTCAGTCCAGTCTCTGTACCTGAGCAGTTCTCCAGATCTTCCTGAAGGACAGTGTTGTTGTCTCTCATGTTCAGTCCAGTCTCTGTACCTGAGCAGTTTGATAGTTCTGTGTTGGTTAATCCACACAGTGATCTACGTCTGAACCTTCAAGCAGAACAAAGCGTCTAAATTAACACATGAAGCAGTGAAGAAACAGGTGCAGATGATTCCAGATGATCAGGGGATTAGTTTACTGCTGATACTGAATGCTGAGTGGAACCACAATATCTAGAACCTTGTATCTTTAGTACACTTTGCACCCTGGAGCTCTAAAACATTTTTTCCAGTTTCTTCAATCTACTTAAAATGACAAAGTTCAGACAGTCTGGTAGGAAACAGTATCTGCTCCCATTAGGTGTCTTCACAGTGGATCATCTATCTCCATGTCTTTCTGTCCTCTGTATCTTCCTCTTTCTCACTGTCCCCCTGTATGTCCTCTCTCACCACATCCAAAAGCCTCCTCTTCGTCCTTCCTCTTCTCCTCTTTCCTGGCAGCTCCATCCTCAACATCCTTCTCCTGATATACTCCTTGTCTCTCCTCTGGACACGTCCACACCAACAGTCTCACTTCTCTCACTTTGTCTCCAGACTGTACAACCTGAGGTGTCCCTCTAATATACTCGTCTCTGATCTTGGTCACAAATCTCAGCATCTTTATTTCTGACACCTCCAGCTCCACCGCCTGTCTTGTCATCACCGTCTCCAACCCATACGACATAGCTGGTCTCACTACGGTCTCCAACCTGAATAACATAGCTGGTCTCACTTCCTTCTCCAACCCCTATAAATTAGCTGGTCTCACCACTGTTTTCAACCCGTGTAACATAGCTGGCCTCACCACCGTCTCCAACCCACATAACACACTCACATAACAGCTCACTACCGTCCTGTATGTATATGTATATAAATGACACATTTATTGGCTAAATTTTATGTTTCTTGGAATCAAATCAAACAGAAATCGTGGGAAGGTTTTATTTATTCAGTCTGTTTAATGATACTCCATATCTAAGTGTTCTCTGGTGTTTGTTTACTCTTTGGTCTCATGTGACTTGAGGCAGGGGTGGGGGGTCAAACTTTTACACACAAGCTGTTATGAGTCATTTCTAAAGGAATGTGATATAAATGTTGTAAAACTTCAGCTACACCAGTTATTGCACAGGCTGGGCTCAGCCTGTTTTAATCACTGAATCCGAGTCGAGTCATCCAGTTGTAAAGTCAGTCCCCAGTCCTGACTCTGAGCCCACAAAATGTGCTGTGTTTACATGTCTGAAGCTCTTCATTTAAAAATACATTAGAAAAATTAAATAAAGTAAAATAAGATAATAGACAGTGAGTGTAGTTCTGCCCCAGAGACTTCCACTCAGCACCCCAGTGACTCGACTCAGAGTCATAACTCAGAGTCTTGATTTACACTAGCACCCCAGTGACTTGACTCAGTTTCTTACCCAATGGAGACTCAACTCTAACTCCCTCCTCAGAGAATCGCCTCACAGCAAAGAGACTTGCCTCGAACTCACACCTCATAGACTATCCATAGAATTTACTTGGACCCAAGAGACTCGACTCAAATTTTTACGCAAGATTCTCGACTCAGATTCTTAACCATGAGATTTCAGTATCACATCCCACAGACTTGGCTGACTCAGATCCTTACCCCAAAGACATGACATTGACTCACATCCCATTAACTCGACTTGGACTCAAACCCAGAGACTCGACTCAGACTCATATGCAGAGACTTAAACTGAACTCTGCCTAAACACTCGACTCACTTCAGACTCATCTCAGAAACACAATCCAGAGTCTCGGCTTACACCAACTCAAATCAGATTCTTACCCCACAGACTCGACTCCGACTCGCACCACAGAGACTCAACTCTGACTTACACTCTGTAGACTCTGCACTTCCTCCGAGAGGTAATGAGTCAGAGGCAATCTGACCATGTGTATGAAAGGGTGACTTTAGAGACGTTGGCACTGGTCATGTCTCGGGAGCTGCTCACTTCCGTCTGATTCTCTGTGCGTGTGTTTAATTCATTGTAATAGATGTTTCCTCAAGAGGCCTCTGATTGGCCCCCAGGCGGTGAGACGTGTTAATGTCGGGGGATTTGATTGGCCGTCATGGTCTCCAGGGCGACGTTCCTGACAGAGTGAGTACAGTAATTAGGGATGATCCGCTGGCACACGGCCAACGCTGGCAGACTGGCGTCTTACACTGTTAATTATAGTGTCCGCCCTAAACACGGCGTGAGGGTATTTACCATGCAGTGTGTGTGTGTGTGCGTGTGTGTGTGTGTGTGTGTGAGAGAGAGAGAGAGAGACTTCTTTCCCACTAAGACATGCCTTTGAAGTTGATGCAGTAATGTAAGGATGGGGGGTGATCACAGGCAGAGAGACAGATAACACACGCCTCATAAAACACACACACACACACACACACACACACACACACACACACACACACACCGTGAGATTTAACACCTTACCACCGACACATCTTTACATCTTTAAAGGAACAGTCCACCCTGATCTGTGCCTGGTGTGTGTGCAGTAAGCTAAACACACACACACACATACACACACACACACACACACACACACATTGTGTTATTGTTAATTTTGTCCAGGACCATCACAACATTTAATGGACAGAACTAAAGCAAGCGGCGGTGGTCTGGTGGTGAGGGAGTCGCCCCGGATCGGAAGATTGTGGGTTCGATTCCCTCACCAGTAGGTTGCCCTGAGGTACCCTTGAGCAAGGTACCGCCCCCGTCACTGCTCCCCAGGTGCTTTCAAACAGCTGCCCCCTGCTGCACGTGTGTATATGGGTGAAAAGCAGAGGTTGAGTTTCGTTGTGTCGTGCTGTGCTGTGTTTCACAATGGCAAGGATAGTCACTTTCACTTTAAACTGTTTTAGACAGGATGGGAGGGGCTAAACTGATGAATAGAGGGTGGGTGGGGCTAAACTGCTATAGGCTGAATAGGCAAAACTGAACAGCTGTTGTATGAATGGGTGGGGCTAAACAGCAGTTATATGAGAGGGAGGAGCTGTTGGCTGAAACTAATATTTAAATTTACATTTACAGAATTTAGCAGCATGTGGCTCCACCCATTCCTGTAGGATGGCAGATTAGATGGCGCTAAACTGATTTTGGCAGATTGGGCGGAGCTTAACTGCTGAAAATATATTAGAAACGCCCATCTTGATGGAGCTCCTCATTAAGGTGGAGCAGATTTGTAGGAGGGGTTTAGGACTTTCCTAACGACTGTTCTGTGATCCGCAGTCCTGGGGTTTGGTTTGGTTGGTGTTTGTGGAGACAGTAAGTGAAAGTGAAAGTGACAACCCTCGTCATTGCGAGGTCACAGCACAGCAGACATTGAACCACAACGAAACTGGACCTCTGCATTTAACCCATGCACGCTCAAACCCGTGCAGTGGGCAGCTATTGAAAGTGCCCGGGGAGCAGTGACGGGGACGGTACCTTGCTCAAGGGTACCTCAGGGCAACCCACTGGGGAGGGGATCGAACCCACAAACTTCCGATCCAGGAGCCAACTCCCTCACCACTAGACCACCACTGCCCCACTGGGTCCTAAACCACACCCACAAGTCTGCTCCACCTTCATGGATAGATGTTAGTGAGGTTATCTTCATGTGTTAAATTTTGAGACAAATTAGTTGCAGGCACCCTATTGGTCACGCTTTCCGGTCCTGTGCTCGGTGTGCTGTAGGGAAATGACCGTCGTACCTGCTGTCGTGGGTGAGGTGCCCGGGCTGAGAGTGATCAGGTGTGTATTTTTAGCTGCTGAAGGGCGTGACTCAGTCCCGTCTGTGTTTACTGTGAGATGGAGTGAAAGTGGTGCTTTAGTGAAAGGACACTCTGTTATTATGGGCTGTAACATTGTCTCTCCTTTTGAGGGAAACGTTAAGGTGAAGTTGTTCCACTGAGGTCGGTGTTTAGAACGCATGAAGTCACGGCTGTACTCGGTAAGAGCTGCTGTTTACCGCCAGGCTGGAGAAGACTGAAGTCCTTTTAATGAGACGTCCACTCCCTGGGCACTCTGTCAAATGAAATGAAATTCTCACTAAACGCACTGTGAACAGTGTTTATTTATCCAAACACACCAAACACACAGGGTCCGCACTCGAACCCTCAACCCTCCACTGGTGAGGCCGAGTCCCTGAACCACACACCACAGCATTTTTATTTATCTTTACGTCTTATGTTAATTCTGTTCATGTATTATATTTATTAGAGAAACCCACAGTGTGGTGGCCACATTACCAGAAACACCCTTTTGCTTCCACTTTATTAGGAACACACACCTTGGTGGAGGACCATGTTCATCTCCTCATTAAGGTGGAGCAGATTTGTGGGAGGGGTTTAGGACTTGGGGTTTGTCTGGAGTTTAGTCAGGACTTTGCAGACTTTTTAGTTTTGGGTTTGTGGAGACAGTAAGTCCTACTGTGTCCTAAACCACACCCACAAGTCTGATCCACCTTCATGAAGACCAGAGGAGGGTCGGTGCCTCCTGAGGTTCCTTCCTCCAGTTTTAGGCTCGATTTGATGAAGGATTATATTCAGAACCTTCTGAAAAGCGAGGCGTCCCAAAGCCTTTGATGTCCAGAGGGAAACTGGAATGGTCCGATGATCTGAAGGGTGTTGTGGGCCGGGCCCTGCACAGGCGTTCTCCTGCAGCAGAAAGCCGTCTGTTCTTTTATTCATCCCCCTTTCCCTCTTTTTTCCTCCTCCCTCTGTAATCTGCGTGGCAGGTTTTTCTCCTGCAGCGCTCGCTATAAATAGCTCCTCGATGGCTGCTGCCTAACAAACCTGCTCATCAGAACTAATTGCCAAAGAAAAGAGCTTTTATTCCCCATCCTGCTCTTTAACTCACTCCTCTCCTCTGTACACTCACTCCTCTCCTCTGTACACTCACTCCTCTCCTCCGTACACTCACTCCATTCCCACAAAACTCACAGCGTGTGGACACTTTATTAGAAACCAGCTCTAGACTCCGCCCACTTACATATTCACTGGGTAACTTACCAGAAGAGAGAGAGGACAGTTCTACTGAGTGATGGGGGAGAGGGAGGACCACCCTACACACCCAGAGAGAGAGAGGACAGTTCTACTGAGTGAGGGGGGAGAGGGAGGACCATCCTACACACCCAGAGAGAGAGAGGACAATTCTACTGATTGAGGGGGGAGAGGGAGGACCACCCTACACACCCAGAGAGAGAGAGGACAATTCTACTGAGTGAGGGGGGAGAGGGAGGACCACCCTACACACCCAGAGAGAGAGAGGACAGTTCTACTGAGTGATGGGGGAGAGGGAGGACCACCCTACACACCCAGAGAGAGAGAGGACAGTTCTACTGAGTGAGGGGGGAGAGGGAGGATCACCCTAACACTCTTCAAAACAACAGATTTGAGATGCACCGATTTTGAATAAATGCAGAAAGTTTGAAAATTTGGTGGAGTTCTCCTCTGAGTTTTCAGTCCAAATGTAAAGCAGGTGAACTGCAGGCAGGTTTAGGAGCCAAAAGCATCGTCATGGGCATCAACACTGCACGGCAACATGCCAGAATGAGCTGGCACGTCATGTCCTGTGTGTGTGAGTGTGTGTGTGTTGGCCATGAATAATTTCTCTGCTCTGACTCAGGCTGTAGTGCGGTTGACAGGATCTATTAAAGATGTAACACGAGGGAGGCGGAGGGCCTACTGGAATACAGTGTGTGTGTGTGTGTGTGTGTGTGTGGCTCACATTGGCTCTGAAAGGGCTTGGATGGGTTCTGAAGTCTTTTTTTAAATGTGTCAGGCTCAGGTCAGGTTCAGAAATCATGTTGTTCCCCCTTTAACGGAGCAGACCCTGTGTTTCGGTTCTGTTCTCCATCTGCAAACCAGGCTCTACCAGTGACGTTGAAGGAACCGGGCTTCAGTGAAGTATGGTGGAACCTTTAAAAACCTCTAACTGAACAGAGTCCTCGAGATGTTCTAGAGATGCACTAGATATTTTTGTGAGTTTAGAAAATTCTTTCTCTATCTCTTTCTGAATGAATACAGATTGCCCCTGCAGAAAGTGTGTGTGTGTGTGTGTGTGTGTGTGTGTGAGAGAGAGACAGAGACACAGAGAGAGCTTCTTGGCCAGCAGCTGCATTTGGCCGGTGGGGGATATCTCATTTGGCAGGGGTGTGTGTGTGTGTGTGTGTGTGTGTGTGTGTGTGTGTATGTGTATGTTATGTTAAATCCAGATGTTCTGAGATGTTTCCTCTTTTTCACGTGGCTCTGAAACACTTCATCTGAACAGTAGCCAGAGCTGTGGGAGTTCTTTTCTAACACACACACACACACACACACACACACACACACGCAAACATACACACCATGGGAATCTCCTCATAACCTTGTCGTCACATCACTGGCAGCTGGGGCTGGTCACCATGACTGCAGTAACTCACACGCGCACACACACACGCACACACACTCACACACACACTCACACACACACTCACACACACACACACACACACAATATTGGTGTCCAAATATATACAAAAAATGCAGCAAACTTGGCTTAAATATGGGGCCTTAAATGCTGCAGTAAAACCAGCTTAAATACTGAATTTCAAACTTAAATAACGCAGTCTGCTTAAATTCTGCAGTTCCACCTTAAACACTGCAGTGAATCAGTTTAAACCCGTCAGTTCCACCTTAAGTGCTGTGATGGAACCCAGGTGAAGAGAAACCCCCCCATGAGGTGGAGGACAGAGCACTGCAGTCGTGTCCTCTACTGTCCAGAAGGACATTCACCAATACATTTTCAGTTTGTGTTTGTAATCTGCTGGAGACATTCAGCCTACCTGAAAACCTCACACTGAGGGACAGACACTGCTCTCAGACTGACCCCTGATCAGTGAGGACACCACACTGAGGGACAGACACTGCTCTCAGACTGACCCCTGATCAGTGAGGACCACACTGGAGGGACAGACACGCCTCCCTGATCGACTTGACTGTGCGAGTGACATACACCGAGGGACAGACACTGCCCTCAGACTGATCCTGATCAGCGAGGAGACCACACCTGAGGACAGACACTCAAGCCTTCAGACTGATCCCTGGAACAGTGAGGAGACCACACCGAGGACAGACACTGCCCCAGACTGACTTCTGACTGTGCGGAGTGGGAGAATTTGCCACTGAGACAGACACTGCCTCAGACTGATCCCTGACTATGAGAGACCAGCCACCGAGGGACAGACACTGCTCTGACTGACTCTGATCAGTGAGGACACCACACTGAGGACAGACACTGCTCAGACTGATCTCCTGATCAGTGAGGATACCACTGAGGAACAGCTCTCAGACTGGTCCCCTGATCAGTGAGGACACCACACTGAGGGACAGACACTGCTCTCAGACTGATCCCTGATCAGTGAGGACACCACACTGAGGGACAGACACTGCTCTCAGACTGATCCCTGATCAGTGAGGACACCACACTGAGGGACAGACACTATTTTCTGATTTCTCTGTCTCTGTGTGTGTGTGTGTGTGTGCGTGTGTGTGTGTGTGTGTGTGTGTGTGTGCTTTATTCCTGTGTGTTTAATGTGATTCATTGTGATAGTTTAATAAAAGACTCACAAAAAAACCAGAGAGAAAAGAGAAAAGAATAAAGAGAAACCGGGCCAGTGATGAGTCTTAGTCACAGACAGAATCATTTTCTGTGTAACGAAGGGTTTTTCTCAGAACCAAACCTGAATCTGCACCTGTTCATTCATTTGTTTGTTTATTCTTTCAATCGTTCATTTATTCGTCCATGCATTCATTTATACATTCATTCATTCACTCATTCATTTGTTTCTCTATATATACATATATTAATTTATGAACTAAACTGTTTTTTAAGTGGATTGTTCTGAGTCATACAGAACACAAGGAATAAAAACTAGGGCATGGAGAGAGAGGGGGACAGAGAGAGAGGAAAAAGAGACAGGTAAAGGAGTGAAAGGGCAAAAAAGAGAGGGAAGGGAAAAGAAGCAAAGAGGAAAAAGGTAAATACGAGAAAATACAGAGAGAAAGAATGGCTAAGGAGGGAAGGGGCAGAGAGAAAGAGGGAAAGAGAGAGAGCAAATAGGACAGAGAGAGAGAGAGAGAGAGAGAGAGAGAGAGAGACAGAGAGAGGAGAGAGGAGAGAGAGAGAGAGAGAGAGAGAGACAGAGAGAGAGAGAGAGAGAGAGGGAGAGATAGAGAGAGAGAGAGAGAGAGAAGTGGATGAATGTATGTGTGCTCCTGCACGTTTCTCCTTTAAGCCCTCAGTGTCCTTTGGCTGCAGCTAAAGGTGATATCCTGTGTGTGTGTGTGTGTGTGTGTGTGTGTGTGTGGAGAGTTAAAGGTGCCTCAGGACGTCTGATAAATCAGAATGATATTTGAATATATTTGGGTGTTTGTCTTTCTGGGCTGAATGTCCTCTGGCTGTTCTGAGATCAATCTCACTGCTGACCGTCCTCTGTTTAAACAAAACCTGCAGTACTGATCTCAGAACAGTCTCACCTCTACAAACACACAGTGTGCAGGATTCATCAAGGATGAGGATGATGATGATGATTATTATTATCATATAACATTTCATTATTTGTTATGGTTGTTTTCATTTGATTATTTATACTTATTAATGCTTACACTACATTTACATTTACGGATTTAGCAGAGGCTTCATCTGTTTACTTTCATTTGTACTTTGTTTCATATTAGAGCATCATTTCCAATACTAAATGGATCAGTAACTGCTGAATGTTCTGGCGAACGGAACGGCAAAATGCTGTGACTATTGTATGCAGCATTGTCTTAATTCTTGCAATAATAATTGTATCTTTAATTTGCTTTTCTATTTATTATTACATACAAAAAAAAAGGTGTGTGTGTGTGTGTGCAAGATAGTCCCATGTGCAGTCACATTCATTGTTAAAGGGCTTCCAGACGGAGGTAAAACTGAACCCAGCAAACACGGAACTCAGATCAGCACTGCTCTAACACCAGACCTGTTTCTGATTGGCCCATTAGGAGGTTCTGCTCTCTCTGATTGACTCTCTGATTGGATCATCGGGAAGTTCTGTTTCAGCTTTCTAATTGGTCTTTGGGAGATTTTTCACTGCACGTTGGGAGGTTTTGTCATTTTCTCTGATTGGTCTATTAGGGAGGTTCTACTACATTCTGATTTGGTCCACAAGGAGGTCCCACTTCTTCATCATCTTATTGACAGAGGTTCTACTCTCTCTCCAGATTGGCCCACAAGAGGTTCTACTTTACCTGACACCCACAAGGGCAGTTCTACTCTTGATTTTGGTTGGCCGATTGGCAGGTTCAGCTTCCTGGTCTAGCCAGCGCTTTATATTTTTATCTACCTGTTAACTAGAGGGTTCTGTTTCGCCTGATTGTGGCTCTAGATAATACTGAACTGTCAGTGCAACCCTCACACACCACCATAGTTCTGCTTAGTGTTTTGGTAGAACCATTTAGTCAAGCCACTGAAGTTAAACGTGGTTCTCACTGAGGGAACCTTTTGAGCCTGGGTATGTCCATATCCAGGAGGCCTGTGTTCTGCACGTCCACAGATGCTGTGCGTCTGAGGTGGTGTCCTGTGCTGTTTAAGGTCCAGGCCTTCTGCAGAGCGCACACAGAACGGGACGGGTCTGTAGTCCTTGGTGTGGGGTTCCTTACAGATCTGGGCCACGCCCTTCAGTTCCTTCAGCTTTAGGCTCAACGCCGAATAATGTTCCTGATTTGATGTTATTATCGTCCACTGATTCTTATCACTGTCATTATTTTAAATATTGCTATTTTGGATTTTTTCTAATCAGATCTCAT
>CM029383.1:9449884-9464884 GCA_017165825.1 Hepsetus odoe | reverse complement strand
TGGCTCAGTTGTGCTTGTGCTGGTTCTGGCAGAATCCTCACCCAGAGAGGTGTGTCCTATCAGCTTCAGTGTTTGCTCACTAGAGCTCTTCATCATCACCACCATTATCATTATCACCACCATCATCATAATCACCATCATCATCACCGTTATCACCATCATCACCACCAGCATCATCTTCATTATCATTATCACCACCACCATCATTATCACCATCATAACCATCATCATCATCACCATTACCATCATCTTCATTATCATTATCACCACCACCATCATTATCACCATCATAACCATCATCATCACCATTACCATCATCTTCATTATCATTATCACCACCACCATCATTATCACCATCATAACCATCATCATCATCACCATTACTACCATCTCTACTATCAATATCACCACTCACCATCATTATCACCATCATAACCATCATCATCATCACCATTACCATCATCTTCATTATCATTATCACCATCATCATCACCATCACCATCATCTTCATTATCATTATCACCACATCATTATCACCATCACCATCACCCTCATCTCTTCATTATCATTATCACCATTATCATTATCACCACCATCATCATAATCACCATCATCATCACCGTTATCACCATCATCACCACCAGCATCATCTTCATTATCATTATCACCACCACCATCACTATCACCACTGGCAACCATCATCATCATTACCATCACCACCACTACCATCATCATCACCAACACCACCACTATCATGTCCATCATCATCATCACCATTACCATCATCTCATTATCATTATCACTTACCACCATCATTATCACCATCATAACCATCATCACCATTACCATCATCTTCATTATCATTATCACCATCATCATCATCACCATCACCATCATCTTCATTATCATTATCACCACATCATCATTATCACCATCATCACCATCACCCTCATCTTCATTATCATTATCACCACATTATCATTATCACCACCATCATCATAATCACCATCATCATCACCGTTATCACCATCATCACCACCAGCATCATCTTCATTATCATTATCACCACCATCATTATCACCATCATCTTCATTATCATTATCATCATTATCACCATCATCTTCATTATCATTCTCACATCATCATCACCATCATAACATCATCATCATCACCATCATCTTCATGATCATTATCATCACCATCATCATCACCACCACCATCATCATCATCATCACCATTACCATCATCTTCATGATCATTATCATCACCATCATCATCACCACCACCATCATCATCATCACCATTACCATCATCTCCATTATCATTGTCACCACCATCATCAGTATCACCATCATCACCATCACCATCATCTTCATTATCATTATTATCACCATCATCTTCATTATCATTCTCACCACATCATCATCACCATCATAACATCATCATCATCACCATCATCTTCATGATCATTATCACCACCATCATCATCACCATCATCATCATCATCATCATCTCCATTATCATTGTCACGACCATCATCAGTATCACCATTATCACCATCATCATCACCATAATTTTCATTATCATTATCACCACATCATCATTATCACCATCATAACATCATCATCATCATCACCATCATCTTCATTATCATTATCACCACCATCATCATTATCACCATCGTAACCATCATCACCATCACCAGTGCTGTTATCACCATCATCATCATCATCATCACCACCAGACCACCACAGGAGCTTCGTAGAGGCATAGGAGCTGCAGAGGACAGGGGAGCCAAAGATGACAGGGAGCTGTAGAGGACAGGAGCCTGAAGATGGCGGTGGAGCCAGTAGAGGACAGGGAGCCTGTAGAGGACAGGGAGCTGAAGAGGACAGGAGCAGAGACAGGGAGTCAAGGAGACAGGGAGCCAGTGCAGGACAGGAGCGAGAGGAGAGGTGAGCCACGAGGACAGGGGAGCTGAAGAGGACAGGGGAGCCAGAGGAGCAGGGAGCTGTAGAGGAGCAGGGAGGCCAGAGACAGGGAGCTTGTAGAGGACAGGGTAGCTGTAGAGGACAGGGGAGCTGTAGAGGACAGGGGAGCTGAAGAGGACAGGGGAGCTGAAGAGGACAGGGGAGCTGTAGAGGACAGGGAGCTGTAGAGGACAGGGGAGCTGGTGAGGACAGGGAGCTGAAGAGGACAGGGAGCTGAGAACGAAAGCATGGACCTACAGACAGAAACCAAGTACACAGAACTGTAGCTCCAGGTTCTCTATAAAGAAAAAGAAAAATCTGCTGTTTCTCCCCAACATTTTCCTTTAATGATGGTTCTCCTCGGAGGAGACGACGAGGGGGGATATGCAGCTCAGAGACTCCTGCCCCTGCCCTGCTCCCCCAGAACCTTCTCTTTCTAGAGATCAAACCAGAAATATACAGGTCTCAGGTGCAGCAGTGTCCTAGTGTTTAGGCATGAGGCCCCAGCATAAGAAGGTTGTGGAATCCTGGACCAGTAGGTTTTCCTGAGGTACCCTTGAGCCAGGTACCGTCCCCACCACTGCCCCTCAGGTGCTGGAGATGTCTGGCCCCTGCTGGACGGTGTGTGTGTTAAATACAGAGGATGTGTTTGGTTGTGTCACTTTCACTTAAATCTATAAATTTTGGGCTCTGTGTGTTTTAGTGCCCATATCTGACCCACCCTGATCAGCTCGGTGTGTGAGGGATTATGAGGAGATAAAATCAAGAGCCCAAACACAGCAGATGTTTCAGCCCAGGGTCATCTGGGGTCATCAGGGCTTTAAAAAAGGGATCGAATCAAAATCTGACAGGAAGAAGCTTTTGTTGGCAATGCTGGATTTACAGCGACAGACGCTGACAGAAAACTCCCCGTCCTCAAGAACAGCCCTCTGAAGAACCTGAGATGATTAAAGACCTCCCGTTCTCTCACCCAGTACTGATTCAACCACTTTACTCAGTGAGTAAAGTATAAAGTACAGGAATGTACTGAGAGTGTAAAGTAAAAGGCAGGAATGTACTGGAGAGTGTAAAGCAAAGTACAGAAATGTACTGAGAGTGTGGAAGAAAAAGTACAGGAATGTACTGAGAGTAAAGTAAAAAGTACAGGAGGTACTGAGAGTGGGGAAATAAAAAGTACAGGAATGTACTGGAGAGTGTAAAAGTAAAAAGTACAGGAATGTACTGAGAGGGAAGTTAAAAGTACAGGAATGTACTGAGAGTGTAAAGTACAGGAGTGTACTGAGAGTGTAGTGTAAAAGTACAGGAGTGTAATGAGAGTGTAAAGTAAAAGTACAGGTGGAATGTACTGAGAGGTAGCAAAAGTGGTTAGAGGCATTGAGATGTAAAGTAAAGTACAGGAATGTACTGAGAGTGTAAAGTACAAGTACAGGAGTGTACTGAGAGTGTAAAGTAAAAGTACAGGAATGTACTGAGAGTGTAAAGTAAAAGTACAGGAATGTACTAACATTGCCTCGAACTCCACCACTAATTTCTCCTGTCCTCTTCGCTCTCCACTTGGTTTGCACCATGGACATGAGGGACGTTTTTCTGTGTTTGTGCTCCATTCGCCTGAGACGGTCTGGATGTTGGGACGGTGATGGAGGATTAAAATGATGGAGGATCACTCAGATGTTCAGACTAAAGTAAGGAGTCTGTTCTGAAACTGGAAGAAATGAAAAAAATTTGGGAGACGATGTTTCTTACAGGCGAGTAAGAAGGAGCGAAACTTTAGGAGGTTCAGTAGGATCTTTGTTTTTGGGAGATACTGGTAATTGTATGAATGTTTCTCAGCCAATCAGATTGCGGGTTCAGAAGTAGCTGTGGTTTAACGTAGGTGTGTGTGAGGGAGGGCTGTTATTTTTACCAGTAGTTGATTTAGTGTGAGTGTGTGTGTGTGTTTGTGTGTGTGAGTGTGTGTGTTCATTAGCGTACAGACGGTCTTTTATCCATCTTCTCATAACCCAAATACATCACCTGCTTCTACACTACACACTAACCGGTTAGCACAATCAGACCAAGAGCTTCTCCCCGCCGCTCAGTCACATCGCACACACTTCTCCAGGTTTTGGGTCTGTACCTGATAATTACCTGCTATAAAAAGCTCAGCAGAACCAGCTCCTTCATGCACACCTGGAGGACAGGATGGAACACACACACACACGCACACACACATGCACACACACACACACACATGCACACACGCACACACACACACACACACTCACTTCTGGCTGAGTACCAATGCAATACTGAGTATTTATTCCAACCCTCACCTGAACCTCAGTCGTCAAAAATGCCAGATTTAATTTTTCTTGTGAGGACACAAAAACAAGTTCCACTTTACTGTTTCAATTTACAGCTTTTGGTATTTTTCATTGTCAGGACATCAGTCCTCACAAAGAGATACACAAGCACAGCAAAGTGGGCTTATTAGTTTGGCATAACTGTCTCCCTCTCTCTGGGTGTGTAGGGTGGTCCTCCTTCCCATCACTCAGTAGAACTGCCCTCTCTCTGGGTGTAGGTGTCCTCCCTCTCTCCCTAATACCCAGTAGAACTGTCCTCTCTCTCTCTCTGGGTGTGTAGGGTGGTCCTCCCTCCCATCACCCAGCAGAACTGTCCTCTCCTCTGCAGTGGTCCTCCTCTCCCCCCATCACCTGCAGAACCGTCCTCCTCTGGGTGTAGGTGGTCCTCCCTCTCTCTCTGTATCACTCAGCAGAACTGTCCCTCTCTCTCTCTGGGTGTAGGGTGGTCCTCCCTCTCCCCCATCACTCAGCAGAACTGTCCTCTCTCTCTCTGGGGTGTAGGGTGGTCCTCCCTCTCCCCATCACTCAGCAGAACTGTCCTCTCTCTCTGGGTGTGTAGGGGTGGTTCCTCTCCCCATCACCAGCAGAACTGTCCTCTCTCCTCTCTGGGTGCAAGTAGGTCCTCCTCTCCCCATCACTCAGTAGAACTGTCCTCTCTCTCTCTGGGTGTGTAGGGTGGTCCTCCCTCTCCCCCATCACTTCAGTAGAACTGTCCTCTCTCTGGGTGTAAGGTGGTCCTCTCCCCATCACTCAGCAGAACTGTCCTCTCTCTCTCTGGGTGCAAGGTATCCCTCCCTCTCCCCATCACTCAGTAGAACTGTCCTCTCTGGTTCTGAGAGCAGAACTGTTCTCTCTGGCCCGGGAGTGTAGAACTGTCCTCTCTGTCTCTGGGAGTGAGAATCTGTCCTCTGCCCTGGGAGTGTAGAACTGTCCTCTCTGTCTCTGGGAGGTAGAACTGTCCTCTCTGGTTCAGAGTGAAACTGTCCTCTCTGTCTCTGGGAGTGTAGAAACTGTCCTCTGTCTGGGTGCAGAACTGTCCTCTCTGTCTCTGGGAGTGGAACTGTCTCTCTGTCTCTGGGAGTGTAGAACTGTCCTCTCTGTCTGGGTGTGTAGAACTGTCCTCTCTGTCTGGAGTGTAGAACTGTCTCTGTCTGGGCAGTGTGTAGAACTGTCCTCTCTGTCTCTGCAAGAACTGTCTCTCTGTCTCTGGAGTGTAGAACTGTCCTTCTGTCTCTGGGTGTGTGTAGAATCAGTCTCTTGTCTCTGGGTGTGAACTGTCCTCTGTCTGGGAGGTAGAACTGTCCTCTCTGTCTCTGGGGAGGGAGAACTGTCCTCTGGTTCGGGAGTGTAGAAACTGTCCCCTGTCTCTGGGAGTGGTAGAACTGTCTTCTGTCTGGGAGTGTAGAACTGTCCTCTCTGTCTCTGGGAGTGTAGAACTGTCCTCTCTGTCTGGGTGTGTAGAACTGTCCTCTCTGTCTCTGGGAGTGTAGAACTGTCCTCTGTCTCTGGGAGTGTAGAACTGTCCTCTCTGTCTGGGAGTGTAGAACTGTCCTCTCTGTCTCTGGGAGTGTAGAACTGTCCTCTCTGTCTGGGTGTGTAGAATCACCTCTTCTGTTCTAAAAGCAAGAACTGGTCCTCTGTCTCTGGGAGTGTAGAACTGTCTCTCTGCTCTGGGTGTGTAGAACTGTCCTCTCTGTCTCTGGGTGTGTAGAACTGTCCTCTCTGTCTGGGAGTGTAGAACTGTCCTCTCTGTCTGAGATGTAGAACTGGTTCCTCTGTCTGGGAGTGTAGAATCTGGTCTCTCTCTTGGTCTTCTGGAGTGAGAACTGTCCTCTCTGTCTCTGGGAGTGTAGAACTGTCCTCTCTGGTCTCTCTCTGGGTGTGCAGAACTGTCCTCTGTTCGGATGTGTAGAACTGTCTTCTCTGTCTCTGGGAGTGTGGTGAACTGTCCTTCTCTGTCTGGGAGTGTCAACTGTCCTCTCTGTCTGGGTGTGAACTGTCTCTCTGTTCCTGGGAGTGAGAACTGTCCTCTCTCTTGTCTCTGGGAGTGTAGACCTGTCCTCTCTGTCTGGATGTGTAGAACTGTCCTCTCTGTCTCTGGGAGTGTAGAACTGTCCTCTCTGTCTGGGAGTGGAACTGTCTCTCTGTCTGATGTAGAACTGTCCCTTCCTGTCTTCTGGGAGCAGTAGAA
Organism: Hepsetus odoe; assembly: GCA_017165825.1. NCBI lineage: Eukaryota > Metazoa > Chordata > Actinopteri > Characiformes > Hepsetidae > Hepsetus > Hepsetus odoe. The sequence continues at coordinate 9,458,381 of CM029383.1, read as the reverse complement.
CTGTTCCCTCTCTGGTCTGGGAGTGTAGAACTGTCCCTTCTCTGTCTCTGGGAGTGTAGAACTGTCTCTCTGGGTTCAAAGTGTAGGAACTGTCTCCTTCCTCTTAATTGGGTGTGTAGAACTGTCCTTCTGTCTGGGAGTGTAGAACTGTCTCTGTCTCTGTGGGAGGTAGAACTGCCCTCTCTGTCTGGATGTGTAGAACTGTCCTCTCTGTCTCTGGGAGTGTAGAACTGTCCTCTCTGTCTGGGAGTGTGGAACTGTCCTCTGTCTGGGAGTGGCAACTGTCCTTCTGTCTGGGAGTGTAGCACTGTCTCCTCTGGTCTGATGTGTAGGTTCTGTCTCTCTGTCTCTGGGAGTGTAGAACTGTCCTCTGTCTCTGGGAGGTAGAACTGTCTCCTTCTGGTCTGGGTGTGTAGAATCGTCCCTGTCTGGGAGGAACTGCCCTTCCTCTGTCTCTGGGAGTGTAGAACTGTCCTCTCTCTGTCTCTGGGAGGCAGAAATCAACCTCTGTCTCTGGGAGTGTAGAACTGTCCTTCTGTCTGGGTGTGTCTGTCCTTCTGTCTGGGGGAGTGTGAACTGTCCTTCTCTGTCTCTGGAGGTAGAACTGTCCTCTGTCTCTGGGAGTGCAGAAATCATCCTCTGTCTCTGGGAGGTAGAACTGTCCTCTCTGTCTCTGGGAGTGTAGAACTGTTCCTCTCTGTCTCTGGGAGGCAGCACTGTCCTTCTGTCTCTGGGAGGTAGAAACTGTCCTTCTGCTCTGAGTGTAGCACTGTCCTTCTCTGTCTCTTGGGAGGGTAGCACCGTCCTTCTGTCTGGGAGTGTAGAACTGTCCTCTGTCTGGGGTGTGTAGGAACTCGTCCTCTGTCTCTGAGGTAGCACTGTCCTCTCTGTTCTGGAGGCAGGAATCGTCTCTCTGTCTCTGGAGTGAAACTGTCCTCTCTGTTCTCGGAGGCAGAAATCAACTCTGTCTGGGTGTGGTGAACTGTCCTCTCTGTCTGGAGGCAGAACTGTCCTCTGTCTCTGGGAGTGAACTGTCCTCTGTCTCTGGGAGCAGAATCAACCTTCTGTCTCTGGGAGGAACTGTCTTCTCTGTCTGGGTGTGTAGAATCGCCCTGTCTGGAGGGAAACTGCCCTCTCTGTCTCTGGGAGGTAGAACTGTCCTCTGTCTCTGGAGGCAGAACTGTCTCTCTGTCTCTGGGAGTGTAGAACGCCCTCTCTGTCTCTGGAGTGAAACTGTCTTTCTCTGTCTCTGGGAGTGTAGAACTGTCCTCTCTGTCTCTGGGAGGCACTGTCCTCTCTGTCTGGAGTGTAGCACTGTCCCTTTCTGCCTGGGAGTGGTGAACTGTCTCTCTGTCTGGGGTGTAGAACTGTCCTCTCTTGCTCCTGGGAGTGTAGCACTGTCCTCTCTGTCTCTGGGAGTGTAGAACTGTCCTCTCTGTCTCTGGGAGTGTAGAACTGTCCTCTCTGTCTCTGGGAGGGGATGTGTCTTCATGGTCCCAGTAGGATCTGGAAAAGTAACTGAGCTAACAAACAAACGCAACAGAAGAATCTTAAAGGGTTATTGTTTATGTGAGTTGAGAAGACATGTTAGTTAAAGCTGGTTTATAGAGGTTAACGGTGTGTGTGTGTGTGTGTGTTTTGTTTCAGATTGACGCGCTGTGTAAGAGGACAAAATGGAGGCCGTTTCCTGAAAAAAGAGATTAATCGAGTCCAGGTGTGTACCTCTCTCCCATAAAGACTAATAGCACACACACACACTATTATTGTTGTATTATTATTGAGTTATTATTATTATTATTAGTTGTTAATATTATTGTTATATTAATATTATTAATAGCTGGCCACACACACACACACACAATATTATACATTAATAGCATATACACATACACACTGTGTTATAATGACTTACCAGATTTCTACTGTTCTAAATCACAGAGGCCTGGCCACTACACAGACTCTCAAGGTAAAGTAAAGGTGACTCTGTGTGTGTGTGTGTGTGTGTGTGTGTGTGTGTGTGTGTGTGTGTGTGTGTGTGTGATAGTTCATTAAATTTTCAGGGCCAGTGAGGCTGTTGCTTTGATCTATTATATACACACACACACTACACATGCAAAGATTGACATACACACATTAATAACACAGATTCATTGTCACACACTCCACACATCTTCTTTTCACACACACACACACCTTGTTACCAGCAACAAAAATAAAATAAGGAAATACACTGTTTTCTTAAGAAATACAAAAAGAGCAAAATTATGAAACTTGATTGTCTAAAATCAAAAATGTAATGTTATACACTCAAATATTTGATTCATATATTAATAATACAATAAATGTTTAACTATATATTTTTATTTTGCACTATTAATTCAACTGCATGAGATGTTGTAATATAAACAATATAAATATAAGTAATAACAATTGGTTCACTAATTACCTCCTACTAAGAGGTTATCGATTTAGAGCTGAACTGGTGACGTAGTCGCATACATTAAATACTGTAGAATAGAATATGTGCCATTCGTTGTAATTCAGTCTTTATCAGTGTGTGAGTGTGTGGAGTGTGATGTGTGTGTGTGTGTGGTAGTAGTCTGGGGAATGTTGACTTTATCTGGGAAATTCTGATCTTGTCCAGTCCTGTCTGATAATGTCTTCACATCACCACTGAACAAATTCATTTCGCATAGTTTCATGCTCTGCTGTGTGTGTGTGTGTGTGTGTGTGTGTGTGTGTGTGTGTGGTGTAGAGTGCAGAGTGTACAAAAAGGGTGTGTGTGTGTGTGTGTGTGTGTGTGTGTGTGTGTAGTAAAGGTAAAGTGTGTATGCAAAGTGTGTGTGTGTGTGTTGTATGATGTCAGTTACACAGAGAACCTCTTCATGACGCGGGAGTGGTGTTAACTTGTTTTCCTGCCACACAGCTGCATCCAACCTCAGTGCTGAAATAAAGGCACTGCTGGACTCCTTTCTGTTCTCTCCCTCTCTCTCTCTCTCTATAGCCTCCTCCTCTCTCTCTCTCTCTATAGCCTTCCTCTCTCTCTCTATAGCTCTCCTCTCTCCTCTCTCTCTCTCTATAGCTCTCTCCCTTCTCTTCTCTCTCTCTCTATAGCCTCTCTCCTCTCTCTCTCTCTCTCTCTATAGCCTCTCTCTCTCCTCTCTCCCTTCTCTATAGCTCTCTCTCTCTCTCTTTCAGCCTTCTCTCTCTCTCTCTTCTTCATAGCTCCTCTCTCCTCCTCTCTCTCTATAGCCTCTCTCTCTCTGTCTGTTTCATTCTCATTCACACTCTCAGTCATTTCTGTTTCACTGCAAATTATTGTACAGAGATCTTTAGTTAGCTGACAAGAAAGAGCAGTGCAAGCTATGCCTCTGAGTGATGATGACAAGAAGCTATGAGTGCTAGTTAACACCGTGTCCTGGAGGACGGGAGAACGCAGGCAGGTGTCTAGAGAGAGCAGTCTAGTTTGCATGAGGAAGTCAGGAGTTGTAGAGAAGTATGTGAGAGTAGGTCAGGATATCTATGGGGTGCTGGTGGTCTAGTGGTGGTACTTGTCTATGGACCTGTAGCTCAAGAGGTCCTAGGTTCACCACTGGGTCCCTGAGCAAGACCCTGAACCCGGAGTGTCTCCAGGGGAGACTGTCCCTGTAATCAGGACATGGAAGTCACTCTGGATAAGAGCGTCTGATAAATGCCGTAAATGTGTAAAGACAAAGTGAGAGCAGTGTGACAGTGAGATCTGCAGTAGGAGGAGAAGGATTACATCCAGGATCATTGAGCCCATTCTGTTTGGTGGTATAAAGGGACAGGTGGACGGACGAGGTTAGACAGGAGTCTCCGTGGACGATGATGGAGGCTGTGATCTGAAAGTGAAAAGTGAAAGTGACAAATTTTTGTCATTATGAAGTCACAGTGACTGCACACCATGAACCACAACGTAAATTGACTTCCTGCTTTAACTCCATGCATACAAACACTGCGGGCAAGCAGTGGGCAGCTATTAAAAAGGAAAGTGAAAAGTGAAAGTGATCACCCTTGTCATTGCGTGAGAGAGCCACGGCACAGCACATATGAACTACAACGTAAATTGACCTTCAGATTTTACTCGTATGCACACTCAAACTCAGGCAGGAAGCATTGAAAGCGCTGGGAGCAGTGATGGGGACGGCACTGGTCTATGGGTACCTCCCAGGGCACCTGTTGGGAAGGGGTTTGAACCTGATCCTCCGGGACAGCGGCTAACGCCTAACCATTAGGCTACTCACTTCTGCCCCGGAGCAGTGACGGGACGTACTCCACTCAGGGGCACCCTCATGGGCAAATCCCATTTTTTGAAGGAATCAACCCACACCTTCTCGGCAGGCAACCCCTAACCATTCAGGCCACCGCTGCCCCATCTGGCAGTGAGATCTGGCAGTGAGATCTGCAGTGAGAGTAGGGAGCAGCTTGAGGAGAACCTGAGAGATGGAGATCTGCTCTAGAGAGGAGAGGAAATGAAATGAGTAGGACAAAGACAGAATACAGAGTGTGAAAGGGAGTGACATTTCCTATGTCTGTGAAGGACATCTAGATGTCTGGTTCTACTATTAAGCCATTCTGACTCATACAGAAACCAACTAGAAATCAGAGTCCACTGTTTACTTTCTCTCTCTCTTTCTCTGTTCTGTTCCCTCTCTCTCTCTCTCTCTCTCTCTCTGTCTGTCTCAATCTATCTGCCTCTCTGTGACCCTGTCTCCTAGAAGTGGCTCAGCAGCTCCAGTTGACCGTCAGGACGATGCACGATGTGGAAACGGAGAATCAGAAGCTGAGGGAGAGGCTTCAGGAGAACGACACAGAGACTCCTGCCCCAGGTCAAAGGTCAAGGTAATGCTGTGCATTGAATTAGGAGTGACTTTCAGAGATCATTTTCAATGGGGTCAGACACTAGAGGGCGCTCCAGACAGAGTCCAGACAGAATGATAATGAGGCTTTTGTCCAAAATCAATAATGCAAAAACTAACTGAAGCTCTCAGTAGCAGACCTAACCAATAAAATGCATCAATGTCAAAATGAATCCAGGTGAGAGTCCAGGTGAGAGTCTAGGTGAGTGTCCAGGTGAGAGTCTAGGAACGAGTCTAGGTGAGAGTCCAGGTGAGAGTCCAGGTGAGTGTGCAGGTGAGAGTCTCAGAACGCAGCTCCAGGGGGAGAGTCTGTGTGGAGTGTCCAGGAGAGTTTCAGGAAACGAGTCTAGTGGAGGAGTCCTCAGGTGAGAGTCTAGGTGAGTGTTCCAGCTGAGTGTCCAGCTGAGGTCCAGGTGAGAGGCCCAGGGAGTGTCCAGGTGAGAGCTGCCCAGGGTGGAGGTCTGTGTGAGAGTCCAGCTGAGTGTCTAGGTGAGAGTCCAGGTGAGAGTCCAGGTGAGAGTCCAGCTGAGTGTCCAGGTGAGAGTCTAGGTGAGTGTCCAGGTGAGAGTTCAGGTGAGAGTCCAGGTGAGAGTCCAGGTGAGTGTCCAGGCAGAGTTCTGTGTGAGTGGTTCAGGTGAGAGTTCAGCTGAGTGTCCAGGTGAGAGCCCAGGAGTGCTCCAGGTGAGAGGCCCAGGGGAGAGTCCAGGTGAGAGTCCAGGTGAGAGTGTCCAGGTGAGAGTCTAGGTGAGTGTCCAGGTGAGAGTCTAGGTGAGTGTCCAGGTGAGAGTCCAGGTGAGAGTTCAGGTGAGAGTCCAGGTGAGAGTCTAGGAAGGAGTCCAGGTGAGAGTCCAGGTGAGTGTCCAGGTGAGAGTCTAGGTGAGAGTCCAGGTGAGAGTCCAGCTGAGTGTCCAGGTGAGAGTCTGGCGAGGTCCAGGTGGAGAGTCTCAGCTGGAGTGTCCAGGGGTGAGAGTCCAGGAGAGCTCAGGTGAGAGTACAGGAGAGCTTGAGTGAGAGTACAGAGAGCTCCAGGAGAGTCTGTGTGGAGAAAGCTCCAGGTGAGAGTACAGGTGAGAGTCCAGGTGGAAAGTGTCTAGTGGAGAGTCTAGTGAGCCCAGCTTTGGAGCAGTTCAGGTGAGGCGTTCCAGGTGAGAGTCTAGGTGAGAGTCCAGCTGAGTGTCCAGGTGAGGTCTGGTGAGAGTCTAGGTGAGAGTCCAGGTGAGAGTCCAGGTGAGAGTCTAGAATGAAGTCTAGGTGAGAGTCTAGGTGAGAGTCTAGGTGAGAGTCTAGGAACGAGTCTAGGTGAGAGTCCAGGTGAGAGTCCAGGTGAGAGTCCAGGTGAGTGTCCAGCTGAGTGTCCAGCTGAGTGTCCAGCTGAGTGTCAGGTGAGAGTCTAGATGAGGTTCAGGTGAGAGGCTCAGGTGAGAGTTCAGTGTGGAGGTCCAGGTGAGTGGCTCAGGTGAGAGTCTAGCTGAGTGTTCAGGGGTGAGAGCTCAGGGGTGAGTGTCCAGGAGAGGCTCAGGTAGAGTCCAGGAGAGTCTAGGTGAGTGTCCAGCTGAGTGTCCAGGTGAGAGTCCAGCTGAGTGTCCAGGTGAGAGTCTAGGTGAGTGTCCAGGTGAGAGTCCAGCTGAGTGACCAGGTGAGAGTCCAGGTGAGAGTACAGGTGAGAGTCTAGGTGAGAGCAGGTGAGAGTCCAGGTGAGAGTCTAGGTGAGAGTCCAGGTGAGAGTCCAGGTGAGAGTCCAGGTGAGAGTCCAGGTGAGAGTCTAGGTGAGTGTCCAGGTGAGAGTCCAGGTGAGAGTCCAGGTGAGCGTCCAGGTGAAAGTCCAGCTGAGTGTCCAGGTGAGAGTCTAGGTGAGAGTACAGGTGAGAGTACAGATGAGAGTCTAGGTGAGAGTCCAGGTGAGAGTCTAGTAGGTTACAGTGAGAGTCTAGTGAGAGTACAGGTGAGAGTCCAGGTGAGAGTCTAGGTGAGAGTACAGGTGAGAGTACAGGTGAGAGTCTAGGTGAGAGTCCAGTTGAGTGTCCAGGTGAGAGTCCAGCTGAGTGTCCAGGTGAGAGTCCAGCTGAGTGTCCAGGTGAGAGTCCAGGTGAGAGTCCAGCTGAGTGTCCAGGTGAGATTCTATGAGAACCAGGTGAGATCCCAGCTGAGGTCCAGCAGTCAGCAGAGTCCACCATGTCCCAGCAGAGATCGCAGCAGATTGTGAGAGGTTGGTAAGAGAGGCCCTGTGTGAGTCCAGGTGAGAGTCTAGCTTGAGTGTCCAGGTGAGAGTCCAGGTGAGAGTCTAGGTGAGAGTACAGGTGAGAGTCTAGGTGAGAGTACAGGTGAGAGTCCAGGTGAGAGCTCAGGTGAGGTTATGTGAGAGTCTAGGTAGAGCCTAGAGAGCAGGTGAGAGCCAGGGTGAGCCCAGAGAGTACAGTGAGGAGCCCAGTGAGAGCACAGGTGAGAGTCTAGAGAGCTCCAGGTGAGAGTCTGTGCAGAGAGTCCAGCCTGAGGTCCAGGTGAGAGTCTGTGGTGGGAGAGTCCAGGTGAGAGTACAGGTAGGAGTTCAGGTGAGAGCCCAGGTAGAGAGTACAGGTGGGGATTCCAGTGAGAGTCCAGGTGAGAGTCCAGCTGAGTGTCCAGGTGAGAGTCTAGGTGAGAGTCCAGCTGAGTGTCCAGGTGAGAGTCTAGGTGAGAGTCTAGGTGAGAGTACTAGTGAGAGTCTAGGTGAGAGTACAGGTGAGAGTCTAGGTGAGAGTCTAGGTGAGAGTATACGTGAGAAACCAAGAGAGTCTAGGTGGAGGAGTACAGGTGAGTCTAGGTAGAGTGACAGGTGAGAGCTCAGGTGAGAGCTCCAGGGTGAGAGTCTAGGGGTGGAGAGCTCAGGTGAGGTCCAGTAGAGTCCAGCAGGGTGGAGAGTACAGGTAGAGCTCAGTGAGAGCCCAGTAGAGCACAGGTGTATACAGGTGAGAGTACAGGTGATATACAGTGCAGCAGAGCCCAGGGTGAGGCGCAAAGTGAGAGTCTAGGTGAGTGTCTAGATGAGAGTCCAGGTGAGAGTCCAGGTGAGAGTCCAGATGAGAGTCTAGGTGAGAGTCCAGGTGAGAGTACAGGTGAGAGTCTAGGTGAGAGTACAGGTGAGAGTCCAGGTGAGAGTCTAGGTGAGAGTACAGGTGAGAGTCTAGGTGAGAGTCTAGGTGAGAGTACAGGTGAGAGTCTAGGTGAGAGTCTAGTGAGAGTCCAGGTGAGAGTACAGGCGAGAGTCTAGGGAGTACAGGTGAGAGTCTAGGTGAGAGTCTAGGTGAGAGTACAGGTGAGAGTACAGGTGAGAGTACAGGTGAGAGTACAGGTGAGAGTCTAGGTGAGAGTACAGGTGAGTTCTGTGTGAGGGTACAGGTGAGAGCCCAGGTGAGATCCAGGTGGTTGTTTCCAGGTGAGAGCACAGGGTGGGAGAGTCTAGGTGAGAGTCCAGGTGAGAGTACAGGTGAGAGTCCAGGTGAGAGTCCAGGTGAGAGTCTAGGTGAGAGTACAGGTGAGAGTCCAGGAGAGCCTAGGTGAGAGTGTTAGTGAGAGTCTAGGGGTGAGAGTCTAGGCAGAGGCCAGGTGAGAGTCTAGGTGAGTGTGTAGGTCAGAGTTCA
>CM029383.1:9424884-9442384 GCA_017165825.1 Hepsetus odoe | reverse complement strand
CTGGTCTTGGTTCTACTTGTGTTCTCATGGCCCAGTCTTGTTGTGGTTCTACTTGTGTTCTCATGGCCCAGTCTGGTTGTGGTTATAAAATAAACAGTAAAGAGTAAACAACTCTGTAAACAACGCAGTATTTAACAAACAGAACCCGTTAACTCAGCTCCGGAACCAGGAGGCAAGCCTCGTCCCCACCGGTCTAAACCTCGCTGGCTGGAGCGTCAGTCGGCCATGCTCTAAGACCCGGTCCAAGACTGAGAGGCCCAGCGCTGTGCTGACAGTCGGCCCTGAAAGAGCTGACGTGCCGAATCAGTGCTCGGAGCGCCGGGATGCATTCCGCTGTAATGGAGCGAGGTTTCTGGAGATGGTATCTCCTCAGGAACAAAGCGCATTTCACTCTCGCTGCTGAACCTGCAGGTGTCGAAGGAATTTTAGATGTAAGGGTTCTTTCTTTTATTCTGCATGTTTACACCACAGTGAGGCTGATCTGAGAGCAGGGCAGCGGCGCAGTGCGGTGGTTTAAAGCTGCTCTTACACTCTTTCGTACTTTTCTCTCCACAGTGTCCTCAAAGCCATGGACTTCACTTCATCTGAGCCGCCTGCAGCACAGGTAAGCCTGACAGATCTTACAGATCAGTAACTTTAAATGTGAGTTGGGGTGAACAGGTGAAGTGGTGAGTGAGTGTGAGTTTGAATTGAACAGGTAAAGTGGTGAGTGAGTGTGAGTTGGGGGTGAACAGGTGAAGTGGTGAGTGAGTGTGAGTTGGGGGTGAACAGTTGAAGTGGCGAGTGAGTGTGAGTTGGGGGTGAACAGGTGAAGTGGTGAGTGAGTGTGAGTTGGGCGTGTTTGGAGTGGAGCTGTTCTCAGAACAGGTGAAATGCTTGAAGGTAGGGAGGGACGTCCTGCTCTGATAGTGTTCACTTGTTCCACCGTCGGGGAACCGAGAATGAGAACAGTGTGGACCGAGACGTCCTTGTGTGAAGGGACTGTGATGTAACGCTGCGCTTTTTAGAGGAGTGTAGTGAAGGAGAAGGAGGATCAGGCTGTAGGATGGAGATAAAGATCTAGAATCATTGCCACTTGGTTGGTAGGGTGGTCCTCCCTCTCCCCCACGAGTCCTCATTATGGGATGGAACCGCCTAAACCGTTCACCCAGCTTTCAGTTTTCAAGTGTAAACACATCCGCTGAAAGAGAAGAAGCTCTCTGATGTGATCTCTCTAATTTGAATTTTAATTAAACATCAAACATGTGATTATATTTACACAGATGTTGTTTCTTCTCCAAAACGTCCAATTCAGTAAACAAACACACAAATAAACATTCATGAAATGGAAGGACGTCAGGGCCCGATCTGCACCTGACTGAACAGGAGTGGACGTTTCTGCCCAAACTGTCGTGTAATTTGTTCAGTTAAAGATACTTTAAAAGTTTGTCTCGGAAGAAACAAAACAAACATCCCAGGTGACTGGTGTTCTACACGTTCTTATCTGAATTTTCATTCTTTAGGATCCGAGGCCTCTAGAACTGCTGCTGTCCAGGAAGGAGGACGTCCACGGCGACAGAACCGCCAAGCGGCTGAGGGACCGCGAGCAGAGCAGTGAGTGTGGGTTTTTGATGGACTGTGTGGACGAGCCAGTCAAAATAACAAGCTTTGATATTTTTACCAAAAAATGGCACTGTTAAGGAACCTGGGTTCTACACTGATGATGAGAATGAACAACATATAAGCTGATAATACCGGAGGACACAGGTGGACCTGTAGGTTCCCCTGAAGTCCATTTGATCAAGGTACCGTCCCCATCATTGCTCCCCAGGTTCTGGATGTATGACTGGCTCCTGCTGGACTGGACAGACATCTTCATGCTTTCACACTTCACTGTTCCGTCCATCCATCTTCAGAACAGACTCCTTACTTTAGTCTCAACATCTGAGCTGGTCCTCCATTGTTTTTATCCTCCATCACCTTCCCAACATCCAGACCCGTTTCAGCCTAAATGGACACAAACACACAGAAAAGAGGACAGGGGAACTGAAGAGGACAGGGGAGCTGTAGAGGACAGTGGAGCTGAAGAGGACAGGGGAGCTGTAGAGGACAGTGGAGCTGTAGAGGACATTGGAGCTGTAGAGGACAGTGGAGCTGTAGAGGACAGGGGAGCTGTAGAGGACAGTGGAGCTGTAGAGGACAGGGGAGCTGAAGAGGACAGTGGAGCTGTAGAGGACAGGGGAGCTGAAGAGGACAGGGGAGCTGTAGAGGACAGTGGAGCTGTAGAGGACAGGGGAGCTGAAGAGGACAGGGGAGCTGAAGAGGACAGTGGAGCTGTAGAGGACAGGGGAGCTGAAGAGGACAGGGGAGCTGTAGAGGACAGTGGAGCTGAAGAGGACAGGGGAGCTGTAGAGGACAGGGGAGCTGAAGAGGACAGGGGAGCTGTAGAGGACAGTGGAGCTGGAGAGGACAGGGGAGCTGTAGAGGACAGGGGAGCTGAAGAGGACAGGGGAGCTGTAGAGGACAGTGGAGCTGTAGAGGACAGTGGAGCTGGAGAGGACATTGGAGCTGTAGAGGACAGTGGAGCTGTAGAGGACAGGGGAGCTGTAGAGGACAGGGGAGCTGAAGAGGACAGTGGAGCTGTAGAGGACAGGGGAGCTGAAGAGGACAGGGGAGCTGTAGAGGACAGTGGAGCTGTAGAGGACAGGGGAGCTGAAGAGGACAGGGGAGCTGAAGAGGACAGTGGAGCTGTAGAGGACAGGGGAGCTGAAGAGGACAGGGGAGCTGTAGAGGACAGGGGAGTTGTAGAGGACAGGGGAGCTGTAGAGGACAGTGGAGCTGAAGAGGACAGGGGAGCTGTAGAGGACAGTGGAGCTGTAGAGGACAGTGGAGCTGTAGAGGACAGTGGAGCTGGAGAGGACAGTGGAGCTGTAGAGGACAGTGGAGCTGGAGAGGACAGTGAACGACAGTTCCAGGTTCTCTATAAACAGGAGATCAAACCAGGCAGGAACCTACCAACCAGTCCTGCTGTTGTCTCTCCTAACAGTGAACCGGGCCTGGGTTTGGTTCACCCAGCAGGAGGTGAGTTAAGCTACTTGGGTCAGCGTCCACTTTCTGTATGAGCGGAGAGCTGGAGAGAGACGCTTGCGGAGGACAAACTTCGGTTCTTGACCTGATGTGTCTTCATAACTTCTTCTTCTCTGCAAAGCAGCTTTATTCCGCTCGGAGAGAAATAAACAAAAGCTGCAGAAACAGGTAGTGACGAGAAAGGTTTGGAGGCGACGGTCTTTAAGGTCACTTTGTGTGTGTGTGTGTGTGTGTGTGTGTGTGTGTGTGTGTGCAGGCCTGAGGCTTGGAGGAACCTCACTCTTTGTTCCTGAAGAGCTAAATGATAATGAAGCTGCATCCTCTTACGCTTCTCATCTCCTGTGGCTGCCCTTTTCAGCATTCAGTGTGTGTGCGTGTGTGTGTGTGTGCATGTGTGTGTGTGTGTGTGTGTGTGCGTGTGTGTGTGTGTGTGTGTGGAAATGTCATGCCTCTGGACTGGCCCATGGAGATCAGGGTCATTAGCATTTAATGACCCTGATAAAGTAAGGGAAACTCCACCCAATATTTCAAAAATTCTGTTTTTATTTTTGGCCAAACAAAGCCACACCCACATCTGCTCTACCTTAATGGGGGGCCAGAGGGGGTGGAGATTACATTTTGGGGGTTAAAGTGATTTTGGGTGACTATTGATGATTGGAGACAAGGTTAGAGAAGCAAGGTTGTGTTGGTTTGGACGTCCAGAGGAGAGACGAGGAGTAGATCAGGAGGAGGATGTGGAGGATGGAGCTGCCAGGAAAGAGGAGAAGAGGAAGGACAAAGAGGAGGTTCATAGATGTGGTGAGAGAGGACATGCTGGTGTTTGGTTTGAAGGTGGAAGATGCAGTGGACAGGAAGAAATGGAGATGGTTAATCCGCTGTGGCAACCTCTAAACGGGAGCAGCCGCAAGAAGAAGAAGAAGAAGAAGAAGACTGACGATACTGTTAGCAAGGTAGCTGTAGATATCTACCCGCTGTTCTCTTTCCAACACAAACCCACTGTCGGGGACGTATCTAGAACCTCCAGAAGGACTAAATGACGTTCTCCCCTCAATTACTTGGTTGTGTCCAGAACACAGTGGCGGTTTCCTCCTTCTGATGATGCTGGTGGGCAGGAGGACTTCAGTGGGACGGTGGGAGAGCTCGCTCATTTACCCACCTACCACAAAGAGCAGCTTCCTGATTGGACCGTTTAACTCCGTTATTTCCATCCAGGAAAGATGAAGCAGAACTGCAGAACCTAAAACAAAACATGTTTAAAAGGCTCTGAACGTGGCAGGAATATATTTTTAGTTCATTATTGGGTATTTTTAGCTGATTTTATTTTTAAAAGGCCTTTTAATAGCATGATTTTATTTTAAGCAGAAATTCTTTTTTTATTTGTATGAATGTATTTTATTATTTATTAGTGAGAGATAGCTACTTCATTAAGTTCGTTTCTGGGTAATAATGTTAAAGAAGGACAGCAGCAATGAGGTCTTTTCTATTTTTTTTCAAGCTTTATTTCAACATTAAACACAACGTGTATAAAACGAATAAAACATGAAGTGAGAAGAACAGGGAAGCAGAAAGAGACAGATCGAAGGAAATAATGGGACTGTCAAATCAGTGAATGTCTTCTGTCCTGCAGGGTCTGCAGGAGACAAGGATAAAGTCTCTCTGGTGGACAGTCCCCAGCGTCTTCCTGCCACGCCCGTCCCCACCAGCACCACGCGGGGTTCTCCCCCTCAGCCGCTCATGCGGACGGGCACCGCTACCTCTGAGTCCGCCGCCAGTGCCAACGGCGCCCACCCCTTCTCCCCCATGGGGCCCGACTTCTTCACGCCCGCCGTGGGCAGCGTGGGCACCACCTTCGCCCCGCTGGCAGGAAAGATGGCCCTCAGCTCACTGCTCCAGCGGCAGCTCATGCAGAACTTCTACTCCAAAGCCCTGCAGGTACCAGCAGGAACGGTTCTGACCCGGGTTCTGACGGGACCCTGCTGTGGATTCTGTGCAGTTCCGAGTCCAGATTTGTCCTGAATCTGAAGACAGCACGAAACACAGATCAGAGTAGTGTTAAAAAAGGGCAAAGAAAAGATGCACAACAAAATTTGAAATGAAATGATAATTAAATAATACATTAACAAATATGCGCTTTTGGCCTAAAATAAAATGCTCTGCCTAATTAAAAGGGTCAAAATAAAATAAGAAATTAAAACTCGATATGTTTTTAGTCTATATAGGTTCTTTTTCTTCGCTAGCATTCATTCTGTGTTTTATTCCTGTTTTTTAAATCAATTCTTAATTCACAATATCATATTTTTTTAATCATTTATATTTATTAATGTATCACATATGCATTTACTAAGTCAATTTTATTGTTTTAAATCATGTATATTTTTTATGTAATGTGTAATGTTATTTTGTAAATAATTATATTCATAATGATTTCTTAAAATGATCTTTAATGTGTTGATCTTTAATATGTTGATCTTTAATGTGTTGATCTTTAATATGTTGATCTTTAATGTGTTGATCTTTAATATGTTGATCTTTAATGTGTTGATCTTTAATGTGTTGTGTTTTTCTTCACTGATGTTTTTATCCAGTAACAGGTTCATGGTATTTAGGTGTCCAGCGTTTTTCTAAATCCAGGTTGTTGATGCCCCTCTTTCCCTGCAGGACAGTTCGGCGGGTGCCCTGCTGTTCGCCCCCCAGCACTACTCCTCCAGCCCCCTGCCCGCCGCCAGTCCCGATACCAACGGGACGGTGCCTTCGCCCAGCCGCTCGGACGTCGCCGGCAGCGTCTCGGAGGGGGAGGAGATGGACACGGCCGAAATCGCCCGGCAGGTGAAGGAGCAGCTGATCAAACACAACATCGGGCAGCGAGTGTTTGGACACTACGTCCTGGGTCTGTCCCAAGGCTCCGTCAGTGAAATCCTGGCCCGACCCAAACCCTGGAGCAAACTGACCATCCGCGGGAAAGAACCGTTCCACAAGATGAAGCAGTTCCTCTCCGACGAGCAGAACATCCTGGCCCTCAGGAGCATTCAGGGACGGCAGAGAGGTAAAGACCAACACTCTGTCCTCCCAGCGGGACACTGTCCTCTGCCTACCTGCATTTACAAAAAACATATCAGTTTATAGACACACAGCACTCTGCAAAAGTCTTCACTCCCCTATACTCTGGAGTGTTCTGTAGTGTTGTTGGTGTAAAAACCCTGTTTCCTGTCGGACGGTCTGATCTTCATCAGCTTGAGGATTAAATTAAACTGGAACTGGAAATGTTTTGGAGCTCCAGGCTGTAAAGTGTCTAAAGATACAAGGTTCTAGATAAAGGGGTTCCACCCACTTAGTGTTCAGCATCAGCAGTAAATGATGCTGAGTTAGATGCTTTGTTCTGCTTGAAGGTTCAGATGTAGATCACTGTGTGTGTGAGTGTGTGTGTGTGTGTGTGTGTGTGTGTGTGTGTGTGTGTGTTAAATACAGTGGATGTATTGTTGAGAGTTCACAGGAACTTCATTTTGTTTTATTTCATTTTTGCACCCCCGGGTCCTGTAGGCTGTTCGCTCGGTGGGACGGGGAGGGTTCAGTCAGGCTGACTGTGTTTCGTCCGGGCCTGGTCTCTGGAGGCAGGTGGTTTTGGGGTGAGGTTTGAGGAGAAAGGAGGGTCATTTCTTCTTTAGAGCTCTTCTTCAAAGCATCTGTCTAAGTTTTAGAAAAGACCTTCAAGCTTTTCCAAGGGGCACTCTTGCTTTCTTACTTTTATTCTCACTCTGCGCTGCTTGTTTTCCAACAGAGAACCCAGGCCAGAACATGAACAGAGCGTTTCAGAACATTCCCAAGCGGAGAACCGGCTCAGAACGCTCCTCTAAGCCAGGTCTGTGCCAAGCCTTCCCTTCACTGTGGAGTGGGCTGTCTCTGTGTCGTGAAGGTCTGTGTGTCCCCCTGTCCCAATCTCTGTCTCCGGCCTGGGGTCTGTTGGGAGACGAGTGGATGCAGTGATTGCCGTGATAGGCAGACGCTGAACATGTGGAAATGATAAACTAAGCAGAACTGCAGGAAAGCTAGTCGATTATTGAACAAAATTCAAGCAGATTTTATTTGTTTACTTATAAAAAATCACCTGAGGTGGATATTAATTGTTTAATTTAAAATGATGTACTACTGACAGACTGTAATACACTGCAGGAAGTGTAGGGGGCGATACGGGCTGTGCTGTTTCGTTTCTCTGACTAAGAAACTGCTGCTTTTACTGATGTATCTGCTGCAATAGTACAGAGGTACAGCTCACATCTCCATGGAAACGCTTATTTTTTGATCCCTTTCTTTCTGCGTTGAGAGGCGAACGCTGTCACTGTGAGCTTTTCTCTTCATAACTGATGTCCTTCATGTACGAAAGTGAACGTAACAGCAGGCGCTCTGAGGGATGGACGTGTTAAAGGAGGAGTGTAAATTAAAGGGCAGATAGACGACATTAAAGGGTTAATGCTTCACTTTAAGGATCTCTGAGGCTGAAACTACTAAAAAGCGATAGTTCATGTGTTCACATTACTTTATGACTGAAAAGTCCTTTGAAGTTAACTTTGTCCAGGATCACAGTGTCAACCAGCTGTGTGTGTGTGTGTGTGTGTGTGTGTGTGTGTGTGTGTGTGTGTGTTGTGTGTGTGTGTGGTGTGTGTGTGTGTGTGTGTGTGTGTGTGTGTGTGTGTGTGTGTGTGTGTGTGTGTGCGGGTGTGTCCTTGAGGCAGGCCTACAATGTAGCCAAACTGTAACTGGTGGTTCAGTTTCCCAGAGGGCAGCACTGTGGGTGGTTAGCCACCCAGTGTGTGTGTGTGTGTGTGTGTGTGTGTGTGTGTGTATATGTGTAGGACAGAGCATTACTTCCACCTCGCACATGCCCAGCTGCTCTCTTCACACACCAGTGAGTCTGACCTTGCCCCACTGCCCACTGCTCATGGTCCATAGTGGACATACACACTTACACACACACACACACACACACACACACACAGGCTGCTTCATAATGACATTTAGATACTTATACACATGCAAACGTGTTTGTTGTAATTGTAATGTCCCGTTTTATATGTGTATATGTATCTAAATGTCATTATGATGCAGTGTGTGTGTGTGTGTGTGTGTGTGTGTGTAATAAATAATAATTTGCTATTTGTATTATTTTTAAGTACCTCTTCTACATGTAGTAGTAATATACCCAAAACAAATACACACACACACACACACACACACACAAATGGATCAGTTTCCTCCATGTCTTTTTCGGTGTCCAGATGTTTACAGAGGCAGTACAGTGGCTGCAGTAGAATCAGATGGGGATATAATAAATAATATAATAAATAATATTATTAAGGACGGGGCTGCAGTAATGACTGGACACTTTAAAACCACAGGGTTTTCTGAATACTGAACACACCCTTCCTTCTTCTAAAATATAGATTCACACTGTGTGTGTGTGTGTGTGTTTGTGTGTGTCGGGGGAGGGAGTGTTATTTCCTGAAGCTTGCAAACATTCAGTCACACCTCCCTGTGGCCTTCACACACTCTTCACCCCACTTATCTCTCTCTCTCTCTCTCTCTCTCTCTCTCTCTCTCTCTCTCTCTCTCTCAGGTAACATCACCACCAGGATCCGGACCCCTGATGGAGGTTCAGATGAGGCCATTAAGTCCATCCTGGAGCAGGCTAAGAGGGAGCTGCAGGTACAGAAAGGTGAGTCCATCAGATCAGTGTGTCTGATCCTGCAGGACTGGCTGTTTATCACATTCACTGATGATCCCACTGCTCTTATTGCCACGGTAACACTGGGCCTGTTTCGCTGCATACACAGCACCCATTTCCATGCCTACAAGGAACTTATTTTTTGGTTACGCTATATCTATCTCCATGGTTACACTGTGTTCATTTCCATGTGTTTTGTCTATTTAAAAATGTCCACTGAAATACTCCTGTTGTGTCAAAAGAGTAACAGTCGTCCTAATGCAGTCCTTCTGTCTGTCTCTGCAGTTGAAAGCGTCCAGCCGCTCTCGTCCTCTTCCGACGAAAACCTTCGCTCCATTCTGGATCAGGCACGGAGGGAGATGGAGCTCCAGCAGGGGGCGCTGGAACCAGGGCCGAAGGCTGAAGTCTCCCTGCTGGGCTCTAAGCTGCTGTCCTCGCCGCTGTCCAGCCTGCCGTACTCTCCACTCGCCCTGAACCTGAAAAGAACCATGGACTCAGGGAAGCGGGAGAGCAGCGAGGGGGCGCTTTCCGAGGGCAGCCGGAATCCAGACGCGTCGTGGAGGGAACAGTGGTGGAACACGATTCAGTCTGAGCGACGTGGACTCACACTGATGTCCTCCAACGAGGACACACACGGTCAGGAGGACAGCAAGGAGGTGCAGACTTTATTTCACACAATAAAGACATCAAACAACCAAACATTCTCAACACATTTGTTTCCAAGAAGTGTAAAGAAAAAAATAGATTTAGGAACTTTTCCATTTCAAATAGCTCTGAATTTCCCCCGGGGTCCAAAAATGTCATTCTATTATTGTAATCTGTCAATCCAGAATGAAGCGTTCGGATCCATTTTCCTGACCCCATTATGAATTTTTTTATTAGTGTTGTTGTTGTTTATTATTATTGCCCCACTCAGCGATGATCCAGCTCCACAATGAACTGTCCTTTGTACCCACAGTTGAAGCCCCAGCGTCTGAGCAGCGCCGCTCTTGTGGCCGCTGCAGCCCCCAGCTCCTCCCTGGACTGCTGGAAGGACTGGCCCAGTGCCGAATCCCCGTTCTCTCCATTTTCCCAGAGTTCTGAGCTCAGTGTCCCCATGGCCGGGGGGTCCGGCTCTGAGACGCCCCACAGCAGCCCGCTGCCCTCCTGCCCCCTGCTGGCCATCATTAAAACGGGCAGCAAACCCGTCGTCGCCCCACTGACCCCAGAGCAGTACGAACACTACATGTACCAGGACGTGGACACGGTGGAGTTGACGCAGCAGATCAAAGACAAACTGGCCAAAAACGGCATCTGCCAAAGAGTCTTCGGCGAGAAGGTGGGGGACACTTTCCGTCTCTGATAAAGATCCAGCCGTTAGACCTTTATAACCCTAATGCCCTAGCCTCACCAACATTCAGTCACTGACTCCCTTTCCCTGAGTTCACAATGGCCAGTAGTCACTTTCACTTTCACCTCAGTTTATGTGAAATTCAATATGTATTCTCTCCTTTCTCCTGGTGTGTGTGTGTGTGTGTGTGTGTGTGTGTGCGCGCGCGTGTGCGTACAGGTCCTGGGTCTGTCTCAGGGCAGTGTGAGTGACATGCTGTCTCGGCCGAAGCAGTGGAGTAAACTCACTCAGAAAGGCCGAGAGCCGTTCATCCGAATGCAGCTGTGGCTCAACGGAGAAAACACACACCAAACACACGGTACGCTCACTCTGTATTACTGTACTTGTGAGGACTTCCATTGACTGGCGTGATGGTTTAACCTGCACGTAAACCCAGCTCGAACCTTTACCAACAGCCTTCCTGTTCTTTCACTTTTCATAAAACAGAAGGAAAAACAATGTCTCTATTGCAATGATGACATTACTCCACTTAACCCATCTCCACGGTTACACTGTACATGTTTCCATGGTTACACTGCACACATCTCCATTGTTACACTGTGCACATTTCCGTGGTTACACTGCTAACATTACCATGGTTAAACTGCACACATTACCATGGTTACACCTGTTTCTATTGTAACACTGCACACATCTCCATGGTTACACTGCACACATCGCCATGGTTACACTGCACACATCTCCATGGCTGTGCTGCAAACATTTTCTACGTTACTTTAAACCTTTAAACCTAAAATGAAAAAGGACTTTATAAGTGCATGTAATAAGTATAATCAATAATGAAAGAATGAACAGGGATGTCTGTCTGTACTGCGGTGTCCGGGGCTTAAACTGTGGTTTATTTGCTTTAATATTTTCATCGGTGACCTGCTTTTGGAAGGTGGGTCTGTTATTAGTGAGGGGGAGGGGGAGGGTGATTTAGCCTGTAGCGTGTTAGCATTAGAAACCCTTGGGTTTTTCCTCCCCGAGCTGCTCTAATCGATGAGCCCGTTATTTGCGCGACGTATGATAATTACCCCACTGTCCTCGCGTCCCACTGGCCATCAAGCCACAGCGGCTCATTAATATGCAAATATTGGGCGGATGGTGTGATGAATGGGCTGCCGGCGGAGCGAGTGATGAATTATACGCGTCTGTCCTACATTAACCAGCCTTTCTCCATCATTCTCACAAATTAGGCAGAGCGAGACATAGAACGGAGTGATGAGAACAGCTGGGGGGAGGAGAGGGGGATGGGAAATGGACGAGTTTTAAAGTGGAACTGGAGCTTAAAAAACCCTCCTGTCTTTTCTTCAGAGAGAGAGAGAGAGAGAGAGAGAGAGAGAGAGAGAGAGAAAGATAAAGTGTAGAAAAAGAGAGTCAGAAGAAAAGAGAGATATAAAAGGGGGAGCAAGGTAAGGAGTGAGAGAGAATAAATGGGGGAGTAAATTTCTCACACAATTAAAATAATCTTCTTCTGCCTGCTTCCAGTGAATCGCCTGTCTCCATGTCTTCCTGTCCTCTACATCTTCTTTCACACTGTCCCCCTGCATGTCCTCTCACCACATCCGTTAACCTCCTCTTTATAAAGCCATTAACCTCACACACGCAGTACAGACACACGCAGTACAGACACACACACTCAGTACAGACGCACACACTCAGTACAGGCACACACTCAGTACAGACACACTCAGTACAGACACATTCAGTACAGTCACACACACTCAGTACAGACACACTCAGTACAGACACACTCAGTACAGACACATTCAGTACAGTCACACACACTCAGTACAGTCACACACACTCAGTACAGACACACTCAGTACAGACGCACTCAGTACAGACACACACACTCAGTACAGACACACTCAGTACAGACACACGCAGTACAGACGCACACTGAGTACAGACACACTCAGTACAGACACACACACTCAGTACAGACACACTCAGTACAGACACACACAGTACAGACACACACAGTACAGACACACACTCAGTACAGACGCACTCAGTACAGACGCACTCAGTACAGACACACACACTCAGTACAGACACACTCAGTACAGTCACACACTCAGTACAGACACACTCAGTACAGACACACTCAGTACAGTCACACACACTCAGTACAGACACACTCAGTACAGTCACACTCAGTACAGACACACACACTCAGTACAGACACACACACTCAGTACAGACACGCAGTACAGACGCACACTGAGTACAGACACACTCAGTACAGACACACTCAGTGCAGGCACACACAGTACAGACGCACTCAGTACAGACACACACAGTACAGACACACACACTCAGTACAGACACACACTCAGTACAGACACACACACTCAGTACAGACACACTCAGTACAGACACACTCAGTACAGACACACACACTCAGTACAGACACACACACTCAGTACAGACACACTCAGTACAGACACACACTCAGTACAGACACACACACTCAGTACAGACACACTCAGTACAGACACACACACTCAGTACAGACACACACACTCAGTACAGTCACACACACTCAGTACAGACACACTCAGTACAGTCACACTCAGTACAGACACACACACTCAGTACAGACACACACACTCAGTACAGACACACTCAGTACAGACACACTCAGTACAGACACACACACTCAGTACAGACACACACACTCAGTACAGACACACACTCAGTACAGACGCACGCAGTACAGACGCACACTGAGTACAGACACACTCAGTACAGACACACACGCTCAGTACAGACACACTCAGTACAGACACACACAGTACAGACACACTCAGTACAGACACACACTCAGTACACACACAGTACAGACGCACTCAGTACAGACACACACACAGTACAGACACACACACTCAGTACAGACACACACACTCAGTACAGACACACACACTCAGTACAGACGCACACGCAGTACAGACACACACTCAGTACAGACACACACTCAGTACAGACACTCAGTACAGACACACACTCAGTACAGACGCACTCAGTACAGACGCACTCAGTACAGACGCACTCAGTACAGATACACACTCAGTACAGACACACTCAGTACAGTCACACACTCAGTATAGACACACTCAGTACCGACGCACACTCAGTGCAGACAAAGTACAGTGGAGCAGTGGTGGTCTAGTGTTGAGGGACGAGGCCCCAGGATCAGAAGGGTGTGGGTTTGAATCCCAGACCAGTAGGTTGCCCTGAGGTACCCTTGATCAAGGTCCCGTGCCTGTCACTGCTCCCCGGGCGCTTTCAATAGCTGCCCCCTGCTGCACGGTGTGTGTGGGTAAATACAGAGGTGTCATTTGTTTGTGGTTCACTGTGTGCTGAATAGTCACTTTCACCTTCACTTCACACACTCAGTACTGATGCATTCAGTATTGACTGTACAAATATTGTAAAAATCCTCTGAGTGTGTGTGTGTGTGTGCGCATAGCTCTGATTCCTGGAGAAGTCGGGATGACCTTCAGCAGAGCATTTCTACAGAGACTAATGAGGGTCATTCAATGCCCTCAACCTCACACACACACACACACACACACACACACACACACACACACACACACACACACACACACACACACCCTGGAGGAAGGCTTCTTTTAGCCTGAGTTGAGTGTGCTGTCCTAATGAGGGTTAGTGAGAACAGGAGATATGGAGGACACACACTTGAAAAGACAACACACACACACACACACACAAACACACACACATCTAAGGACACCAGAAACCAGAAATTCAACGCGTTAAACAGAATCCAGTATAAATATTTTCTCTCTCACAATTCAGAGAATTTGGGACTGAGTAAAACTCCAGGTATTGGATGGAAGTGTATGTGTGTGTGTGTGTGTGTGTGTGTGTGTGTGTGTGTCTGTGTTCAGTCGGCCAGATTTTGTGGGCAGGATTATGATTTATGTAAGTATATTCAATCATTTACTATACCTTAAATATATTACATTACTGTGCAGTGCTTTACATTACTTCATTATTTTACAGAACTTTGCTTGAAAACTGTGTGAAGTTTTGGTTCCTGATTTATGGAGAGTAGAAACAGAGCAGTTCTGCCCCCACTGCCTGATTTTGCCAATCATACACTCCTAGCTGTGTGTGTGTGTGTGTGTGTGTGTGTGTGTGTGTGTGTATCTGTGTACGTATACCTGTGTGTGTGTGTTTGTATATGTGTGTGTGTGTGTGTGTGTGTGTGTTTTGTGAGCATGCATCCACATGGTCAGCAGTAACCAGCTGTGTGGCCAGATGTGGCCACCCCCCACTACACACACACACACACACACACACACACACACACTCACACACACTGCCATTGCTGGTTGCTTTTTAGCATGTCAGAGAGACACAATGTCATCCCTGCTTCCATCCTTCCAGCACGCTCGCACGCACGCGCACACACACACACACACACACACACAGTGCCGGCAGTCAGGCTGTCACCAGGCCGTGTGTGTGTCTGGCTGTAGATCTGATCTGACTGCTCGCGCTCGGTCTGTCCCTGCAGCTTCACACACACTAATCAGAGCTGACGGCCTCTCCGCTGCTCTCTCACTGCCACACACACACACACACACACACACACACACACAAAACAAGAACCAGAACAGTAATGTTGGAGTTTGGGTCCCAATTCTGCTTCTTTAGGACGGGAGCTGTGAGGGTGAAGTTGTTTATGATAGAAACACACTCAGTGCTCAGATGTACACTCTGATACCTTTACACTGCTGTGTGTTCGTGCTGTAATGATGATATCTATGATGATGATCATTAGCTGGAACAGGGAGGGTTTGGGCTGAAGCTGTTCCCTCAGCCAATCAGCAGGCCAGGTTTCTGGATGGTTTAAATTGCAGACAAGAGGTTTTTGCTCTTATAAGATCTGATGTTCACAAGTCATTTTTAGTGCAATAAAACCGTAAATGTCTTTCGTTTTGATGTCAAGCTGTGTGATCTGAGTGTCCCTGTCCTGTCCCCAAAGGGGACGCTCGCCATAACTCTATCCTATAACTCGATCTACCTACCTATCTATCTGTCTGTCTCTCTGTCTTTTTGTCTGTATGATGTGAGTGTCCTTGTCCTCTTCACAGAGTTCACTCCTAAAACGTCCGCCAGCTGCAGTCCGGCGCCGGAGTCTCCCGTCAGTTCTGCTGAAGAGTCTGTTAAAAGTCAGCTGGAGGATCAGAGCATCCAGCCTGCTGACCGAGAGTCCACCGACGCGTCCGAGTCCCAGATGGACACACCCCTCCCCCTGCCCGTCCCAGGACACTCTGGACTCAGCATCCAGGAAATGGTAGCCATGTCCCCAGAGCTGGACACATATGTCATCACCAAGAAAGTCAAAGAGGTCCTCACTGACAATAACCTGGGTGAGACAGACTGTGTCCTGCTAAAACATACTGTCTGTCTGTCTATCTGTCTGTCTAGATTTAGATCTCAAAACCATGGATTGACCTGATCTTTTGTGAATGTCCCTCAGAGTGGACCCTGCAGGTCACATTGCCTCCACACTTAAACAGACCTCGGGGACGGTTTATGGACAGCAGGTTGATGACAGGCTCTCAAATAAAAGACAAAACAGTTTACATCTCTGCTTCTGTCTGGTAACCAGGCCCTCTTTCATCACGGAGCTAAATCGGGTCTGGTGTCACCAAGCAGAGGTGTGCAGTGTCTCTGCGGTAAAGGACGTTTGGAGGAGACGCTGTCCTGTCCTTCAGCATTTAATGGTGGTTTCCTCTGACCGTGTCCCTCTGTAATTAATGAGGGTTGGAGCGGCAGAGTCGGACAGGTTCTTTCTCCTTCATGTGGTTTTTATAAACTCCACCTTTTGTCCAGAATAGATGTAGTGGATTAGTCTGGGACGGCCTCCTGCTCCCTAGTGGTTAGGGTGTTGGCCGCATGATCGGCAGATCGGGGGTTCGAACCCCTTCCCGATGGGTTGCCCTGAGGTGCCCTTGAGCAAGGTGCCGTCCCGCTCCTCCCTGCGATGGGCTGGCGACCTGTCCAGGGTGCGTCCCCCGTCCTCGCCCTGTGTGCGCTGGCTTGGACTCCAGCACTCCCCCGCGACCCCGTTTGGGACAAGCGGCAGATAATGGATAATGGATGGCCTCCTGCTCCACTCATTTCTCACGTTCGTTTTTTTCTTCAAGGCTGAGACAACTTTTCTGAGCTTTTTTCTGAGCTTTCCACCACACCAAGGTTTGGAAACGTACTCTTCAAAAACGTAGCTCAGAGGAGAACTCCAGCACTTTTCCAAAATTTCCCCCAGAATTCAGTGTGAATTCAGTGGGTTCGGTTCTGATTCCCTCTCCCGTGGTGGAGAACTGACCCACACGTCCCAAATGTATGTATTTTCTGTCCCCCAGTGAAGCTCCAGGTGTCTCGAGTGTCTCTATGGGACGGGAATGATTGTCTGACGTTAAACGTCTGGTTCCATTAGCGCACACTAGGAAGTTTAGCCCCTCCCATTCCACCTACACAGTATTAGCCCCTCCCATTCCACCTACACAGTATTAGCCCCTCCCATGCATCTTGAAGTAGTAAAGTGTGAACTGCTTTTTGTCTGAAGCACAGTACAGGGCAGCCAATCGGAACAGACCTCATTTGCATATCAACACAAACTGTGGTTACAGAAAAAATAGATTTAATTAAAAGTCATTAAAACAAATATCAGCAGAGAATAGACACACATGAATGAAGTAAGGATGAATCAATGACATTAAATAATAAAGGAACTAAATCACACAGTGGAGGTTCTGTTCTGGGGCAGCGGTGGTCTGGTGGTGAGGGAGTTGCCCCTTATTGGAAGATTGTGGGTTCGATTCCCCACCAGTAGGTTGTCCTGATGTACCCTTGAGCAACGTACCGTCCCCGTCACTGCTCCCCGGGCGCTTTCGATAGCTGCTCACTGCTGCATGGTGTGTGCATGGGTTAAATGCAGAGGTCCAGTTTCGTTGTGGTTCACTGTGTGCTGTGCTGTGACCTCACAATGACAAGGGTTGTCACTTTCACTTTCACTGTTCGGGAGGTTCTGTTCAGGGGAAAGCCCATTTTGAGTCACTGGAGCGGTTCTGAATGGATCTGATCACCTGGAATGATCATCATCAGCATTGCTAGGACTGCACACACAGTACAGAGGCCAATGTGTGTGTGTGTGTGTGTGTGTGCAGGTCAGCGTCTGTTTGGCGAGAGTATTTTGGGTCTGACCCAGGGCTCGGTCTCTGACCTGCTGGCCCGACCCAAACCCTGGCACAAACTGAGCCTGAAGGGCCGAGAGCCGTTCGTCCGGATGCAGCTGTGGCTCA
>CM029383.1:9344884-9422384 GCA_017165825.1 Hepsetus odoe | reverse complement strand
ACACCTGTGACGTGCTGAGCCTGCACACACAGGCACCACGCGCACACACACGCTCACACACACACACAGGCACGCACACACACACACGGGCTGCGCACACACAGGCACTGCGCACACGGGCACGCGTGCACACACACACACACACACACACACACGACACACACACACACACAGGCACACACACATGCTGACTGCCTTACACACACAGCACACACACAGGCCTGCAGCACACACACACGCACACACACACACACACAGGCACACACACACACGCACACACACACACACAGCACACACACACACACACACACAGGCTGCCTTTTACACACACACACACACACACACACACACACACACACACACACACACGCACACACAGGCACATGCACGCTTGCACACACACACATGCACATGCACACACACACACACACACACACACACACGGGCTGCGCGCACACAGGCACACGCACACACACACACACAGGCACACGCACACACACACACAGGCACATGCTGCGCACACACACACTGCACACACACACACTGGGCACATGCACTCCACCACACACTACGCTTTGCACACAGGCACACACAGGCACACACACACACACACACACAATTTTGCATGCCTTTACCTGCAGCTCACACACACACACACACACAGGTGCCACTGCGCGCACACACACACACACACACACAGACGGACACACACACAGACACGCACACACACACACACAGGCACGCGCACACACACACACACAGGCACACAGCGCACACACACACACAGGCGCGCTTGCGCTGCAGCGCACACACACACACACAGGCACACGCATGCGACACACACAGCGTAACACAGACACACACACACACACAGGGCACCACGCGCACACACTGCAGCTCACACACACACACACAGGCACGCGCACACACACACACACACACACACACACACACACACACACACACACACACACACACCTGAGGGCACACACACACCTTGGCACAGGCAGACACACTGCATACACACACACAGACTGCGCACACACACACACGCACACACACACACGCACACACACACGCACACACACACACAGGCACACACACGCACACAGCACACACACACACACACACAGGCACACACACACACACAAGCTGCTTTTACAGTCACACACACACACACACACACACACAGGCGCACACACACGAGCACGCGCACACACACACTTGCGCCACTGCACCTGCGCTTTTTTACACATATATTCAACTTGATCCAGCTGTTCACATTTTTTCTATCTATTTATTTCTATTTTCAATTCTATTTTCCATTTTCTATCAACTAAGACTTCTACATTATTTTCTGATATATCAAAGAAGTAAAGTAAATTTTCAGGATGCTCTGGAAGTTCTGAATGTTCTGGATGTTCTGTATGTTCTGAATGTTCAGGATGCTCTGGAAGTTCTGAATGTTCTAAATGTTCAGGATGCTCTGGAAGTTCTGAATGTTCTGGATGTTCTGGATGTTCATGATGTTCTAAATGTTCAGGATGCTCTGGAAGTTCAGGATGCTCTGGAAGTTCAGGATGTTCTGGATGTTCAGGATGTTCTGGAAGTTCTGAATGTTCAGGATGTTCAGGATGTTCAGGATGCTCTGGAAGTTCTGAATGTTCAGGATGTTCTGGATGTTCAGGATGACTGAATGTTCCTGAATGTTCAAAGTGTTCAGGATGTTCAGGATGCACTGGAAGTTCTAAATGTTCAGGATGCTCTGGAAGTTCTGAATGTTCAGGATGTTCAGGATGCTCTGGAAGTTCTGAATGTTCTGAATGTTCAGGATGTTCAGGATGCTCTGGATGTTCAGGATGTTCTGAATGTTCTGGATGTTCTGGATGTTTTGAATGTTCTGGATGTTCTGGATGTTCAGGATGTTCTGGAAGTTCTGAATGTTCAGGATGTTCAGGATGCTCTGGAAGTTCTGAATGTTCAGGATGCCCTGGAAGTTCTGAATGTTCAGGATGTTCAAGTGCTCTGGAAGTTCACAGATGTTCTGAATGTTCGGATATTCAGGATGCTTTGAATCATTCAGGATGTTCTGAATGTTCTGGATGTTTTGAATGTTCTGGATGTTCTGGATGTTCAGGATGTTCTGGAAGTTCTGAATGTTCAGGATGTTCAGGATGCTCTGGAGATTCTGAATGTTCAGGATGTTCAGGATGTTCAGGATGCACTCTGGAAGTTCTGATGTTCAGGTTGCTCTGGAAGTTCTGAATGTTCAGGATGTTCAGGATAACTCTGGAAATTCTGAATGTTCTGAATGTTCAGGATGTTCAGGATGTCTGGAAGTTCTGAATGTTCAGGATGTTCAGGATGCTCTGGAAGTTCTGAATGTTCAAAATGTTCAGGATGTTCAGGATGCACTGGAAGTTCTGAATGTTCAGGATGCTCTGGACGTTCTGAATGTTCAGGATGTTCAGGATGCTCTGGAAGTTCTGAATGTTCTGAATGTTCAGGATGTTCAGGATGCTCTGGATGTTCTGTATGTTCTGAATGTTCTGGAAGTTCTGGATGTTCAGGATGTTCTGAATGTTTCCATGTTTGATCCGAGGTGTGGTTTTGTTGTTTTAGGTCCCGTATCCGGCGGGAGCTGTTTTTAGAGGAGATCCAGGCAGCGGCGGGCGGCAGAGTCGGGCTGGACGGCGAGAGCAGCTGCAACGGCACCGAGTCTGACAGCAGGGGATCCGGCCAGGAGGAGTCCAACCCAGACGAGTCAGGCATCGCCACGGTGACTGGTGGGCATGGAGACGCCCTCTTCAGCTTCGCAGAGTCGTCCTCGTCGTCCCGCAGCCCCGGGGACAGCAGCCTGCGGCGGAAGAAAGCAGCAAACCTGAACAGCATCATCCACCGTCTGGAGAAGGCGGCCAATCGAGACGAGTGGGAATTCTGAGACGCTTGCAGACTCTCCAAATCAAAAAAGTTTTTTTTCTTAATTGATGTTTAGTGAAGCACTTAGGACCCTGCTGTCCACATCATTGGTCCAGACAGTGCCGACAGAGCTCGAGCTCTCGTTCACAAAGCTGTCCAGAGTCCAGACAGCCAGGCTAAAGCCATCTCAGTTCACCTGTAATGCTCGGACTGTTACTTTAGACTCCTTCCCTCCTTTTATGGGCCGTTAAAAAACGGTCTCCAAGCAAAAGCACTTGAGCGATTGCGTGTCAGCAGGAAGCGAATTTTCCCAATTTGACCTTCTGCAGCATCGTGGCTATGCAAACTCCAGCACAGCAGGCGTTCCTCCCAGGAAAGGAACCGGCATTATTTTGCAATTTCAGAAAAATTTAAAAATGAATCGTTTTATAGCAATGACGTTGCCATGAAGAGATTGCACAGTCAGTCGACTCTAAATAAACACTCCTTTGGCATTTTTCTGCAAAGCGAACGACCTGAAAGCGATAAATTATAAAAATCTTTGTTGTTATTCACATTTTGAACAAATCTCTACTCTTAGCACAGGTACTGTCACCTTAGGACAATTTTAAAAGGTCTCGTGGTAGCTAATTAGTGTTTCCTAGGTTATGAGGTTTGTTAAGACTTTTTTAATGATTATTTTCTTGCATAGCTTTAACCGAAGCCCTTTTTTAAGCTTTTTAAGGGGCTCATGTTAAATACACTCTGTTTTAGGCCAAAAGCAGTGCAGTAGTACAAAGGAGCTAAAAAAGAGGATCTGCAAAGGATTTTGAAAAGTTATTCTAGATATTTTTTCAAAGGCAAAAGCCTGCTTTTTAACCTCTCATAACTGGACCACACAGAAAAAGTGAGATGCATCACACCCTTTAACCTTCATCACGTCACTCTTCACACTCTAAACACCTTCAGTTTCACACGAGGGTCATTTTTTATTCATTTCATTTCATTTTAATTTAACTTTTAACTTTAATATTGGTGCAGTCGTGCGTCTAGGGTTTAGGGACTGGGCTCCAGGATCAGAAGGTCATGGATTTGAATCCCAGACCGGTAGGTTGCCCTGAGGTACCCTTGAGCAAGATACCGTCCCCATCACTGCCCCCCGGGTGCTGTATATGTCTGCCCCCTGCTGGACAGTGTGTGTGTGTGTGTTAAATACAGAGGGTGTGTTTGGTTGTGTGTTCACAATCACAAATTGTCACTTTCACTTTAATAGGCTTCATTTCAGACTGAAAATATCAACCAATGAAAAGGCTTGTTAATTAACTGTGGTGTAAATCTATTAAGGTGATTCGGTTCCGTCAAGATTCGCCAGGAAACGATTCATTTTGATTCAGTTTTGTGAGGATTAGAACAGATGCTGGGTGAAATCAAAAACTCAGATCAATCAAAAACCGTTACAAAGTAGTTTCACCCCTTTTTTACACCTCTGTTAATTAAAGACTCTCCAAACTGTGTGGAGACCCGTTAAGGTCCAAAAGAGGGGGACATTGGGTCACATTCGTCCTGCGTTTGGGACTAATTCACTTTCACTTGTGGATGATTCTTCCCGTCACCAGCCTGAGTGTGTCCATATTTACCATTGAACTACGTTACAAGCTCCTCCTCCCATCCGCTTTTTGTTTCTATGGAAACGGCGGGCGTTGTTTTTGTTTGTTGGTGTGGTGTGCTTATTTATAGACACTGTCTTATACATATGGATGTCTTATTATTTGTGATATATATATATATATATATATAATTTTTTTCTTTATAGGAAGGGACTTTATAAGGTCAGGTTACATTTTATTGGACTAATAGACTGCCGGCAGTATTGGGTTACGTACTTTTGATAATATCGATTAATTAGTCCTGAAGGTTTTTGGACTTTTTTTTGGTGTTTATTCTTCTCGGGAGCTGGAGGACGACAGTGACCATGAGGAGGAGCAGAAACAGCTTTGGGTTGATTTAAAAAGCGTGGAGGCGTTTTTATTTCTGGGCGAAATCATTCTGAAGGATTCTTAGATGTCAGAAGACGTTTTTTTAGAGATGTTTATCTGCCAGTTTGCCAGTTGTCCGCACTATGATGCTTTTGGGAGACTGTCCCGTCCAGGCCTGTAATGAAAATGATCTTGAACTGTCAAGAAACACCTACGTTTCTCCTCCCCTCTTCTCCCTCTTCTGTCCATCAGTGGAAATGGACCAAGGAGAACCACAGAACCCATACCTGATACACTTTTTGCACCATTACTATATCAGTGTCACTGATCTGAGAACAGTCAGAGATCTGATATCAGGTTCTGCAGGGTCCACTGATGGACAAAATAGAGGGGGCGGGGCTAAAACAGGTGCAAGGTAGCTGCATTGAAAGTAGACATAGGAGTTAGTTGTTTCTAATAAAGTGGCCAGTTTGAAGAAAAGCGAGTGAAGGCGGTTTGACTGCAAAAACTTTCAAACTCACTCCTGTTGGATTCATTCTGGGAAAGCCGTGAGAGCTCGATTCTGGGACACTGTCTCAAAAAGCAAAGCAAGCCACCAAACGTTTAGACCAAACTAAAGCATCTAGACTGATTCAAGACTGTTCCTTAATTTCACTCTTTCATCTGGAGTGCCTTCACACGGCGAACCTGTCGCTGGAGTGACCGTTAGTGATCATCACGCTGAACAATAAGGTGCATTTCGATGGCGAGGGCGGCACTGTTAGGTCCTTTTTAACATTTTGCCAAATTTTTTAGAAAAAACTAAAACTGCGTTTTATCCTCTCTGCCCGAATCTCTTCTCACTTCCAGTTCTCACAATTGACCTCTCCAGGCTCCGCCCCTCTATAGGACCCGCCCACTGATGTGTTTCTCAATCTGCTGTGAGGTTGAGCTTCCTGTCCTCTGCATCTTCCTCTTTCACACTGTCCCCCTGCATGTCCTCTCTCACCACATCCATGATCCTCCTCTTTGTCCTTCCTCTTCTCCTCTTTCCTGGCAGCTCCATCTTCAACATCCTCCTCCTGATCTACTCCTCGTCTCTCCTCCGGACATGTCCGCACCTACACAGCCTCACTTCCTCACTTTGTCTCCAAACCGTCCAACCTGACATAACATACTTGCGTCCCTAACCTGTCCTTCCTTGACCTCTGACATGTCCAGCTCCACCATGTGTGTCTTCCAACCTGTATAGCATAGCTGGTCTCACTACCTGTACACCTTCCCTTTTGCTCTTGCTGGTCTCCGTCTGTCACAGATCACTCCTGTCACTCTTCTCCACCCATCCCAACCTTCCTGCACTCTCTTCGTCTCCTCTCTTCCACACTCGCCGTTACTCTGAACTTTCCACCCCGAATATTTAAACTCCTCCCCCTTCACCTCCTCTACTCCCTCCATCCTCACCACTCCACTGTCCTCACTCATGGATTCTGTCTCTGTTCTACTGACTTCCACTCTCCTCTCTAGAGCAGGGTCTCCAATTGCTCTCCAGGGTATCCAAATGCTTCCTACTCTCCAAATTCCGATCTGGTCCGGATCCTAAATGATAATCTGTTAGTGTCAGAGCTAACAGACCACCTCCAAAGTCGTGTGTATTTGTGGGGGCGGAGCCTGACCAGGTCAGCTTAGATGAGTTTTGTCTGTTCTCAGGTTATTTTCATGTTTAAAGTGTGTTGAGGCAGTCGGATCGGATCAGAATCGACTTTAAAAACCAAAGTTGTCGAAGATGTTTGGACTTTAACTGGATCAGATTCAGTGTCACATGATTTCGAACCCAATGTCGCATGAGTTTCTGTGATCTAATGAGCAATAAGTCTCCTGTAATGTGGACCAAATCTGCAGATTTTACGCAGCCTGTTTGAAGAGCACAGGTTATGTTGGCCATGTGTTTGTTTTCTTCTTCACCATAAATGTATTGTTGTTGTAGGAACCATGAGAAGAGGACTGTGGACTACGTTTTTTTTTTGTTGACTATTTTTCTATGGGGACATTGCAGTCATCGTCCAACTGTACAGATGTCTCATGTTTATCTCATTTCTTAAAAATAATGTATCTTCATGGTTGCGTTGGTAGTCTCATGCTGTGGATTCTGTGTTTGTCCAAAAGCTAGCTTCGTCCCGATTAAGCCCCGCCCACCCATAATCATAATCATTAGATTGTTAATATTCAGAGGTATTCTCATGGTTTGTGTATTGGTTGCAGCCAGAGCTGCGTTAACGTTGCGATTGTCATTTTTAGCAACATTAATGCACTTTTAAACAATTACTTTAATTAAAGATCAAATTCTGCCACTTTTTTCTCCCCAAACGTCTACAAACATAATCAATCACCCAACGCACGTCTGGTGGAGTCTGCTGCTTGCATGGCCATAACAAGGACGGATGAAAAGCAAAGTAAAAATAATACACGCTGTGAATCAAACGTGTTTTTGAATTTAACTTCCCAGAAACATCCAGGATCTTCTCTTTGGCTTAAGGCAGATGTTTAAACTGAGTGGGAAGTTGAAGATTTTGAGTTTATGTCTAAATGTATAGTTTGAAATAGATGCTAAAGTATTTAAACACTTTATGGGAGGGTCTTTAAAATTTTTAGCAACAAATCTAAAGATCCGGAAGCAGAACTCACACAGACGTGTGATTGGCTGAAGAGTTTGTAGAAAAAAGTGTGATTTGATCTGAACTGTTGTTTAAAAGCTCTGTGGTTTAAATGTGTGTGTGTTTGAGTGTGAAAGGCAGGTCCCAACACAGAGTGTGTGTTTCTCTAATCCTTCACAAAGCTCAGGTAGAAACTGCACTCTCCATCCTTCTGTCCCTCTGTCCCTATGTCCCACCATCCCTCTGTCCCCCCGTCCCTCCCTACCAGCTGCTGATGCAGTTCTGTGCTCTATTTTTCTATGTTTCATATTCTTGAACCACACGATGGAGCTGAAGCGTCCATTACCTGAATAAAAACACTCTTCCACTTCGTTCTCCTCAAATGTGTTCATTCTGTGACTGATTTTATTCCCATTTCCACCTTTTAGTGTAGCACAGAGCTGCACTAATGAAATAAATAGAAAAAAAACAATATGATGGTATAAAACGTATTATTATTATCATGAAACAGTAAAAACTGTGTAAAGAATGATATAAATACAAGAACGTGCAGCAGAAATGACGTTACAGGATGTAGTGTTAATTAATAGTAGTATAAAAATGATAATAATAGTATATTTTATAGATCATGTGCTGTTCACTGTAGTATTGATGGTTAAATAAAATAATAATAATTACTGTTATTAAAATTGTTTTGCAGGTTATTCCTGTAATTCCCCAAAACGTATTATTATTCTGTATTATTGTGATGATATGTATAGCATATGTTATGAAACAGAATGAAAACATATAAATAATAAAACTTGTATTATATCGAATAGAGTAAATGATTATTAGTAGTAATATTAGTGAATAGGATCTTTATGAGAATAGAGGTTTAAGAGAGGAGATGATCACTGTGACTGTGAGACTGTGTTCGATTCCTCGAGCAAACTGAGATGAATAAAGTCACCGCGCACAGAAGAACACAGACTACACAAAAACACCCTGCAGTGCAATAAACAGGACACACCACAATACAGCTCAGTAAGAAAGTCCATTTCTACAACATCTTTCGGTCTGACTGGTAACTGAAATCATTCACTTCTGTTCTAAACTCCAAACCTGCGGATTGAGCTGCTGCAGTTGTTCTGTCCGTCCGCTAGAGGTCACTGTTCCCTCCTGCAGATTCTTCTTTCATTTCATTATTTCATCTCATTTTAGAATTTGTATAAACAACTTCTTGAAAAAAGTTTTGAAGAGAAAACTCTAAAAAGGAAAATACAACAACAACAACAACAATAAGCATTTTTAATCTGCATTCATTCTGTACATTCATGTGTAGATTTATACCCACATTTATGATAAAAACAGACATTTGCATATTCAACAGAATATTAAAATATACAGATCAAAGCGATCTTTAAATACATGCACAGCCATAAGATCAATAAATATGGAGACAATAAATAAATGCAGTAGAAGACGTTTTGCAGAGGAAGTGAAAAAATAAAACAAAAATAGACAATAAAAGCATTTTTTATTCTTTTCTTTGCTTGTTGATGTTCCCATGTATTTATTTTTAATGGACGTACAGATCATTTAAACACCTTTGAGTTGATTAGCAGAAGATGTGCACGTGCACAGAAGATAATAGAACAGAATAGAAAATGAAAGCTTTTGAAAAATGAACGCATTATGGATAGATTTATAGCCACATTGATTATATTGACAGACATTTACATATTCAAAACACACTTCTTATAAATCTGCATATTAAATCAGTCACTATTTATAATCTACATGTAATCATTACAGATGTAATAAAGTGTTTTATTGCGTGGACCTTTATGTAAATGAAGTTCGATAACTAATGAATATTTAATGTCGTGATGCTGGAGGATCAGCCAATCCCCGCGCGGGGGGCGTGGTCTGGGTGAGTCCCGGGCGGCGCTGCTGAGGGAGTGTGGCCGCTCGGCGGTGAGCTCTGCTCGGTGTGCTGGTCTGGTGGGTCCGCCGGGAGCCGCGGTGCCGGAGCCGCTCCGCGGGCCGTGTGTTCGGGGTGGATGCAGCAGAATGGAGCCGCAGACACGCCGCCGCTGAGGCGCTTCGGGCCGGAGGGCCGCGCAGGCCCGCAGCCGCGGGTCATGGTGGTGTTTTCAGCCGCCGCGGAGAGCGCGGAGCCCGTGGAGGCGGGGAGCGGCCCGGGCGGCGGGGCGGCGGGACCGGAGGAGCAGGAGCCCCGCAGAGCAGCGGCGGCCAGTCCGCGGGGGACCCGGGCCAGAACCGCCCTCCCAACCGGCCCGGCCCAGGAGGTACAGTCCAACCGAGCGAGCGGACCGGGAGGGGGTGTGTGTGTGTGTGTGTGTGTGTGTGTGTGTGTGTGTGTGTGTGTGTGTGTGTGTGTGTGTGTGTGTGTGTGTGATTTTCAGCAGTGATTTCTCTCTCTGTGTGTGTGTGTGTGTGTGTGTGTATATATATATATATATATATGTGTGTGTGTGTGTATGCAGGTGTTTGTTTGTGTGTGTGTGAGAGAGTGAGAGTCTGTGTTTACAGGAGGGTGTGTTTGTGTTTACAGGGTTGTGTGTGATTTAAAGGGGTGTGTGTGTGTGTGTGTGTGTGTGTGTGTGTGTGTGTGTGTCTGATTTTAGTTTGTTACTGAGACAGTATGTGTGTGTGTGTGTGTGTTTATAGGTGTTAAATTGTCCTCGTGTCTCCGTCTGTCCTCTGTGTGTTTGATCACCTCAGCGGAGTCAGGCAGATCCTTAAAGCTGATTGGCTCCGTCCCCCCAGGAGGCAGACCGGTTGGTCCTCTGATTGTCTGTCCCGTGTCCGTGTCCCGTGTGTCTCTGCAGGATTAGTGGGTTTAAATCGTGTTCTGGACTGAAGGCGTCACTGAACCGCCGTGTCCTGATCAGTTTAATCACCCCGTCCTTAAACAGTCCCTCTAAATCAGATCAGCGCGCTCGCACACGCTTCCTTCAACAGCGCTGTAGCAGGAGATAAAAAACAAAACTTCAGACGTCCCGAGACCCGTCCCAAGACCCATCCAGAGACCAATCCTGACACCCGTCCCAAGTCAAGTAGGATTTTATTGTCATTTCAGTCATATACACAGTACACAGTGAAACGAAATAACGTTCCTCCAGGACCCTGGTGCTACACACAAGACAAGACACAAGACACAACATAAGACACAACACGGGGCAACAAGTGCAGACAAGACAGACAACAACAGACGGCACGACAGACAGTACATTCATCCGTGGAGGGCCGCAGTGTTGTGGAACAAAGCAGCGCAGGTAGATCTCAGTGTAGCAGTGTGGTGGAGCAGCGTTACTGAATTTAAAGTGCAAGAGTGCAACACGAGATAAATAAATAAATACAGGTGAAAAGTGGACTGGGTTTAACAGTTCAGATATTGGTCCCGAGACCAATCCTGACACCAGTCCCGAGACCCATCTCGAGACCCGTCCCGAGACCAGTCCCAAGACCCATCCAGAGACCAATCCCGAGGCCAGTCCTGAGACCCGTCCCGAGACCCGTCCCGAGACCAGTTTTAGGACCATTTGAGTTTGAAGAGTCTACGGCACTGTCTGTGTATCTATGGCAACAGATGTAACACCACTGCGCACAGCTGCAGTAACCATAGAAACGAGAGGTGGAGGTGTTGGGGTGGATCGTACCTGTGCTGTGATAAATTTGGGTTTTTTGTCTCTGTTTGTGTCACAGTTTCCTGAAGTGATTCCTCTCAACGTGGGAGGGACGTTCTTCACCACCCGTCTGTCCACTCTGCGCCGCTACGAGGACACCATGCTAGCGGCCATGTTCAGTGGACGCCACCACATCCCCAGGGACGCGGAGGGACGCTACTTCATTGACCGGGACGGGACGTATTTCGGGTCAGTAGAGACACAGTGTCAAAACATCCCAGAGGTTCTGATTCTGCTGTGAACGCTACAGCTTTTACATAAGCAAACAAATATAAAAGGAAGCAGTTAAGTAATTAAATAAGTAACTAAATAAGTACCTAAGGAAATCATTTTCTAAGTAAATAATTAAGTAAGTAAACCCGTAATTAAGTATGAAATTAAGCATCTGTGTGCCTGTGTATTTAGGGACATCCTGAACTTCCTGCGGGGGGGTGAACTGCCTCACAGGGAGCGTGTCCGGTCCGTCCACCGGGAGGCGCAGTATTACGCCATCGGGCCGCTGCTGGAGAGTCTGGAGGAGACTCAGCCTCTGACAGGAGAGAAGGTCCGACAGGCTTTCCTCGACCTGCTGCCTTACTATAAAGGTAGAACAGAAGACCTGATTGGATACAGAGTCTCTCGGAATAAAACCAGGAATTATTATTATTATTATTATTATTATTACACAATATCATTCTATAATACTGTTATTATATCATAATTATAAGTCATTGTTAACAAGTTATGAGTGTTTTTTAGGAATTGTTCCGTATCCACTATGAATTATTGAGTTTTCTTTAGAAATCTGATGTGTCAGTCTGCGGTTCCTCAGATAACCTGGAGCGGATCGTGGAGATCGCGAAGTTGCGGGCGACGCAGCGGAAGGCTCGCTTCGCTAAGCTGAAGGTTTGCGTGTACAAGGAGGAGATGCCCATCACGCCGTACGAGCGTCCGCTCTTCAACTCGCTGCGGTTCGAGCGCTCGGAGAGCGAGGCCAAGCTGTTCGAGCACCACTGCGAGGTGGACGTGTCGTTCGGGCCGTGGGAGGCCGTGGCGGACGTTTACGACCTGCTGCACTGCATCGTCAGCGACCTGGCGGAGCGCGGCATCGCCGCCGACCAGCAGTGCATCGGCGTGTGTGACAAACACCTCATCAACCACTACTACTGCAAGCGGCCCATCTACGAGTTCAAGATCACCTGGTGGTGAAGAACCGCACCCTGACGGGTCTAAGCAGGCGCTGGAGGAACAGCAGGCCGGCCGCGAATCCGTTCACATGAAAAGCAACCCCTACTGCTCACGTCCCGGACAGCTCCAGTCCCGGCCGGTGCTCCAAGAACAAGTTAAGGTTCTGAGAAAGGTTGAACCTTTTTCGGTTCTCAAGCATGTGTTCTCAGAACGCTCCCCTGTTTTGCTCCTCTTTGGATAAGAAACTGTGGAGTGATCTGAGAACCAAAGCTAAAGGTCCGCTCAGTAGATGGTTCTCAGAAGAGTCTGGAGAACCATTCTGTTAGGGTTCTATATCTTACCCTAGAAACCTTTACCGGTTTTCTGGAGGTAATTCCGCCTGTTGCTTAGAAACAACAGCATCATAGCGTGATGGGGTTCCACATGTTGCTTAGCAACAGCAGCGTCATAGCATGGGATGACTGTGCCTGTTGCTCAGTGACAGCGGCATCGTAACTGTCAATCGCCCGCTTTAGCCTCCAATTAATGTGTTGATTAGCTTTCATTTCATTTTTATTTGAATCCATCCAGTCACTCGGTCGGTCTAGTGACCGCGACCGCCAGTGTTTATTGTCACTAAAGCTCCACCCCCACCTCCTCTGATTGGTC
Organism: Hepsetus odoe; assembly: GCA_017165825.1. Taxonomy (NCBI): domain Eukaryota; kingdom Metazoa; phylum Chordata; class Actinopteri; order Characiformes; family Hepsetidae; genus Hepsetus; species Hepsetus odoe. The sequence goes on along the minus strand of CM029383.1, from coordinate 9,409,370 downwards.
GGTGCAGATGACACGAGGATGTGGGCTTTAGTTTTGACAGCTCTTCATTTTGTTTGAACCTTTTTTTGAAACACACGTCACATTTCCAGCAGTGAAGCTCCGAATCCCACACTTCCATGAAGCTGCTTCTTCGATACATCAGGTGTTCGTGGCCTCACGTCGCGTTCCGTGTGTTATCTTATCAAACAAAAGATGGTGAAAAACTCAAATCCCTAATAATTGCACAATTTATTAAAGAACGCTCGTTTATTTGAGAGTGTAACTGCAGTCACGTTCAGGTCAAAAGTTTGGGCACACCTGCTTTTTCAACTCGGGAGAGGTTTTATTTAGAAGGACACGTTTGTTTTTGTGTATATATTCCCTCCCATGCAAACCCACCAATAATAATTCATAAAGGACACAAAACATTTGGAGGGAAATCCTGATACTGATTATTTTATTGCACTTCATTTGCGTTTATTCTGATCTTTAGACTCTTTAGTTGCCAGAAGTGTCCACTTGAGGCTCGAGCACTGACTGTAATGCACCCGTTGAACGACATTATTCCATTTCATCTTCGTTGTTCTGGAAACGCAGACCTTGAAGATTGTGATTTCCATAAAAAAGCTGAACTGTTGAGCTCTTGGTGTTCCCAGACCTTTGACGTGACCGTTACAGGCTCAGATGGACAACGACGAGGAGCAGGAGCACAAACGACGGTGTCTCCTGGATCACGGCCGTCGCGGTGGTAGTTCGTGTCGTCTGTGATCCTTCGTCTGTTATTACAGCTGTAATTAATTTACAGCTTATTTAATGATGTACTTTTTGCTGGTATCGTTTTTGTTTGGTCTCAGTATCAGGAGTGATTGGACTCTAGTGGAACAGTGTTCTGTGTTCCTCACCACTATCTAGTACTGAGTCTACGTCCTGTGTGTGTGTTTGTGGACAGAGAGGGCTAGATCAACTGGATGTGTGTGTGAACTGATATGGTTTATTCTGTTCCAATGTTATGATCTTCGTTTTTAATTGTTCTCTACAGGCTCCGCCCACAAGTGTTCTTCCTGCTATTGCTGTGGAAACTTTACAGAACGCTGGTCAAAAACGAGCATTCATATTTAACTTCCAGATGTGTAGTTATTAGTGTCTTGTTGAGGGACAGTTCTCCAGATCTTCCTGAAGGACAGTGTCGTTGTCTCTCATTTTCTTTCAGTTTGGGTTCTACTCACCCTTATGCCTGAGATCTATAACCTTCTATCAATATCTAGAGCATTCAACGAAGGTTGGGAAACAAACACCCACTCAGACTGTCCTCAGGTTCTCCGCTACAGTCCGACACAGTGACCGCACACGTTTCACTGGGATGGGAGAATGGCGTTAATAAAATAATAATAGTAATAATAACTCTGAAAAGGAAATCTCTTGCGTTAACCCACCAGCCCGACACCACCGCCACTTCAGCAGCTCCTCAAACTGGATCCCACTGGAAAGTGAAAGTGATTGTGAGCACCCAGTGAACCACAACCGAACACATCCTCTGTATTTCACCCAGACTCACACCGCCCAGCAGGGGGCTGACATATCCAGCACCCGGGGAGCAGTGATGGGGACAGTACCTTGATCGAGGGAACTTCTGGGTAACCTACTTGCATTTGAACCCAAGACCTTCCGATCCCGGGGCCTCGTCCCTAAACACTAGGCCACCGCTGTTCCCAAAGTTGCCAGCGGTTGCTATGGAACAAGATGTTTGTGGGTGGAGCCTGGAGGGATGAAATGTTAAATGCTTTGCAGATTTGTTTTTGAATATATTTTTAAAATCTGCAATCTGAATTATATGAATGAAAAACTGGACTGTTAGCCACCTTTCGGCGGGTAAGGTTACCTCCTTTACTCTGGACTCAACCTGCAGACTGCTGGCCGCTGCCTAGTCATCCTGTTTCCTTTTTACTGTTGGGCGGCTGAAGCTCATGCCTTATTCAGGACAAATGTTTCTGTGTGGTAGAACCACTTTAGGGCTGTCCATATTGATTATTACAACTGTGCATGATCTTTCAGAAATCCGGTGGTCTTAACCGGAGATGCGCTACAGAATTTAACTGCAGTTTGTGGCAAAAATGCATAGAAATGTAAGAAAGAGGGAGGGGAGGGTTTAAAATGCATTATCTCCACACTGATCACTAATCAGGAGCCGATAATCGATACGTCTGTTAATCGATTAAGGTTCATCGAGTTATCGCGCCAGCCTAAATGTAGTCGTTGGCTCTAGTTGTCTGCTTTGAGGGCTGTAAAGTAAAGTAGCATGAGCTCTCGGCTCCATCTTCACGCTTTTCCTCACTCGTTCTCATGCCCAGCGGACTGTTTTTATTTATTGTTTTTGCCGAAGGAAACCTGATGCATCTTAACTTGCACTCCGCTGTAAATCTGCTGAATTCTAATGTTTGTACTGCATTAATGTTCTACTGCTTTATTGTGCTGATAATAAACAATGTATGTTTTTTAAGACGACTGGGCGCAGTCATTGTTCAGGAGTCAGCTTATCGGCGGACAGCATCCTTCAAATACAAATGATAAAACTAGCTGTAGCTACATGTGCAGTCTTGTGCGTGTTTCAAATTAAAGTAAAGGACAGCTATCTTCTGAGGAAAAGAAGAACCAGGAGGAGTAAACACGTGATAAACTGGTTTATTAGTTCACTTCATGTCACTGCAAGATGTTTATTGTTAAAAATTTAATATTTAAAGTGTAAAAGTATAACATAATTACATTTTTTCATCCAGTTTTTAGAATTTGTATTTTGTTTATATTTTTTAATTTAAATAAAAATATTTACACTATATTTTATATTGAAAAATATGAGTAGTATTTTTTCTATTTAAATTTAAATGGAATTATTACGCAACAGAATAAAGGCGTCGTCAGTATCTGTTTGTGGGCGGGGCTGAACGTCACGCCGCTGTCACATTGCGCTGATTGGCTAGTTTGTCCTGCCTACTGTGCTTGGCTCCTCCCCCGCTATATAAGCCCCCGGCGGCGTCTCGAGGGCAGCTGCGGCGTCAGGCTGGTGTGGCTGAGGTAAAATCTTAGCGTTGTCGTCTTTAATCTTCACTACTCTAGTCGTTTAATGATTATTTTGTTGTAAATGTATCCACAGCACGGCTGACTAGTGAAATGTCCGTCGTGCTTGCTGGTTATCGGCTGTGCTAGCCTGTTAGCGTTAGCATTCTGGAGACTGAAGCGGGCTCGTGTTGGAACTTTGAGTTCCACCTTAAATGTTGCCGCAGCTGTGATGAGTCCGCCGCACGGTTTAAGGTGGAACGGAGAGTAATGAGCTGTTTTTCGCTTTATTCACTGAAAACGGACCCAGATTGTATTCTACATTATAGTTTATATTATTACCTTGTTGAGGTGGCACGCTGAAATAATGTCTGTCTGTGTGTGTCTCTCTGTCTCTCTCTCCTCTGTCTGTCTGCCTGTCTGTCTGTCTCTGGCTGTGTCTCTGTCTCTCGCTTTCTGTCTGTGTCTGTTTCTCTCTGTCGCTCTCTCTCTCTCTGTCGCTCGCTCTGTCTGTGTCTCTCACTCTCTGTCTGTGTCTCTCACTCTCTGTCTGTGTCTCTCTGTGTCTCTGTCTGTGTCTCTCTCTCACTCTCTGTCTGTGTCTCTCACTCTCTGTCTGTGTCTCTCTGTGTCTCTGTCTGTGTCTCTCACTCTCTGTCTGTGTCTCTCACTCTCTGTCTCTCTCTCTGTCTCTGTCTCTCTCTCTGTCTGTGTCTGTCTCTCACTCTGTCTCTCTCTCTGTCTCACTCTCTGTCTGTGTCTGTCTCACTCTCTGTCTGTGTCTCTGTGTCTCTGTCTGTGTCTGTCTCACTCTCTGTCTGTGTCTCTCACTCTCTGTCTGTGTCTCTCACTCTCTGTCTGTGTCTGTCTCTCTCTGTCTGTGTCTGTCTCTCTCTGTCTGTGTCTCTCACTCTCTGTCTGTGCCTCTCACTCTCTGTCTGTGCCTCTCACTCTCTGTCTGTGTCTCTGTGTCTGTGTCTCTCACTCTCTGTCTGTGTCTCTGTGTCTCTGTCTGTGTCTCTCACTCTCTGTCTGTGTCTCTGTGTCTCTGTCTGTGTCTCTCACTCTCTGTCTGTGTCTCTCACTCTGTCTGTGTCTCTCACTCTCTGTCTGTGTCTGTGTCTGTCTCTCTCTGTCTGTGCCTCTCACTCTCTGTCTGTGCCTCTCACTCTCTGTCTGTGTCTCTGTGTCTGTGTCTCTCACGCTCTGTCTGTGTCTGTGTCTGTGTCTCTCACTCTCTGTCTGTGTCTGTGTCTGTCTCTCTCACTCTCTGTCTGTCTCTCTCACTCTCTGTCTGTGTCTCTCACTCTCTGTCTCTCTGTCTGTGTCTGTCTCTCTATCTCTGTCTGTCTGTCTCTCGCTCTCTCCCTCTCTTCTGTCTGTCTATCTATCTCTGTGTCTGTCTCTCTCTCGGTCTGTCTGTCTCTCTCTCACTCTGTGTCTGTCTCTGTCTCTCTTTCTCTGTCTGTGTCTGTCTGTCTCTCGCTTTCTGTCTGTGTCTGTTTCTCTCTGTCTCTCTCTCCCTCTGTCTCTCTCCCTCCCTCTCTCTGTGTGTCTGTCTGTCTGTCTGTCTCTCTCTCTCTATCTGTTTCTCTCTCTCTCCCTCCCTCTCTCTGTGTGTCTGTCTGTCTCTCTCTGTGTCTCTCTCTCTGTCTGTCTCTCTCTCTGTGTTTATATGTAAGAAGTTGGGGGTTAAAATGAAAGTAACCTCCTAGTTGTTGTTGTGAAAGTGAAAGTGACAACCCTTGTCATTGCGAGGTCACAGCACTGCAAGCGTGAACCACAACGAAATTGGACCTCTGCTTTTAACCCAGGCACACAAACACCGTGCAGCAGTGGGCAGCTATTGAAAGCGCCCGGGGAGCAGTGACGGGGACGGTACCTTGCTCAGGGGCACCTCAGGGCAACCTACTTGTGAGGGAATCCCACAGTCTTCTGATGCGGGGAACTCCCTAATACTATGCATTATTGTGCATAGTATTAAGTCTTGATTAGTAATTGTACTAATTAGAATGAGTGCTGTATATAATGTAGATGTAAGTTTAAATTGGTTTAATATCTTTAATTATGTTGTTGTTGTTGTTGTTGTTTTATTAAGGATGGCTGTTTGTTAACCCGGCGGGTTCTTCGTGGTTTTTTTATTCCAGGTTGAAGATCTGTAGGGAGGTTCACTGGGCGGACAGGTAAGTGGACAGGATGAGTCAGCGGTCCGAGCGGCGCGGGATCCACGTAGACCAGTCGGAGCTACTGTGCAAGAAAGGCTGCGGTTACTATGGAAACGCAGCTTGGCAGGGCCTGTGCTCCAAGTGCTGGAGGGAGGAGTACCAGCGGGCGCGGCAGAAACAGATTCAGGAGGACTGGGCGCTGGCGGAGAAGTGAGCGTGGGAGGTGGGGTGGGTGAGAGACGGGCGTGTTGGTGAGACGTGAGTGACGGACGCTTTCGTCCCGCAGGTTGCAGCGAGAGGAGGAGGCGGCCTATGCTAGCAGCCACGGCCCCCAGGCGCAGCCTCTGGCCCAGGCGCCGACTCAGCCCGGACTCCCGCGGTTCTCCAAGTTCGAGGAGAAGAAAACCAATGAGAAGACCCGCAAAGTGACCACAGTGAAAAAGTTTTTCAGCCCATCGTCCCGGACCGCCCCTAAGAAAGGTACAGCAGCCGACAGGGAGGGGCGTCAGGTTAGACGAAATGGATTTGAATGGGATATTTTCCCACATTTTTAAAAGCATGATTTGGGTTTAAAAGCAGGCTCCTCAAACGAATTTATCCAGGCTCCGCCCCTAATATATCCAGACCCCTCCTACTAATATATCCTGGCTCTGCTCATTAAGGGCTCCCAAGCTACAGTCTAATGTATCCAAGGCTATGCTCACTAATGTGTACAGGCTCCGCCCATTAATGGGTTCCAAGCTCCGCCCACCAAACTATCCAGGCTCTGCCTACCAGTATATTCAGTAAGGGCTTCAAAACCCTGCCCAGTAATGTATCTGTGCTCCACCTTCTAAGGGCTCTGAGGCTCCGCCCTCTAATTCGTCCCAGGTCCCATCCACAAATGTATCCAAGCCTCCACCCGGTAAGGCGCCTCAGGCCCCACCTACTCAGGCTTGGACCAGCTGAGAGGTTTTCTGATCAAAATCCGAGTCCTGATATTCGGGTCTCTGTTTAATGCGTGAAACACCGTCAGCCAATAAGAGGCGAGTTTTTGAAGCGTACAATGACATTGTGATGAGCCTGCCATCACCTCCCTTCCTTTTAAAGAAGAAACTGGGATGCAGTCCCTCATGACCCTGAAGATTCAGACTTTCCAGAAAGATCCACCGCAGGTTGGTGGAGGATGGAGGGAGAGGATGGGAGGGTGACTTCCTCTTTCACTTCCCTCTGTGGATCCGACGGAGCCCAGCTGAGCTGCTGTGTCGTCTCGTCTGATTCATTTTGGATTCTTTCGCTTTAGTGTTGCTGATTGGCCGTTTTCTGAAAGTGAAGGTTCCTCCCTGCTTTTCTGATCTGACCAGACGGCCATGTCCTCCGTCCGTCCTCAGAAACTGCACTGATTCCTCATCCTGTCCCCGACCCCTGCATTACTTCTGTTAAAGGACAGACTCGTCTGGCTCATGGTTCATGTGTTTAAAGATCATTTCATCATTTTTCTTTTATCACTTGTACCACAAATCCACTTGCATGTTCCTCTCTGTCTGTTTTCTTTCTCCTCCTCCCTCTTTCACTTCCCTTTTCTCTTCTGTTTTCTTTTCAACCTCTGTGTCATGTTTCCCCTTATGGCCCTGTCCTAGTGTGCTGTGAGAAAGAGAGGGATGAGGAAAGAGAGAATGGGGAGAAGTTTCAGGGCAGGAGGGAGAGCCATGGGGAGACGCTGCTGAGGGACCTGAAGGGCATTTTTACCCACAGCTGGGAGATGGGTTCTCCTACTGAAGGTAACGGAGGAGAAGAGACGTGTCTCCGGTTCCTGAGATGCTCGAGTGCTCTGTTCTTTATTAGTCTCTGTGAGCTCTGAGGGACAGACACCTGTCGCACTTCCCCCATCACTGTGTTGGGGTTTGTGTCTTACTTCCCTCTGCTGGTTTCATAAAAACACACCTGTCCTTCCGTCCAGTCCTCTGCCTCTGTCTGCACCTCCATCCATTCTGTCCCTCGGCCCAGTCCCCTTCCCCCTTCTGTCCCTCGGTCCAGTCCCCTTCCCCCTTCTGTCCCTCGGTCCAGTCCCCTGCCTGTATAAAGTCTTGCACTTCTATAAATTTTGTTTTTACCTTTTTTCCTCAAAATCTGTTTCCTTTTTTATTGATCCTTCAGATTGTTTTTCTCAGCTGTGTGTTTGTGCATCAAACTGTGTGTGTGTGCTTTGTGCATCAAACTGTGTGTGTGTGCTTTGTGCATCAAACTGTGTGTGTGTGTGTGTGTGTGTAATATTAGTTTAAAGCCCTTCCACTCATTCATTTTTGCTGTTTCATCATGCTGTCACCCATTTTCTGTCTGATGGCAGCCCTGGTTTCCAGACTCAGAGGTGGGTGTGTGTGTGTGTGTGTGTGTGTGTGTGTGTGTGTGTGTTTACTCTTTAGATAAAGTAATGGTTCAGTTGAAGGGCGGCTGCTTGTTGATCTTTAGCGCTGCAGCACTGCTGGGTACGAGCAGGTCGGGTTCACAGCGGAACGCTGAGCAGAGCTGTGAACCGGCCCCTTTGTGGGATCCTGACTTTGGGCCGGCTGTCTGAGAGGTCCGATTAGGGCCTCCGTTAGATTTTTATCAGAAACGTTCATTTTACTCCTCAGATCGAAGCTGCTTCCTCCTCTGTGTGTGGGAATGAGTTGACTCTGAATTGGATCCGTTTGTTTAATATTTGATCAGTTAATTAGCAAGTAACTTTATTAATTAGACAAAAAATAAAAAACACACATTCAGTTTCTCTCCCAGGTCCTTTGCTGTTTACTGGACAGAAACCGATTTTAGGAAACTAGAAAACTATTTTAATCGATGTTTAAATGTTGCACCGTGAATATGCAATTGAATAACCGATTTTTGAGCATCATTTTTTTAATTGAAGTCTGTATAGTATTTTCCATCTTATTCAGAGTTTCCGTTCCACCTTAAAAGGGGGCAGGAGTCACCTTCTTGAGCCCTTGTGCCCTTAAGGTGGAATGAAAAATTAGAATAAGATCGCAAATATGAAGCTCATGTCTACAAGTGAATTGATTTGTTATAATTTCCATTACCTTATAGCAACAGCCCTGGGCAAAAGTCTTCACCCCCTCATTTCTTCGTATTCTATAGTGAGTCTCCTTGTTGGTGTAAAAGTCCTGTTTCCTGTCAGACGGTCTGATCTTCATCAGATTGAGGATTAAATTAAACTGGATCAAATGTTTTAGAGCTCTAGGCTGCAAAGTGTCTAGATACAAGGTTCTAGATAAAGGGTTCCGCTCAGTGTTCAGTATCAGCAGTAAACTGATCATCTGGAATCATCTGCTCCTGGTTCTTCACTGCTTCATGTCTTAAGTTAGACGCTTTGTTCTGCTTGAAGGTTCAGACGTAGATCACTGTGTGGATTAACCAACACAGAACTATCAAACTGCTCAGGTACAGAGACTGGACTGAACATGAGAGACAACAACACTGTCCTTCAGGAAGATCTGGAGAACTGCTCAGGTACAGAGACTGGACTGAACATGAGAGACAACAACGCTGTCCTTCAGGAAGATCTGGAGAACTGCTCAGGTACAGAGACTGGACTGAACATGAGAGACAACAACGCTGTCCTTCAGGAAGATCTGGAGAACTGTTTCTCCAGATGTTAAAAACTCAAGAAAGTCTGGGAGTGAAATAGGAATAAACAAGGGGGTCAAGACTTTTGCACAACATTTGGGTTTGTTTGTTTGTTTATTTCACCCCAAAGTAGCACTTTTAATGGTCTTTTGTTGTAACTGGATGCAGAAGAAGGTGAACAGTGCTGTGTGTGTGTGTTCTCAAACAGAGAGCCACGAGGGAAAATCTCACAGCCCGTCCTTCACACGGCAGCCGAGCCTGGAGACGGACCGTGTGTCCAGAGACTTTGTGGACTTCCTGAAGGACCTGCAGAAACCAGGACGAGAAATCCACAAACGGAGCCGAGCCTTCATCGAGAGCATGGCTAACAAAAGAGTGAGAAATGTGACATTCAATCACCTGCCAGGCACATTTAAAGACACTTCTAATCTGTGTTTCCAGTTTCCAGATTTGTTTTCATACTGAAGGACCTTCTTTAACCAAAAAACCTTCACTAAATGATCTCAGACTAGCAGCTTACAAGATCTGTGTTATATGGATGGATGGATGGATGGATGGGTATGATTAGATTAATCACTATCAGCCTTAATGTTTCCTCTGAAAGGTCTTTTTACAAATCCAGTGCAATATTCACTCTGTTCACCCAAAAAAGAATAAAATTAGAACAAACCAGGATGAGTGTACATCAGGCTTAGAAATAGAAACATCAAAGAAATACATAAGAGAAAAAAGAACGATATATATATAAAAGAGAAGGGAAATTCATTAGGAAACTGAAACCATGATGCCAGCAATGCTTGGAAAGAACCTCAGCAGTTTTTGAATAGCATCCCTGCAAATCACTTGATTTTATTAATAATAATTCTTAATAATCGATTTGATGTCATTTTGATCACAGACCCAAACACCTTTCTGTTCTTCAGCGGTTTTTATCATCATTGTTCAAACGTGTTTCCCAGAGAGCCGTGGCTGAGATGATCTCAAAACAAACTTGTGAAAGACTCGAAGGACGGGAGCCCACGGCCTCGGGGCGTCCTCTGTCCCTCTGTCTTTACTGCTGTTGGCTTGATCTCAGCGAGTGTGTGTGTGTGTGTGGTTTCAGGACCTCGGTGCCGACGAGCTGTCGGAGTGTGTGCAGGATTTCTACCAGAACATGTCCGACCGGCTCATGACTCCTTTTAAAGGTAGAGATTCTCACCACGGTGTAAAGGGTTCATCTGCCCCGTGTTTAAAACAGAACCTGCCGTAAACCTTCAGCTACCTGATTATTTCACTCTCTCCATCGTGTTTGTCCATCTTAACCTGCAGCGTCGGTCCGGTTACAGTACCGTGATCACACATTGATCATATTAAACTCACTGCGGACAGCGGGGGGACAATTAAGGCAGTCATGAAGCAGGAGAAATGGGACGTGTCCAACGTGAAGTCGAGGTCATTAGAAACCTTCACGTCAGTCCTAATCCTATTAAATCAGTCTGGAAATCCTGGGAGTAAATCCAGCGCTTAGTTACATAAGCTGGTTTTCGCTGTGAGTCATAACGGATCTAAACAAGAGAACATTTGGAATGGGGTGTGTTCGAGGAGGAGGAGGAGGATGAACATATTACAATGAATGAACATCTGGGGAACAATAGAAATGTTATTTGTTGTATTTTATTCATTTGTTGTCCAGAAGGGGGCGCTGTGCTAGTTAGAACTCCGTTTCCTTTCTTTGCAATCCAGAGTTTCTAGAAGAAGCCAGGCCGTTTCTCCAGGTTGGAAGTAGTAAGTGTTGATTATACATGCCTTAGTCTCCATGATGCCCTGGGTTGAGCTGACCAATCAAAGACGGAGTTTCTAAATAAGCGTGGCCCGTGGAGGAACCCGAGATGGAGCGGTTTCTCTTATTAATGCAGCTTCTTAAATAATAGTGAGTGATGTGTGTAGAGCCCAGAGGCATAAATAACTGAATGCAAATGATATGTAAATTAGCCACTGAGCTGAGTTCCTCTTCAGGTTCTTCTGAAAAAGTGGAACGAGTGATGGATGAGGTGGAGAAGTACATCATGACCCGCCTCTACAAGAGCGTGTTCTGTCCTGAGACGACGGACGACGAGAAAAAAGACCTGGCAACGCAGCACAGGATCCGGTGAGGGAGTCTTTCCGTACTTTCTCATTCTGAGCGTCGTCTTCTCTCCCTTCTTCTGCTGTCGTTAACTTTTGGAATCTGAGACGTAAATGTGTCGCAGGTGTGTGTTTGTGTGGCTTCCTGTTGAAACTGGACAGTTTTTGTTATTATTTCAGAATGACTCTTTTCCAAAGGGCTGTAGTTTTAATGACGTGAAAGTGACTATTAGTCATTGTGAACACAGTGAACCAAACACATCTTCTCTATTTAACACACACACCCCGTCCAGCAGGGGGCAGACATATCCAGCACCCGGGGAGCAGTGATGGGGACGGTAGCTTGATCAAGGCTACCTCAGGGGAACCCACTGTTCAGGGATCCTGATTCTGGGGCCTCGTCCCTGAACGCTGGATCACTACAATCCCATAACCTCCTCCAATTCTGAGAGGTTCTAACTGGTGGAGCTTAATAATCAAATTATGCAAAAAAATCCCTGTTAGGCACTTAACGTTTAAAGAGTTTAGAACAGAGGATAGAATAAAATACATTTTGTGGAAAACAACAGAACAGTATGTTTATTTTAAAATAAAGATGGGAGGAACAATGTGGGAACCTGGATGTAGAGTGTCACTGACTCGGTGTGTTTGGTTGCTGCTGCAGGGCTTTGCACTGGGTCACCATCCAGATGCTGTGCGTTCCTGTGGATGAGGAGATCCCAGAGGTGGCCGACAGCGTGGTGAAGGCCATCACGGGTAAAACAGCCATTTACATCAGACGCTCTTATCCAGAGAGACGTCCATGTCCTGATTACAGGGACAGTCCCCCCTGGAGACACTCAGGGTTCAGGGTCTCAGGGACCCAGTGGTGGTAGTGCTGGAGGTGGGATTTGAACCTGGGACCTCTTGAGCCACAGGTCTGTAGCCAAGTACCACCACTAGAACACCAGCACCCATGAAGGAATTCATATCTTAGTTCTTTGTGGACTGGTTTAGGACTGAAGATCTCCTCATGTGGCACCAGTCCATGCACAGCAGGGGAGCAGTCCAGCATCTCCATTCGTCCAGACATGTCTAATGTTGGGTTTTAGTCCAAAATCTTCAACATCTCCAACACCGTCTCATGTCTGACGTTCGGTTCCATTCACACACACTCATTGGAGATACACGGTTACAACCTGCAGTGAGACGTGTCCCTGAATTGCTCCTGACGGTGCAGCGGCAAGAAAGAAAGAAGGAAATGAATGAGAAGAAAATCCAGATGCAAACCTCACTGGTGTGAAATGTACAACTAAACAAATCCTGAAGAAAAGTTAAGAGTTGTCGTCTCACAGCGGGTAGGTCCTGGGTTTGATTCCCCAGCAAGAAGGTCCAGGTTCTTTCAGTGTGGACTGGAAACGTTGTGTCCTTGTGTTTCCTCCCACTGTCCAAAGACCAGCACGTCAGGTGGACTGGAGATGCTAAATTGTCCCATAAGTTGTGTGTGTGTGTGTGTGTTTGCCCTGCGATTGGATTGGTGAACTGTCCATGGTGTCCCTGCCTTTTGCCCTGTGAGAGCTGGGAGAGACTCCACCCTAATCAGGGCAAGCAGCTCAGTAAAAGAGTGAGTGAGCAGTTCCTCTTAAGAGACCTACTTTTTCTTGCTTCACAGATATTATAGAGATGGACTCCAAGCGTGTGCCCCGAGACAAGCTAGCCTGCATCACCAGCTGCAGCAAACACATCTTCAACGCTATCAAAGTCACTAAGAAGGAACCGGCCTCCGCCGACGACTTCCTGCCCACCCTCATCTACATCGTGCTGAAGGCCAACCCCCCCCGACTGCAGTCCAACATCCAGTACATCACCCGCTTCTGCAACCCCAGCCGCCTGATGACCGGCGAGGACGGCTACTACTTCACTAACCTGGTGAGAGATTTCTGCCTGTCTTCCTGTCCTCTTTCACATCGTCCCCCTGCAGGTCCCCTCTCACCACATCCGCAATCCTCCTCTTTGTTCTTCCTCCTCTCCTCTTTCCTGGCAGCTCCATCCTCAACATCCCCCTCCTGCCATACTCCTCGTCTCTCCTCTGGACATGTCAGAACCAACACAGTCTCACTCCTTGTCTCCAAGCCATCCTTCCTGAGCTGTCTCTCTAATACACTCTTGCTGGTTCCTGTCTGTCACAGATCACTCCTGTCACTCTTCTCCACCCATTCCAACCCTCTGCTTCTTTAGTGTTAATGCTGGAGACACAAGGCTAATGTAGAGAAGCTGCCTGAGTGAAGCTGTTCAATAATCTCTGGATTTGATTGTTGTTTCTGAGGAAGTACGATACGCTGTTCTCTTTACACCTGGACTAAAGTTTGTTAGAATAGCTAAGACCATTAGCGGCCTCGTAAAGCTATAAATGTAAAAGCAAGTGAGGAATGCTTCGTAATGTCCGGGAGACCTCCAACACTCGCCCATCAACGGGGAACCATCTTGGTTCTGGTTCGAACACCAAATTTTGATCAGTTTGCCCAAAAATCAGTCCATGACCTTAAAAGTCGGTTACCAGAAGGAACCCTACAAAATGCTGTTTTCTTTCTTTGTTTTTTAATTCTCTCCTCTCAGCAGGAACCATGATGACATTAGTGGGCATGTGCTTCTCCTCATTTGCTTCCATTGTGTAGCCCCTTTGGTGGAAATAAGAATGCTGAGCAGAACTGGTTCCCTGTTGGTGGAGAGCACACAGGCCAGTGTGGGTGCAGACAGAGCTTTATTTATTTATTTATTTATGTAAGCTCAAAACGAAAAAAGCAAAACACAGCCTGTCCATCAAAATTCGCTCCTGGACTCTACAGACTTTTTCAGGAAAGTCCCTCACTTGAGTGGGTGGACATGATTTTGGCTCCTCCCCTGATAACATTCAGTTGTCCCTCATCATGGGAGGAGCCCAAGGAACATTTTCAGGGGCAGCAGCGATCGCTCCTCATCTGCCACCCAAGTGTATTAGAGATTATGGTTGGGGAAATGGCGATTTAGGAGAAAAAAAATAAGGGGATGAAAACTTAAAGTGGTTTAAGGTCTGTCAGTCCAAGCTGCTGCTGTGGAGAAACGGAGAGAAATAAAGAGAGGAACGTCTCTCCGAGTGGAAGGCTGATTTGTCACCAAACTATTGTCACGTTTATTACTCTCTAGTCAAACAGCCCGACATCTACTCGTCCAGTGATTAATTCTGTCTTCGTCTCCTTCCTTGTCCTCAGTGTTGCGCCGTGGCGTTCATAGAAAAGCTGGACGCTCAGTCTCTGAACCTAAGCTCCGAGGACTTTGAGCGCTACATGTCTGGCCAAGTGTCCCCACGCAGGCAGGATGACCCTGACTCCTGGGGGAACTCTGGCTCCAGCGTCAACCCCGTCATCAGCCAGATACACCAGACTCTGGACCTGCTGACGGGCCTGGAGAAGCGGCAGCAGCTGGTTCTGGACGGCGCTCTGACCCTGCAGGCCGAACTGAGCAACTGGCAGGACAGCGTGGCTCGGGAAGTTCAGGAAATCCTGGAGAAATTCCCCCTGGAGATCAAATCAAGTGCTTCGGCCATGGATGCTGAAAACGTGGAAAACGACAAGCTCCCGCCACCGCTCCAGCCCCAAGTGTTCGCTGGTTAACGTGAGGCACGTTTATGACCAGAGCAGAACGACAGTGTGGCTTATTCTTCTGAAAGATTTTAGGTCATGAAGGCCGGTTGAAGCAGGTTTTGCCGCTTCAGCCTGTAGTTGGACGATTTTTCATTTCTCGTACCTCTTGCACTTTGTTTCTGGTGATCGTTAGACTATATTTTTGGAGATCTAAGCTACAGGCTGGCAGGGAAACACAAGCTGCAGAGCTTGGTGAGTTTCCACAGGGCCTTATCTGACTCAGTCGGCCGTCTCTGGTACACTAAACTTTAATCCAAGATATTTATGATTAGCTTGATTAATGACAGAGGACCTTCCGTCTGCAGGTACATTTTAAAAAAAAAAAAAAAAAAAAAAAGAGTCTCTCTTTTCAAATGTGGACATCATTTCCACATGAACCCATTCGTGTCAAACTGGTGAAGGTTCTAATGAGTCTAAAATGAGAAAATGTGTAATTATCGCTTGGGTAACTTTTATATTCGGCTTCCAGTTGAACATTTTAATGTAGTTTCCTTTAGATCGCTCCAGTATAAAACCAAGTAAGTAGCAAGTGCATGTGTAAAATGATCCTAACCTGCTAAACATGAAGCCTTAGTGCACAATAACAGCACTGTCAGATTCTCAAATCAAATCTTAATTTCTTCTTAATAATCAGAGTGTAAATTATGGAGTGGGGTTCAAATCAAGCTGCAAATTAACAGTCAGTTTATTATCATTAAATGATATCGTTAGCGATTGCATTGTTTCTAGCAGTCGAACGTCGTCCACAAGGTGGTGCATCAGCAGCTGAAAGGGAGGAAACCCACACCAGCATGATCTCATTAGTGCACGTTTGCAGATTGCAAAAGAAATGAAAGTACATATTTATTAATAATCGCTATATTTCAGGAGTGTAACAATGAAAGCACTAATTAGCAAAAATAATATCCAGAAAAAATCAAAAAAATCAATTTATACTGTTAAATCCCTGTTCGGGGATTTAATAACAAACAATATTGTCAACAATTATACAAAATATTTAGTATTAATACATTTTAGTTCCTCTGAAAAGTGTTTTTCTAAAAAGTCAGTGTGATTTAATTTATTAAAATCAGTAACAAAAAAACTTCTTGAAAAAGAACCATATTTTTGGATCATCGTGAACATCAGACACGTACATGAATGGGTTCATTAAACAGGAGCGCAGTTCTGTCCCGTGTCCTGGAGGACTGTGCTGTTATTTAATGGATGTGGATTTGATGTGAGCGTTTAACCCGTTGCGTCGCTTTCTTGGAGGAGATAAAGTGATAAATCCTCAGGCTTTAGCTTCCAGTCTGCTCCGTTCACACCTGATCTGGATTACATCAGGATTGGCCCAGATTAAACATGCAGGTGTGAATGCTCCACTTTTAAACCTGATTTAAAATCTGAATCGCTCAACCAAGTATTTGCAGTGTAAACACGTCCCCATGCTGCACAGCGCCCCCTGCTGTTCTGGTTAAGAACCGGACGGTCGCCACGTAAAGCCGCTCCCAGTTTCTCATTTTAACCCCTTAATATTGTACGTCATTCGGAGTGAAATACATCTGAGACGAGCACTACTAGTGATTTGACACTGAACGGTTACTTTTTTTAAAAAATTATTATTATCCATCCATTCTCCTCCGCTTATCCGAGGTCGGGTCGCGGGGGCAGCAGCTCCAGCAGGGATGCCCAGACTTCCCTCTCTCCGGCCACTTCTTCCAGCTCCTCCGGGCGGATCCCAAGGCGTTCCCAGGCCAGCCGAGAGACATAGTCTCTCCAGCGTGTCCTGGGTCTTCCCTGGGGTCTCTTTCCGGTGGGACGTGCCCGGAACACCTCACCAGGGAGGCGTCCAGGGGGCATCCTAATCAGATGCCCGAGCCACCTCATCTGACTCCTCTCGATGCAGAGGAGCAGCGGCTCTACTTTGAGCCCCTCCCGGATGACTGAGCTTCTCACCCTGTCTCTAAGGGAGAGTCCAGACACCCTGCGGACATGCTGCTCCTTCTGCTCGTCCCCTGACGGGAGCTTCGAGACGAGAGACACTTTTAAAAGACGTGTCTGCGATGAAGAGGAGGATCAGACAGCAGCTCAGGAGACTGTGGTAAAGGAGCTGATCAGCACTATTTACGGGTGTAGTTCTTCAGAAGTGTTCAAAAAGTGGCAAACGTTAATGAACTGGTGGTGCATTGATTCAGGGTGATGTGAGGTACCGTTATTGGAGGAGGGGTTCTGTTCCTGTTTGGTTCTGATGTACTGTATTGTGGTGTAAACACTCCTTACACTGGTTTTACGTTGTTTGTTTGGATTAACCTGCTAAAGAAACTACAGCGTGAACGCGGATTAACACTTCTGTAAACACTATGCGAGATCTCTCAGTAAACGTGCTTTTTCTTGTGGAGTTTTGGGAGTTTTTTATTATTTATCTTATTTATCTGCAGGTTGACCCGCTGTAGCCTCATGCATGTGTTCCAGTAAACTTTTATTCACTGCTCAAGTGTTTATTTTATTGTGTCGTGTTCCTAACAACGAATTTTCCGTATCAAAACCTGGAACCAGACACATGCTCCTCGGCCCCTGGAACTCTCAAACCAGAAGATACCACAAAACCACACGAAACAACTGCCAACCGTTCAAAATGTCATAGCAATGCCTTAGTGCCATCTAGATGACCATAGCAACCGTGTAGTAACTGCTGGAGAAACTGTAGCAACACTTAGGACACTATTCAAACTACCTAGAAACCATGTGGGATACCACACCAACCTGCACCTCAGCACCTGCTGTCCATCAGCTTCCTAAGGAGATTATTTATGCACGTTTGGAAAAGGTGCTGCCACGGAACGGAGGAGGTTCTTTAGAACTTCAAAGGTTAACATTCCCTAAATGGGGCAGCGGTGGCCTCGTGGTGAGGGAGTCGCCCCACATCAGAAGATTGTGGGTTTGATTCCCTCACCAGTAGGTTGCCCTGAGGTACCTTGAGCAAGTTACCGTCCCCATCACTGCTCCACGGGTGCTTTCAATAGCTTTAGAAAACGGGTCACTTTCTCTCAGGAGATCCCAGGAAGAATTCTCCACTTGATAGTGACAGACAATTTATCCATCCATCCATCCGCTTGCCATCCACCCATTCCACCCCCATCCGTTTCTTCACTCAAACACCCATCCATCCGTTCCAGCTTCTGCAGAGCGAAGGTGGAGAAACAAGCACACACATCTAGGGGTCAGTTTGCTGTCTCCAGTCCTGCTGTCGAGTGTTTGGATGGTGGGAAGAACCTGGTTCTCCTTGAGGAAACCCACACAGACACAGGGAGAACCTGTCCACACAGAAAGGACCCTGACAGGGAACAAAACCAGAACAAAACAACCTTCTGACTGGAACACTGATATACTGACCAGTTCTACAGACGGATTCTTGGATATATTTATGATTGGACGTAATCATGGTTTGGGACCAGTTGATCCAGGTTATTGATTTGAACATATATCACTTGATCAAAATCATGATATTAAAATAAAGTAATTATGAAAAAGGTAAGACGCTTGATTTTTAGATAAAACAGTGTAAAATCAGAATAATCCACTTTGTGTTTATGACCACATCTTCATAAGATCTCACCTTAAAAACAGCCATGGCTCTCCTCTGATCAGCAGTATTGATTGGGAACTCTCCTCTCTGATCAGCAGTATTGATTGGGAACTCTCCCCTCTGATCAGCAGTATTGATTGGGAACTCTCCCCTCTGATCAGCAGTATTGATTGGAACTAGCTGAGATTGAGACCATGACACACAAAACTCAACCTTTTTTTTGTGTTTGTTTTTTTAATTGCTGCAAAATAAGAAATAGTTTGAGCTGCATTATTATTATTGTTATTATTATTATTATTATTGGGCGGATCCTACGATGCTGCAGCTTTCATTTGTTTTTGTAGAGGTGGGTGGGGCGTGTCCGGAGACCCCACCCTCGTGTCTCTGCAGCCTGTTTGTGATTGGTCGGTGTGAATCAGAGCGTATCTCGTGATTGGTGGACGCGGTTTCCCATGGTGACGGACAGCGCAGTGAAGTGTGGATGCTAAGCTAACGCGCCGCTAACGGCAGGCTAACGGAGGAGACCTCGCTGTCATTTAACACAAATGTAGAGTTTAGTGAGAAACACTGCGCACGGAGGGATAAACTGCGAGGTAAAGCTTGAAAACCTGCCATTTATTTCATTAAGCATTAACGTGGTATGCTATCTTAGCTTAGCCTCGGGAATATGCTATGCTAACGGTGCTGGGTTTTTTAGCCGCGCTATGAAAACCAGCATCTGAGTTGAAAGTGCGAATTAAATGCCTTTTTACTCAAATTTACCTCCAGTTAACCCCTGTTTTACGTTTAAGAGACACTGAAATGTCCGTGTTTATCTCTGTAGCTCTCTCTGGTAGACCTATATTGCTTATTTAAACTATAAATGTGTTAAATGTAGGTTTTATCTGTATTAAATCTTCCTCATTCTGCTTATTTTTATCTAGAAGAGTCTAGAACTTCATGTGTTGTAGTTTGAGAGCATGGCTGCCTTCAGAAGGTTGGGAAACAGGACCATTTTAGCACTAGGGCTGATGTGGAGGCCCTGACCTGCTTTCCAGAGCAGGTGTTCAGTAAACCCTGAGGAGAAATGTGCCTGTGTGTCTGTAAAAGGATGAATTTGGGTCTCTGTTAACTCCTCTCAGGACTGGGGGGGCTTGTGCGCGCCAGGTGTTTCAGCTTTTCACGCTGCAGAAGAAAAATAACCCCTCAAAACCTTCCAGCAAAGATCTCTCCTCCTCCTCCTCCTCCTTCAGATCAGAGATCCAGATCCTTGGACAGAGAGAAAACTGGCTTTTTAACGAATATTTAAGCAGTTTATTTGTCACATAAACGGCTCTGCATGCACAGCCTGCGGTCCTCAATCGCTCCAAGACCGTGATGGCATGAAATGAGGAAGGAATAGAAATGATGGAATAAAATGCAGGTGGAAATGATACAAATGTTCTCTAATTGAACTCTGCCAGCCTCTGTTTTCAGGTTTATTCCAGGCATTGGACACCGAAACGCCATTAGACCCACATCACTTTACGCTGTATTTAAACCTGCAAGATTCAAGCATGTTTTGTCAATCTCAGGGTTAAACTAGTACAGCGTGTAGTGAAATGGACTGGAGTCGCTGCTAAGACTGTACAATTGCTCGATGCAAGTTTTCTTTATTCTGTGGCTTATTTTAGATCTAGAGCCTCCTTGTTGTAGTTTAACAGCCTGTCTTCAGGAGGCTGGAGAACAGGAACATTTTACCTCCAGAACTGATCTGGAGGCCCTGACCTGCTTTCCAAAACGGGCTTTTTAAGTAAAGCCTGATGAGAAATGTTCCTCCGTGTCTTTCTGTTGAATAATTTAGGTCTTTATTTGATCTTTGCATCTTGCTGAAGACAAAAGCAGCTCAAACCCGTCCTGCTTTCCTCCACTAACGGTCTCTCTTTGTCCTGTGAAATCAGATCCGAGAGATTCATCGAGACCACAGTTGTCCCAGGAAAAGAGAGAAAGCTGGCGGACATGGATGAGCAGAGTGTAGAGGTACCGCCTTGACTTCTGTCATCATTTGCTTTTGCTTTTATTCTCATTTCAGCTGCCAGTACAGGTACTCGGGTACTCAGGTACTCAGGTTTACGGGTACTCAGGTTTACGGGTACTCAGGTTTACAGTATATAGTGCTCGGGTATACAGGTACTCAGGTTTACAGGTACTTGGGTACTCAGGTTTACAGGAACTCAGGATTACAGGTACTCGGGTTTACAGTATACAGGTACTCGGGTATACAGGTACTCGGGTATACAGGTACTCGGGTATACAGTATATAGTACTCGGGTTTACAGTATATAGTACTCAGGTTTACAGTATATAGTACTCAGGTTTACAGGTACTCGGGTTTACAGGAGCAAAAGTTTAATGTTGATGATAAATAAGTGAAAGTCATTGTGAGCACAGCACACAAAATCCATCCTCTGTATTTCTCACACACACACACACACACACACAGACCGTCCAACAGGTCGCAGCCATATCCAGCACCCGGGGAGCAGTGATGGAACCCTATGTCAAGGTACCGCCCCCTAGACCTCAGGGCAACCTACTGGTCTGGGATTTGAACCCATGACCTTCTGATCCTAGAGTCCCTAAACACCGCTCTTTTAGACTTAAATATCTCAGTCAGATAAGACGTGTGTGCATTCAGGTCCATCCTGGTTCTTCACCATCTCCAACCCGTGTAACATAGCTTGTGTCACTACTGATCCCCACCCCAGCCCTCCTTGAATCTCTGTGTCCACAGGTGCAGATACGGTACTTTGCCATAAAAGAAGAACTTGAGCACCAGACAAGCGGTTATTTTTTCCCAGTTTGTCATTAAGTCAGCTTTTGTGTGGGTTCTGTAGTCTCAAAAAACACAGAACGTAAAGGAACATTAAATACCTGAAGAGACGTCGTTGTTTCAACTCTAAGATGGAAGCTGATACTTGTGTCACTACCATTTTGTTCCGTGATCAAACACTTCCTCAGTACATTTCTAATAACCGTGATGGACCACGTGTGTTAATCCCGGAGGAAACTGGAGAACTCGGTACAGCTCGTTGGTGTTTAGTGAACCGTGTTGAGCTGCTGTGTTCTCATAATGACGTGCCTCCTTTTCTTTCCTCTTCAGAGCATCGCGGAAGTGTTTCGCTGCTTCATCTGTATGGAGAAGCTGCGAGATGCTCGACTCTGTCCTCACTGCTCCAAACTCTGCTGTTTCAGCTGCATACGGGTACACACACACACACACACACACACACACACACACACACACACACTAAGGGCTGCCCATTATCATCAATAATGCAGTGCATTTTAAATGCACTCACTTTAAATGCACTTCCTGCTGTGTTTAGTCTGAGTGTATTTACCTGGGTTCCTCCAGAGTGAGGCGTCTGGAATCGGCCGATTTGACGATATTATTGCCTCGATCACAAATATTATTTTAAACGTATTTGATCAAACTGTGCTAAATTCAGCAGGCATTAGTGACCGACGCAACCTTACACTTTAATGAAGGTTCTGGAAAGAGTTTGAGAAACAGACACGGTTTCCAAACAACAGAGAGTTTCTGTAGAGACGTTTGACAGCAGGAGACTAGTTGGCGCCACCATGTGGACAAAATATGTTCAACCGTAAACAAAGAGGAGATTCACCCCCCCCATTTCTCCATATTCTGTAGTGAAGACTTTTGGTGACTGCTTGTCCAATTGTCCAGATGCAGTGTTGGTTGTTTTCCTGTAAGAGTGTGTGTGTGTGTGTGTGTGTGTGTGTGTGTGTGTGTGTGTGTGTGTGTGTGTGTTTTGTAGCGCTGGCTGACCGAGCAGAGAGCCCAGTGTCCACACTGCCGGTGAGTTTTTGTCCTGCAGACCAGCTGATGGACTTCTTCTCTAATCTGACTAATCTGAGACGAGTGTTGATTGATTTTCCAGTTTGAGATTAATTTAGGACATTGATGAGTTTTAAGGAGCGTCATTTTAAACGTTTACTCGCTGACAGAGAGTGCACTCACTCGTCTTAGGAGGAGAAAGAAAGGATGAGCAGAAAGAGGAAAAAAGGAAAGGAAGCCAGGTGGAAGAAAGAGGGTAGAAAGAGAGAAAAAAGGAATACTACATACATTTCTTTATGCTCCTCTATACACTTCTTATCATATGACCTTTCTTCTTCTTCTTCTTCTTCCGGCTGCTCCAGTTAAATGTCTCCACAGTGGATCGTCTCCGTGTCTTCCAGTCCTCTGCATCTTCCTCTTTCACACCAACCCCTGCATGTCCTCTCTCTCCACATCCATAAACCTCCTTTTTGTCCTTCCTCTTCTCCTCTTTCAGCTCCATCTTCAACATCCTTCTCCTGACGTAATCCTCGTCTCTCCTCTGGACACGTCTCCCTGTCTCCAAACTGTCCAACTTGAGCTGTCCCTCTAATACTGTAGTTCCTAATCATGTCCATCTTCGTCCCTCCTGACAAATCTTAGCATCTTTAGCTTGGACACCTCCAGCTCCATCACCTGTCTCTTCATCACCGCCTCCAACCCGTATAACATAGCTGCTTTAGTCTGCAGCAGCTTGGCCCCGCCCATTCAGGAGTTGTAAGCAGTGTTTCAGCACAGACTGCTTTTTCAAGTGTGTGTGTGTGTGTGTGTGTGTGTGTGTGGACAGTGCACCGCTGCAGCTCCGGGAGCTGGTAAACTGCCGCTGGGCGGAGGAAGTGACCCAACAACTGGACACACTGCAGCTGTGTAACCTCTCCAAACACGAAGAGAACGACAAAGACAAGTGAGCCTGAATACTGTCCTCACACTCTTCCTTCATATTTCTCTTCCAGTGTCCACTGATGGGGACGTTTCAGTTTACACAGAAATGAATTTGGATGTTTTTATTAAAATGTGGAAGGTATTTCAGGTAAAGGTGCTTGAATGAGTTGAAGTTCTTTGAAGGTTCAAATGGAAAGAATTACAAACAGTCTTTTTCTGTAACACTTGTTCTCTCAACATCTGCTTTCCTCACAGATGTGAAAACCACCATGAAAAGCTGAGTGTCTTCTGCTGGACCTGTAAGAAGTGTATCTGTCACCAGTGTGCTCTCTGGGGAGGAATGGTAGGAAAGCTTCTTTAGACTGATGCTCTCTTCAGGCTCCGCCCACAATCGCTGTCCTCCAGACCTGCTGTGGTGATTGATCTTCACAGAACGCTGGGCTTCACCTGATCTCACCTGATCTGTAGGGATGGAGGGATGGGGGGGGTTAGCAAGTAGAAAAGTTGAAAGGAGGAGGAGAGAATGAAGAACCAGTGGAAAGAGAAGGAAAAAAGGAAGGAGCAGAGAATGAAGAAAAGAGACAAAGAAAGATCTGAGGAGTAGAAAATGACTGAAGAAAAGGAAGCAGGACAGAGAGAAGGAAATGAAAGAGGAGAGAAAGGAATGGGTTGAGAGACGGAAGGCAAAAGTAGAAAGAAAGGGAAATGGATCTAGAAAAGAAGGAAAGGGAGGAAGGACAAAAAAGAAAGATGGATGGAAAAGTATATAGAGAGAAAGGAAGGGAAGTAAAGATGAAGGAGGAGACAAATAAAGAGGGAAGGAAGGATAAGAGGGGAGAAAGAAAGGGAAGGAAGGAACCGGCAGTAAGTGTGTGTGTGTGTGTATCTACAGCAGTGTGCAGAAGTTTTAGGCTGGTGTGAAAAAATGCTGTAAACAGAACGCTTTCAGAAATATCAATAATGATTGTTTATTTTGATCAATTTACAAAATGCAAAGTGAGGAACAAAAGAAAAATCTAAATCAGATCAATATCTGGTGTTTCTACCTTTTACCTTCAGAGCAGCATCAGTTCTTCTAGGAACACTCACACACAGTCGGGGATTCTGTAGGATTATAGTCGGTGTCTGATCAACCAGTTTTACCAAACCGGTACTGGTGATCATCAACGTCACACGGAGGAGAAACACAGTCGTGTTTGGAACGACCGACCGGCCTAGTTCCTTCAAAAACTGTGTGCGAGTGTACCTAGAAGAACTGATGCTGTTTTGAAGACAAAGGGTGGTCCCACCAAATACTGATCTGATTTAGATTCTCTTTTGTTCATTCACTGCGTTTTGTTGATTGATGAAGATAAATGATCAACACTTCAGTTTCTGAACGCGTTCTGTTTACAGCACTTTACACACCTGACTAAAACTTTACACAGTGCTTTGTTTGGATATAAAGAGGTCTGAATGAGGTTTTACAGTCCAACACGCTGGTGGGTGGAGCCAGGGGAATGGGTGGAGTCTGTAGAGTGGGCGGGGCCTGCAGTGGCTGTTTGAGGGCTGAGTGTCAGTTTGTGCTGTTTTGACTTGTTTATTTCTTCAGCACGGAGGCCACACCTTTAAGCCGCTGGCCGAGATCTACGAGCAGCACGTGACCAAGGTCAACGAGGAAGTGGCCAAACTGCGCCGAAGACTCATGGAGCTCATCAGCCTCGTACAGGAAGTGGTGGGTGAATTCAGAAGAACCGTCCCCCTCTTTACATACATCATCATCACCATGTTACTGTACCCTCACACTGGGAGCAGAGAGACAGTCACTCTGTCCACCCTGCTGTGGACGCTCTCTGTCGGAGGGGAAGACAGCGAGACAAAGCCATAAACGTGGAGAACAAAAGATGCTTCTAGTGCGAAATGACTGTAGACCAGCACAGATTCTCCTTCCTCTCCTCCTTTTCTCCTCTGTTCTCTTCTGTTTCTATTTTTCCTTCTCGTCTTGATTATTTTTATGTATTTTTTTTTAACACTGATTTTTGTCTCTTGTGTGTTTGGAGGTCAGTGTGACCCATGTTGTTGAAAAGCAGTCCACTTGTAAAGCACAAGATCTCCACCAGGGGGCACTACAGTCCTTTAAATGACACAAATTGTAGCAGTAAAATGTGAACGTGTGAATATGAAATCACTCTATCGATCGCATCGTCGGTTCACACGGTTGGTTTGTTAGTTCAATCCAAAAGTTGATTGATAAGCACTGACCGTCTGTTGTCCAAGTTGTCAGTCCCTCTGTGCAGTAACGTGGGTTTGATCTAAAGGAGAGTGTGTTCTCCAGGAGAAGAACGTGGAGGCCGTGAGGGGGGCGAAGGACGAGCGTGTGCGGGAGATCAGGAACGCCGTGGAGATGATGATCGCTCGGCTGGATAATCAGCTGAAGAACAAGCTCATCACCCTCATGGGTACCTCTCTCTTCTTCTCTGAGTTAGAACCTGCAAGGGGAGGAAACTTTCACACCCTTACAGTTGCCGCTCTGTTTGGCAGGCCAGAAGACGTCCCTCACTCAGGAGACGGAGCTGCTGGAGTCCCTGCTGCAGGAGGTGGAGCACCAGGTGAGTCCAGACTTGGAGGTAAAGCGTTTGGTGAGACGTCTCTTCAGGACAGCGTTGTTAATGTCCTTTATTTGTCCTCCAGCTGCGCTCGTGCAGTAAGAGCGAGCTGATCTCCAAAAGCCCGGAGATCCTGCTGATGTTCCAGCAGGTCCACAGGAAGCCCATGCAGTCCTTCGTCACCACACCTGTCCCACCGGACTTCACCAGGTGGACCAAACATCTCACACACCTGAGAACACGGGGAAGTGATCGAGCTCTAGTGCTCCAGTGCTGCACTGAAGTGCTGTCTGATTTAGTTTAGATCATGAAGATAGAAATTATAATTTCACCACAATCACTAATAATACCAATAATTAACTTCCTTATTATTATTGATGGTGGTATTAGGATTGAATATGGTGAAATAAGTCTAATAATCACAATCAGTAATGAAAATAATGATAGAATTATGATTTATTGTGATTGCATTTAAATAATATTGTTAACAATAACGATTATTATGGATTGTGTTAAAATGATTTTATTTACAGTGACTACATTTGTATTGCTTTTATTAATAATTAAAAAATGAAGACACTCTTCTAATCATGATTTCTGGATTATTAATTAAAATTAACCCCAAAAGCAGGATTCACCAACAGGAATGAACAGCAGTTCCAGGCTCGATCTCATTATCAGGATAAACCATAAAATCATACATCACCAAGTGTTCATCTCTTTCTCTCTGTCTGTCTGTCTCTCTGTCTGTCTGTCTCTCTAGTGAACTCGTTCCTGCGTACGACTCGAGCACTTTTGTTCTGGCGAACTTCAGGTTGGAAGTTCTTGACTTTTTTTTTTTTTTTTTTTTTTTTAAGATCTTGACTTTATTTGTAATTTGTTTATTGAACACTGCATTGAGGGGTGTGTGTGTGTGTGTGTGTGTGTGTGTGTGTGTGTGTACACAGTACACTGAGGCAGAGGGCAGACCCTGTGTACAGTCCTCCTCTCCAGGTTTCGGGACTTTGCTGGAGGCTGAAGGTTTACCCTGTAAGACTTCACATGTTCATGGGAGTGGTGATGTTGATTTATTTTAAGATCATAAATAAAGGTAGATTAACTTTTATATATGTTAGATAAAATACATTTATTTATTTTTTTAAATGCTGAATTATTATAATTATTATAAAAAGCACAATAAATAGGCCCCATAAAATGCTGGACTGCCACTATTGCTCAAAAACAGAAGTCATATCGCCCCCTATGCTTCCTGCGGAGTATTACAGTCTGACAGAAGGACCATGTGGGTCAGATAAGCGCTGTAGATCATGTTTTTCAATTCAATTGAACTGATTATCGGATTATGCTCTCCTGCTTTCTCGACTCACTCTGTCTTCTTGTCTCAGGATGGGAACGGCGTTGTCCGAGGTAACTACCTGTCTGTTTTCCTGGAGCTGTCCGCTGGACTCCCAGAGACGTCCAAGTAAGCCTCTTTATCCCTCAAGAGGAGGCACTACAGTGCCACCAATGACTGGAGGAGGGAGCATGATAAGGAAGAGTACTTTGTGTAGCTGATGGGAGCAGGAACAGAGTCAGAAAACAAACAAAGCTGTTTAAAGCCTTCCGTTACCCCTGTTGATGCTTTTCTTAAAGAACGTTCTTCCTGCAGGTATGAGTATCGGGTGGAGATGGTGCACCAGGCCTCCAACGACCCGTCCAAAAACATCATCCGGGAGTTTGCATCAGACTTTGAGGTCGGGGAGTGTTGGGGGTATAACCGATTTTTCAGGTTGGACCTGCTGGCCAGTGAAGGATACCTTAACATGCAGACGGACACACTGATACTGAGGTGAGGACATCATCCTGTCTTCCATCGACTCACAGCTGTTTTATCGTGCACTTCTTTAAGGACACTATTGATCAAACAGCGGGTGTTCATTGAATTACTCATGAGAAACTGTGTCAACAGTTCAATCGATAAGTATCAATATGAATGATTTCAGTCTTATTTCTGATGAAAAATGGATCGAGAATTGATCAAATTTGAAATTTTTTGATTAAAAATTGATGATCAAAAAGAAAGTGATCTTAAAATGTTAGTTTTTTGTTAATGAAATGAGAGGTGATGAGGAGGTGATGGGTAGGCATGGTATCAAGGAGAGGAATGCTGAAGGTCAGATGGTTGTAGATGTTGTGTAAAGGATGGAAATGGCTGTAGTTAATACTTATTTTAAGAAGAGGGAGGAGCACAGGGTGACGTATAAAAGTGGAGGAAGATGCTCACAGGTGGATTATATTCTTTGCAGGAGGGTCAGTTTGAAAGAGATCAGAGACTGTAAAGTAGTGACAGGGGAGAGTGTAGCTAAACAGCATAGGATGGTGGTCTGTAGGATGACCTTGGAGGTCAAGAAGAGGAGGAAAGTGAGGGCAGAGTCGAGGATCAAGTGGTGGAAGCTGAAGGAGGACTGTAAGGTGGAATTCAGGCAGGAGTTAACACGGGCACTGGGAGGTGTCGAAGAGCTTCCGGATTGCTGGGAAACTACTGCAGAAGTGATCAGGCAGACGGCTAGAAATGTACTTGGTGTGACATCCGGAAGGAAGAAGGAGGAGAAGGAAACCTGGTGGTGGAACCGAGAAGTCCAGGAGTGTATTCAAAAGAAGAGGGAGGCAAAGAAGACATGGGACAGTCAGAGAGAAGAAGAAAGTAGACAGGAGTACAAGGAGATGAACCGCAGGGCGAAGAAAGCAGTGGTGAAGACTGAAGATCAGGTGTTTGGTGAATTGTATGAGAGGTTGGACAGTAAAGAGGGAGAAAAGGACCAACACCGATTGGCTAGACAGAGAGACAGATCTGGGAAAGATGTGGCACTGATGAAAAGACAGGAGGCGGAGCTGGAGGTGTCAGAGTTAAAGATGCTGAGATGTTCGTTGGGTGTGACGAGGATGGACAGGATTAGAAATGAGTATATTAGAGGGACAGATCAGGTTAGACATATTGGAGACAAAGTGAGAGAAGCAAGGTTGTGTTGGTTTGGACGTGTCCAGAGGAGAGACGAGGATTATATCGGGAGGTGGATGTTGAAGATGGAGCTGCCAGGAAAGAGGAGAAGAGGAAGACCAAAGAGGAGGTATTTGGATGTGGTGTGAGAGGACATGCAGGGGGACAGTTTGAAGCAGTAAGATGTAGAGGACCGGAAGAAATGGAGATCCCCTGTGGCGACTCCTAATCCTGAACAGCTGAAAGAAAAAGAAGAAGCTTTTTGTTAATGGAAACATAAACTGCAGGTTTCTTTTTGAGTCTACTATCATGCAGGACCCTGAAATGTTCTGTTCTGCAGGTATCAGGTGCGATCGCCCACCTTCTTCCAGAAGTGCCGTGATCAGTACTGGTACATCACCCAGCTGGAGGCGGCGCAGACCAGCTACATCCAGCAGATTAACAACCTGAAGGAAGTGAGTTCAGAACGTTAACATATGGGGGACGGTTCAGTTTGGAAGTCCTGAAGTGCCCTGCTGTGTAGATCCATGAGCAGAACTGTGCAAAAGTCTTCGGTTCTCTCTGTTCTGTGTGAAAGTGAGACAGTAGTTCAGTGATTTGTGTACAAACACATGTAACTCCAGTCTAAACACAAAGAGAGTTTCATTCTAACCAGCTTTAAAGTCCATGTTCACCACCACCACCACAGTTATTCTTCAGCACAGCCTCAACTCTCTTAGACCAGCTCCTTTCATTAAGTCAGGAACACTTCTCCAAGCTCTTCGTCCCAAAGCTCTTCTTTCTCTCAGGTACAGAGACTGGACTGAAAAGGAGAGACAACAACACTGTCCTCCAGGAAGATCTGGAGAACTGTCCCTCCACAAGACTTTAGATTAGATTTGACTTTGTCTTCGAGAGCAGGTGCAGAGCCAGTGAGATCCAGCAGAATGAAAGTGATCTATAGGTTGTAGGTACACTATGAACAAATATAGAAGAGGTATAAACAGTTACAACACATGAACAATTACACACATTAAGTATTTCTGACTCTTTGGAAGCGAAATATGAAGAAACGAGGGGATCAAGACTTTTGCACAGCACTGCAGCACTGGTGTGTTCTGGTTTCTCTCAGAGGTTGGCCATAGAGCTTTTCCGTCGGCAGAAGTCTCGGAGCTCCTCCCCGCCGGACCGACGCCTCTGCCCCCCCACCGCCTGCGCCGGCCCGTCCGTTCGGGACTCGCGGCCCGGGAAAAACTCCGGAATGGAAGACGGGAATCAGGGGAACACATCGGAGACCAAAGAGGAAGACGAGGAGGAGGAAGAGGAGAAGACTCAGCAGGATGACTCTAATGTAAGCAGCAGTGTTTTCGAGAGGTTTCATTCTGGACTCGCATCTGCCTGACGTTTTAGTGGGAGAATGCTGACCTGGGATCAGTTTATGCCGTTGATATTCAGCATTAACCTGGTCGGAGAAGTTCAAATCCGAGAAACTCCATTAAGAATTAATCTGAAGCTCTGCTGGTCAGAATTGTCTCGGAAATTGAAACGTTAATTCATTTGGAGTGGTGTTTATTGCCCATTTAATCATGATCATTTGAATATTATGAATATGCATCATTTTGTTCATCATGATTTTAAACATCTGAGGCCCTAAATTACAACCAACTAGCAACGATCTGAAGGTGCAGTGTGTAGCTGTCGCCTCACAGTGAGAAGGTCCTGGGTTCGATTCCCAGGCAGGACAGTCAGGAGATCCTATTTCCTCCCACCGTCCAGACTAGACATGCTAACCTGTGTGTGTGTGTGTGTGTGTGTGTGTGCTGGTTTAAAAGGTGTATAAAACATAAAGCTTTGAAACTGTATTTAAAGTGGGCTGTGTGCCTGAAACATTAGGAGCTGTCTGATGGGGATCTGGAGGTGGACTGTCTTACCGGAGATGAGGACGTGAACCCACTGGACGGCAGCAGCACGTCCGGCAGCTCCACTGCCACCAGCAACACCGAAGAGAACGACATCGACGAGGAAACGATGTGAGTACCGCCCGCACGTCCGATAGCACGCCTCTTTCCAAACGAGGGTCACATGGTGAAGAAAAAGAAAAAATTTTTTTTTTTAATGCCTTATTGAAAAACAGTTCTTCCTGAAGGACAAAGTTTTTGTTTCTCATTTTCAGTGCAGAGACTGAAAATGTCCAAAGCTTTCGGTTTGTTCTTTGCTCTTCACGCTATGTTGATCTTCTGTTTGTTTGGATCAGAGGCTTTTTACCCACCAGGGCTCTGCGCTGGTCACGTGACCATGAATAGAAAGTGCTCTATGTAGGGAGCATTAAGTGAAATGAAAGTGACTATTCTCGTCATTGTGAAACACGGCACACAGTGAGACACAATTCCACCTCTGTGTTTCACCCACACACACGTGCAGCAGGGGGCAGCTACTGAAAGCACCCGGGGAGCAGTGACTGGGACGGTACCTCAGGGCAACCTACTGGTGAGGGAATCGAACCCTCGATCTTCCGATATGGGGGCCTCGTCCCAAACCACTAAGCCACCGCTGCCCTTAAGCAATTAGGGACGCGGCCTCTGCTTTCCAGGTTTTCCATTCAGTGTTGAGCTCGGGGCAGCTGGAGGCTCGTCCTTCAGTTTAAGGATTCACCACCATTCCGGTTCTTCGCAGGCCAGTCTAAGGGTTCTCCATGGAATGCGTATTCATTTATTCTTTGTTTTTGTGTCATTGGGAGGTCAAAACCTTGTGTGTGTCAGGACTTTCTGCAGCGAAGGTGTCACATGGTCTCACTCCCGCCGCTGACTAGCGTTCGCCGAAGGCAGCAGCAAAAACACACACGGAGCGCCTGAACCAGATGAGACGAATGAGTCATCATTCGAGCTTCTGCCTCCTGCTTACACACTGTCCTCATCCTCTCCCTTACGCACACGCACACACTCACACTCACACTCAGTCACGCTCACATGAACACTCATTCTTTCACCCACACACATTCCCTCGCTCTCTGACACCGCTCTGATTTCGCTCTTCCAAACGTTTCTGATTCGCTCTCAGGCACTTTAGTCCTTCCATCTCTCCCTCCTGGCTGTGCCTGAACGGCAGACCCGAAAGCGTGGCGTGGGTAGATGCACCCTGTCCAAAAGTATACAGACACTATCATCTCTTCTGCCATCAGCAGAAGGAATTTTTCCCTCCTGTTGAAACATTGCTGCGAGGATTTGATGGAGAGAGCATCAAGGTCGGACACTCCACTCCATCTCATCCCAGCAGTTCTTCCTACTTTTCTATGGAGAAAAACACCCATTCCACCTTAAATGAGCTACAAGGCCCGTCCGAATACTTTTGAACAGAGAGGAGCATTTTAAAGGGCATCACACTTGGAGCAGATTCAGAACGATTGCTTCTGTACAGCTGGTGCTTTTAAGTGTCTATAAATACAGTAGTGTTCTGAGAGCAGGGAGGAGAACCGCTGGAGAGGAGTGACTCATCACCCACACACACACACACACACACACACACCCAGTGATTCAGTAGTGCATGTGTTCCCCCCACACACACACACACACACCCTCCCACTCAGCAGGGGGCTGCCATCCCCAGCCCTCGGCGTTGCTCATCACAGATTGCACCGCTCTGTTCCTCCTCCTTCCAGAGAAGATCTATTCCACTCAGAAGAATTTAACGAGCCGTTCGTCGCATAACATGCAGCACCAGAAACCACTCAACTCCGTTATTAATAATCAGAATATCCCTGCAGCACAGGGCTGGGTGACCTGCCTGAAATATGTATCCCCAAATATGTTTCACTCCGTAATTACTGACCTTAGAAGCATCAGCTTGTAGCCATTCCCTCATGGTTTACATAATAAACTGTTCCTTCAATCACAATCTATCTTGTAATCGGGCTGTTTAATTATCAGTGAAGTGTCTTGTGGTCCATTACACTGTTGTTTTATCATCCAGACCTCCTGCAGCACCATTTAAGGTGGAAATGTCAACCAATAGCCAGCTGTTTGAGTGTGATTTGGCCATGAATTTGTGGCCAATCGGCTTCGATTCTGCATTAACTGCATTAACCTCGTGGCTAGAACGACTGAAGTGTTCGGTTTATCAAAGGTGGGCAAGTTTGAAGCAGTGATGTTTGCTCTCTTGTCGGCAGGTCTGGAGAGAATGATGTGGAGTACGGTGGAAACCTGGACCTGGAGGAGGGCGAGCTGCCGGACGACATCATGGGCGCTACAGGTGAGCTTCTAAATTGAGGGTCTTTTTAGGGCAAAACATCAAGAGCAGTGCTGGAGGCTTTAAACCAGGCGTGTTTGAGCTCCATATCCGATCAGGTTGGTCTGCTAATCCTTACCTGCGGGTTTAACAGTTCACTTTCATCTCACAGGAGTCCAGAAGAGCGAGTGACGCAGCAACATGATAAAGCGCTTTTAAATGAAACTAGCAGCTATCCTGCCCCCTGCACTTCCTGTAGTGTATAACAGTCTGTCAGGAAGTGGATTTTTGCATAACAGTAGTACATCAATATAGTCGTTTATCTGACTTTTCATCTATGGACGTCATAATTAATTAGTCAACATAGCTCAATATAATCCTTTATTTGGGCTTTTCATTTATGAACAACCTGTTTGTTGATTAGTCAATCTGGTAATTAATTATTCCATGTGTTTCTTTTTTTGTAAACAGTAGTTTATTTTATTCTGTATATTTTATTTGCTGAGTTTGAAATAATATTTTGTATTTCTATATTTTATTTCCATATGCAGTAAATATTAGGTAATTAGTCAACGTGTTGGTTGATTTGACTTTTATTATGTATATTTCCGGTCGGTCTGACAGCAGTGATTTCCCTCAGAATCAGCAGAGTTTCTGGTTCTGATGGACTGTGATTCACATTCATATTGTTGACGGTCTTCTACCGCTGCTCAGGAGGTTCGAGTGTGGGGGGGCGGGGATTGAGGAGAGGGGGCGGAGCCTCGGCCAGTCTCCTGGAGATCGATCCGGTCATCCTGATCCAGCTGTTGGACCTGAAGGACCGCAGCCACGTAGAGTCGCTGTGGGGCATTCAGCCTCGGCCGCCGGCCTCCATCCTCCACAGCCAAGGTGAGGCACATCTGGGACTACTTCTGTCGACTAAAGTATCGGTAAATATTAGCCAGTAGTGATGTCACAACCATGAAGATGTTCACACATGACCACCTACTCAGGATGTAAAATATGAACAAAAAAATGCTTGATGGGAGAACAGAAAAGATGAAGATGAAAGAAACCACTACATGGAATATTCTAACTTTTTTGGGGCAGTGGTGAGGGAGATTGTGGGTTCGATTCCCTCACCAGTAGGTTGCCCTGAGGTACCCTTCAGCAAGGTACCATCCCTGTCACTGCTCCCCAGGTGCTTTCAATAGCTGACCCCTGCTGCACGTGTGGGTGAAACGCAGAGGTTGAATTTCGTTGTGTTGTGCTGGGCTGCGTTTCACAATGAATAGTCACTTCATATATACATATATATATGTATAGGCACAGGCAATTAGAATAGTGCTCATTTACATACATCAGTCTTAAAGGCACAGAAACAGCTGGTTTAATTCATTAAGAATTCAGTAATCCCCTGAAACGTTGTAACTGGACTGCGTCCTGAGTCTGAGTTCGGTTCCTGTTGTGTTGCAGCAGCTGCGCTTCCGTCCCGGAAGGACCGTGAGCGCCGCCCGCAGGCCGTTCGGCGGTCAGCCCCGGACTCCGGCGTGCTGACCCGGCTGAAAGCCCAGATGGCGGAGGTGCGCAGTAAAATGTCGGATGTGAAGGGGCAGCTGGAGGCCCGTGGAACAGCGGACCCTCGAGTGGCTCCTCTAGAACACGGGCCCTCGGCTGAACAGGACCCAGCAGCCAGGAGGAAACCCAACGAACTGGACCTGCTGTTTAAAACGCACGGCGCCTCACGGCACGGACGGCACGGTACGGGGGAAAAAAACCAACTTGCTGATTATAGAGGCGTTTTCTGCACATTCGAGTGTTTCAGGTGTTAAAAATTCAAACAAAAGAAACTCCAAGATAAGAAACTTCTCTTCAAGGAACAAATAAATAAGACAAAAAAGACACAGAAGGTCTGGCACTGGTGACATGTCCACGGTGTCCCCACCTTTCGCCCCATGAGGGCTGGGATAGACTCCAGCACCGCCCGTCACCCTAATGAGGACGAGCAGCTCAGAAAATGAGTGAATGAGAATATGAACATGAGAAAAGACAAATCTTTTAGTGTTTAGACAAATAAGACACTTTTCTGTTAATCCCTTTTTCTTACCTGGTTAAAAAACTGCAATAAAGTTGGAGTGAAATTTCAGATGAACGTTAGGTGTCCTCAGATTTGCCTTTGACCCACATGGTTTTTGTTCTTCTTCAGGTGGGAAGAAGGCGGTTTCCCCCAAGCAGGAAGTGGGCGGGGCTGTTGGAGGTCTTTCCATCCGCAAGTCCGGAGAGCCGGGAGAGAAGGAGCTGAGAGGAGGAGGAGGAGGAGGAGGAGGAGGAGATGCTGCTCTGGATCTGAACCTCTGCCCCAGAGATGGACCCTCTAGTGCAGACAGTCAGTGTTTCCAAGCACTGTCCCACACTGTCCCACACTAATTATTCAGTCATCTATAAACCAAGTGATCAGACTGTATGCGTAGGTGAAGTGTTGTTATAGGAAATAATAAACAGCAATTAACAGAATTGAATTTTATTTACATAAACGTAGGAAACGATTTACAGTACAGTAGTGAGACCAGCTATGTCATACAGGTTGGAAGAGACCGTCAGTGCAGCTGGACATGTCTGAGTCGGAGAAGAAAAATGTTTCTGTTTAAGTAACGATGTGGTAAATAATATAAAGATAAAAAGAACATTTTTATGGAAAGTAAAGCTGAATTATTTCCCCCCTTGTGGTGAACTTTAGGTTCGGTGAAGTCTCTCGGTCTGCACGGGTCTCCTCCGTCTCTGCCCATCTCCAAACCCGAAGAGTCCCTGTACGGAGTGTCCACCACAGACTCCTTCAGCCTCCCTGTCCTGAACGGAGCGCCCCCTTTAGGCACTAAGCAGCGCAAGACGCCCTCTGTCGGGTAAAACTGGTTATTACAGGGGTCACTGAGCGCTGCTTCACGGGTACCGAGCCTTACGAAGGGCGACCAGTTTGATACTCTCTTCAAAAATAACACATTTGCAAACATGTTCTAAATGCTTTCTTTAGATACGGTCATTTTCAAATCTGTAGAAATGCAAACGTGGGGTCATCAGGCTTCAGCTAAAATGGCTGAAACTGATTTAGTCTTAATTTAAAAAAATAAACTCTGCACCTAAACACCTTTGCCGATGAAATATGTGGCAAGGTGTCTAAACACAAAAAAGAAATGCCTTAAGTCCTTAAGTATTACAGTATATTATTTTAACATGATCTCTTAGCCTTTTTTTTTTTTGTCCCACAGGGTCAGTTTGCTGACAGACCGGTCTTTAGACTGCGAGCCTGAAGGTCCCAACGAAATCCGCCAATCGCTGCTCACGGAGATGCCCGTGAACACACGACCAGATGAAGGTGATGCACCGTCTCACACACACACTCACACTCACACAGTGTCTTGTGCTTATTGTTTTGCCGTGTTTTCTTTACGTTACTTGATCATTCTTCTGTGTGATCATTCTGCTGAGACAGTAGTTCAGGGATTTGTGTACAAACACATGTAACTCCAGTCTAAACACAGAGTTACTTACGTGCTTTAAAGTCAATATTTACCACCGTTATTCTTCAGCACAGCCTCAACTCTCGTAGACCAGCTCCTTTCCTTAAGTCAAGAACACTTCTCCAGGCTTCTTGAAGGACGTCCCAAAGCTCTTCTTTTGTTCTTCATTCTCTGTGGAGAAGATCCCACACTGCTTCTGAACCTGCTCAGGTACAGAGACTGGACTGGAAATGAGAGACAACAACACTGTCCTTCAGGAAGATCTGGAGAACTGCTCAGGTACAGAGACTGGACTGAACATGAGAGACAACAACACTGTCCTTCAGGAAGATCTGGAGAACTTTTTGGAAGCAAAATATGAAGAAATGAGTGGCTCAGGATTTTACATTTTTTTAAATGTGAATAACAAGCAGGTAACTAGCAAAAGGAAAGTGAGGCTCCAGTTCACCTTGTTGGCCTCCTGTTTGAGCAAGAGTGAGCGGCACTTCTAAGTGTGTGTGTGTGTGTGTTTGTGTGTGTGTCAGGCCTGCTGAGTCAGAAGCAGACTCCTCCCCTGTTGGCAGGGATGAGCAGTGACAGCGAGGCTGACTGTGAGACGGAATGTGAGAATGAGGACGAGGCCGTGGCTCTGCAGGCTGGAGAACGGCAGTATGACACACTCACCTGTCCAGGTGAAACACACACTCACCTGCATTAACAAATGAGCTGCTTAGAACCTGAACAATTAATCAGCTGCTGATATTTTCCCCTGGAAACAGTGACTCTCTCCTACTGAAAACTAAAACATCCCAACAGGAACTTTCTAAATGTTGACAGTATTGACTCTGGGTGTGTAGGGTGGTCCTCCCTCTCCCCCATCACTCAGTAGAACTGTCCTCTCGCTCTCTGGGTGGGTGATTATAATGTGAACGTTTTTAAAGTATAAATATTAATTTTGGTTTTGTCTTCAGCATCATTCACACTTGTTTTTACAGCGTAAAGTTCAGTCGCTCCTTCGGGACGGATTCAGTGCGTCTTGTCTCCTGGTTCAGACGAAGGAGAGACTAAAACGCGTGTCCTGTTGGAGCCTCTCAGCGGAACCTGGACGGAAGACGAGTGGGGGGCAGTGGAAACAGGATCTCTCATCCCTCCCGCTTGAACAGATGGGTGATAAAGCGGATATAAAATGAGCTGATTTGGATCACATATCGATGCCTGTGTGTGTGTATGAGACAAAGGAAACACTTTTCACTCGGCAGTGAAGAGCGGACACTCCGGAGCCTGCCAGCGGAGAGAACCTGGGCGGATGTTGAACACGGTTTTGGTTAATTATGTTGTTTGAGGATGAGATGAAGGAGGAGGAGACCGATCTGACAGAGACACCCATCTGTTAAAGCTCGTTAAAGCACCGCTCGTCTTCCGTCCAGGTTCAGCTGAGAGGCTCCGACAGAGGACACGCGTTTTAGTCTCTGCTTCGTCTGAACCAGGAGACGACGCACTGATGGAGCGGCTGAACTGTGCTGAACTGAATGGAGTGTGAATGATGCTGAAACGCTGCTGTTGATGAAAGGGACTTTGGGGCGAGGTAGAAATGAAATGAATAAAATAATAAAAGTGGAGGAACTGTCGATACTCTTACTTTCTTAAATCTGTGTAGAAAATGATGATTTATAAGGAAAACGATTCTGAACAATGGCACGTTTCCTCTAACGAGCCGTGAGTACAGTCCAGCAGACAGAAGACCTCTGGGCTGGCAGTTCACCAACAGCAGGCAACAATCAGGATCCATACAGAGGGGAACCTGGGAATATTACTGTTCTGAAAATGTCTGTCTATCGATAATAGATGATAATAAATAAAACCTTGGTCCGAGCCCTTCCGCCGTCACATCCTCACATTGACAGGTGTGTGTGTTTCAGGTGAGCAGCTGATGCCGGATGATCTGAGCTTTGTGACTGGAGAGGCCACGGAGAGGTGATGCGCCAACTCCAGATCAGCTGTGTGTGTGTTCGGAACGGGTTCAGGTTAAGGCCTACTATACAGGAGCAGGAGTCTCCTGAATTGTGTGTGTGTGTGTGTGTGTGTGTGTGTGTGTGTGTGTGTGTGTCACTTCAGCTCATTCACGTTCAGACACACTGGGTCAGAAATGTTTACCTTCTTTAATGAACTACAGCAGAACAAACACTTTGTAAACTAAGAGGAACATTCTCCCCACATTCCATTATAGAAGTGTGTGTGTGTGTGTGTGTGTGTGTGTGTGTGTGCGCGCGTGCATGTTCCTGAGGAACAGTGATCCTAGATAATATTTAATATTCTGCATTAATTCATGCTCACAGCTTTTCTGTTTGATGGAAAATTGTTTTTCTTTGTTTGTTTTTGTTTGTTTTTGCTGCTAAAAGGGTCAAAATCGATCGCAATTTGCCAGAAAGTGTGTGTGTGTGTGTATGCGTGTGTGTGTGTGTGTGTGTGTGTGTGAGTGTGTGTGTGTGTGTATGCGTGTGTGTGTGTGTGTGTGTGAGTGAGAGTTGGGCCGTGGGTCTTTGTAGGAAGTAGGTTAAAGCCTCTGTCCCGTGTGAAGCTGAGCAGGGGACGGTCCCCCGGGCGGCAGGGGCGGTAACTGTAGGTGCGGTTGGTGAGAGATGCTGCTGCTCCAAACGTCCTCCTTATCTGTGTGTTTGTTTCTCTTCTGTACGCGAGGAATCTTTTTTAACGTTTCCGTTCGTTTTCCTGGAGCGCCGCTTTGGCTCTGTGGGCATTTGAGCATTGTTGAGAGTGCATTCAGATTAAAAGCTCTTTTTTGGGCCGTTATAAAGCAGGATGAATAAAGATGAATAGAAGCATGGCCTGTTATTATCTGCTGTCCATTTTTATTTGTTATTTATAGAGCGCACAGTTCCATTAAGTGATCGATCTGTGCAGGGGGCGCTGTTGAGCAGGCGTTCGAAAGGCACCTTTCACAGTCCCTTCTTCCGTTTTACATGTCGTTCGTTCGTGTAACGACGCAATAAACTCGTTTTATAAAGAACACAGAGTCTCAGGTGCTTCAGCGCGTCCCCCACGCAGGCGTGGACGTTTTTCGTCCTTCAAGTCTGACCACAGCAATTTAGGAGGCTTTATTCAAACTTTTCTCAGCGGCTGTCCCAGCTGGGACACCAACATTTCAGCAGCATTGCTTTATAGACAGATTTCTTCTCCAGGCTCCGCCCACTTTAGCGCTCATCAGTATTTGAGGATGGCACAGCAGATCATCTGTCTCCGTGTCTTCCTGTGCTCTTCATCTTCCTCTCTCACTCCGTCCCCTGCATGTCCTCTTTCACCACATTCATAAACCTCCTCTTTGTCCTTCCTCTTCTCCTCTTTCAGCTCATCTTCAACATCCTTCTCCTGAAATACTCCTCGTCTCTCCTCTGGACACGTCCACACCTACATAGTCTCACTTCTCTCACTTTCCCCTGAGCTGTCCTGTCCGTTTATTTTGTGTCCTCTGTATGCAGCAGCACTTTCTGTTCATACGTTGTGTGTTGATCACTCACTCTGACCCTTATACACATTCTTTCATTTTAATAGTTCAGTCTTTTACAATCAAGTCCTTAAACACTCTCTATTTTCACCAACTTCTCA
The DNA here is from genome assembly GCA_017165825.1 of Hepsetus odoe. Classification (NCBI taxonomy): domain Eukaryota; kingdom Metazoa; phylum Chordata; class Actinopteri; order Characiformes; family Hepsetidae; genus Hepsetus; species Hepsetus odoe. Next base: position 9,369,648 of record CM029383.1, on the reverse strand, counting down.
AACACGCAGCTGCAGCTAAATGCATGAAAAAGCTCCATAAATAACACTTAATATTTTTATGAATAGAAGCGTTGGGTAAAGATCTCTCTGCAGCAGATTTGGAGAAAGTGGGCGGAGTCTGCAGGGGGATTATTAATGTTTTGGCAAATCATTTAAATTTATTTTAAAAAATGATCTTACGGGGATTTTTGTACGCGGAGTGTGTGTAGAATGATTTCCGTGATGGACTGACGGGCGACTGTTTGGCCGAGCATGCTGAACGGAGGAGGCATGTTCCTCTCTTCACCGAGCTCCATGTTTGTTGTGCGGCGTGAAGGAGCTGATGGGTGGCGATGGCAAAAACTTGGCTTTGTATCACATTTCAGAGGACACGATGGAAGCTTTTAGAACATCTGACACTTTCTTAATGGACTGTTCCTGTTCCGACCGTGTCACACCGGCAGTCACTGAACCAGGAGTCACCAAGCCCTTAGTCGCTACACTGTCAGTCACTACTCCTTCAGTCTCTACACCCTCAGTCTCTACAGCGGGAGTCTCTACACCCTCAGTCTCTACGGCGGGAGTCCCTACACCCTCAGTCCCTACACCCTCAGTCCCTACACCCTCAGTCCCTACACCCTCAGTCTCTACGGCGGGAGTCCCTACACCCTCAGTCTCTACACCCTCAGTCTCTGCGGCGGGAGTCCCTACACCCTCAGTCTCTGCGGCGGGAGTCCCTACACCCTCAGTCTCTGCGGCGGGAGTCCCTACACCCTCAGTCCCTGCGGCGGGAGTCCCTACACCCTCAGTCTTTGCGGCCTCAGTCGCTACAGCGGGAGTCGCTACAGACATAAATATGAACACTCACGTTGGTGTAAATCATCCAGTAGTTCCCAGTTTGAGTGATGAACAGGGACTCTGAAGGTGTGTTTTTGGTGTTTAGCAGTATAAATGTTCTCCACAAGGGGGCGCGCTCAGATTTCCGCAGTGATGTTGAAAGGGAGGAAACCCGCATTCCAGATTTTTTGCAAACTTGTCAAATGCATGGTGAAAAGGGTGGGGCCTGTGGAAACTCCGCCCACAGTGCTATAAGAATCCCTCCATCTGGGAGAATCCCATCTTTTAACCAGTTAAACTGACTTACATCTTCATTAACAGCCACGTTTAATGGAGTCCGAGTGCTGTACCTACGTGTAGAGGAGGATTTCGGCTTCGGCACATCAGATTCAATCCTGAGTTTAGATCTTAAGTTTGTGTTTAGAAATGAAGCAATACCACAAACACAGTAAATACTGTGAAAGTGGATTATTAACACTCTTGCTCTACTAGGACTAACATCTTCTACCACGTCCCTCCCCAGCGTGCCAGAGGACCAACCACAGCTCCCTGCTTTCGACCTAGTCTTCGGTTTTTGTGTACAGGTCACTAAAGGTCACCTGTAGAAGCAGGTTATTTGAGTTGTTTGGTTTGTGTGAGCGGATTTCTCTGGTTAAGAGACTGGAGTTTGTCTAATGCACAAATAAAAACCTTTGATTTGCATTTGATCTGTTTGATGTCTGTCTGTCATAACCATGTCAATGTATTTATAGTTGATGTTCCTCACTCAGGTAACAACACTCCCCCATTCCCTGTGTGCGTGTGTGTGTGTGTGCGTGTGTGTGCGTGTGCCAGGTTGGTGCTGAGAGGTTTTTGCGGATGAGCGCTGGCAGGCTCTCCGTCTTCATCACATCCGCTCCTGCAGTTCATACAGAACACAGCCACAGCAGAGAGAGAGAGAATAGACTGACCGTATGGAGGAAAAATGAGAGACAGAATGTGGGGAGATGGAGAAAGAGGTGGAGCAGCAGACATGTTGACATAAATATATAGATGAGAAGAGAGACGGAGAGAATAGGAAAGAAGGTTAAGGAGAGACGAATAGAGAGAAAAGTGAACTGTGGGACTGGGCTCTGCGGGAACGTTTCTCTTTTTATCGACGCTACTGCTATTAGACATGGCCATGATGATGATGATAAACTGAAGAGAAGAGAGATGGAGGGAGTGGGAGTGGGAGAGAGGGAGGGCTGACCCGTCCGTCACGAAGCTCGCCCCCAGCTGTTCCTGTTCTTTTCTTTCTTTTCAGGAACACCAGCTGTTGTCCTTTAAAGAAGCAGCTCTGGGTGGTTATTAAAGCTTCGGCCTGAGACGCTCTCTGTATCTCACCCTCCCCAAAATAATCCCACCCATCAGAGCAAAAACCTCCTATCTGCATTTAAAGAAGGAAAAAATATATTTTTCAGCTTTGTCAGCTAACTAGGACTATTTCTGTTTACCAGATAATCCTTTCAAATTATCAAAAAAAAAAAAGATGTATATTAAGATGCAAGTTTGTTGCTATGGTGATGGAAGAATTCATCAGATAAGTTTTACATTAATGTTACTACAAACCGTTGCTTAGTGACCATCAGTTCCTACCATCAATTAAGTGCATCGCTGGGTGGATTCATTAGCATTAATTCTAATCCATATTCAGCCCTGGCGGTGGGAGGAGAGTGGGGGGGTTGTTTGGGGTCATTCTCCGTGTCAGTAAATGAACATGGTTCTGCTTCTCAGAAGAACTTGATGTGTTTACATACAAGACCAACCTGAGGCTGTGATGTCCTGTAGGGCGTAAAGACGATTGGAAAAAAACGTCATGGTGGAAATCAAATCATAGTTCTGCTGTAACGTTTACAGGTCCATCATCAGCTTTCGACCAAATAACCAGTGAACTGTTTTAGTCTCCTGCAGTTCCGATCTTCCAGACTAAAATACTAATTACCTTAACGATAACGCCAACACGCCCAAGTTCAATTAATCATTTATTAGAAATCATTTTTCCACCCAGTGATGAAGTAAGATGCGGTTGCTAAGCAACTGTTTTTAATAACATTAATACAGAAATTAGCTGAAGAAGAGGGACACTAGCTAACATTAGCTAATGATCACCCCTCTTTAACAGAGAAGAGTCTCTCGTCCTTCGTCTCGCATTATTGACCGTCCACACTGAGGACACACACAGCTGTCTGTCCACCGTCCACACTGAGGACACACACAGCCGTCTGTCCTTCTGTAAACTCTCATCCTGACGGCAGTGTGAGGGGAGGGATTCTCCACAGGACACATGCAGACGTCCCCAAAGAGGAGCTCTGGCAGGGACGTCCCGGTTATTAGAGACTGAAATACTGCAGGGGTGCTGAATAGGGACCCAAAACTTAGTTTGTCCTCATGACTTTGTTTATCTTCTGTTAATCTGTGATCTAAATATGTGCATATGTTAATGCCAGCTTTATTACTGCTAAAATATTAACTTTATGCTAAATTTACTACCCAAGTCTTTATTCATGCTAAACTATTACATCTAATAATGTTACGTTAGTTTAGACGTTATTAATGCTGAAGCTTGTTTATATCTGTGAATGATCTAAATGTCCATTTGTTTGGAGCGGAGGGGGAAATGTCCTGTCCCGTGCTGGGCTCTGTGAATAGATCCCCTTTCTTTTTAAAAACACTCCACTAAGTGTTTTTCCGAAGCCGAGCTCCGGACCAGCCTGAAGAGCTTTGGGGCGACTCTGCAGGGCCTCGCTCTCCTCTTCCATTAGTAACTCCACTCTGATTAAAGTTTGATGCTGGAGAGACACTTCATTCCTCCCGCAAAGACGTTCACTCTTTCATTCTTCACCCTCGGAACAAGAGTTCACGTCCCTCTTCACCTCGTGTTCCACTTCTGTTCTTTTCATCTTTTTATTTTACAGGAGTGTGTGTCGTCCCGACAGGAGGGCTCCCACCGAAACGCACCGCCTTCCTGCTGTAAGGCCTCATTAGAATCATTTCTTCTGTTTTTCGGCCGTATTTCATCTCATGTCTTCTTTCAAGTGCTTTTTTTTTGTTGAGGGTTTATAAAAATGTCACGCTGCTTTTTTATTAGAAAGAATGATATTCTGCTGTTGAGTTTATACGTCTTGAAATGAGAATTCTTCATTATGAAACTTTGTTCATGTTTAATGAACTTAATGCCAGCTTATTAACTTTATTTGAATGCATAAATATGAACTTTATTCGTGCTGAATGAACTTTTCCCAAATCCTTCATTATTAGGGCTCTTTAGGCTGATACATTGAATCATGTTACATTCTACATTTCATCTGCACCACTTTATTAACTGTATTAATGCCAGATTAACTGTAACTATAACTAGGACCTGTCAGATTTAACATCATTAACGCTAACGCAGCTCTTTAGTTGTATCGTTAACTTATTCACTTAATTGAAGGTAAATATAATCTGATACCGTGAAGTATCTGGAAAACGCTGGGCTGTAGAATCCCTCAGGGTTTTTCAGACGGCAGCGTGAACGACTGTGGTGGTTGAGTGTGAACTGATTAACAGCAGCTTATTTAAAGAAACAGTCCTTAATTAAAGAAGCCACACCGTGACAGGTGGAGCCCAGAGCTATAATTAAACCCACATCCCAGGGCCGCTGAGGTCACGGGATCCTTCCTGTGGATGAAACCAACATGGACTTATGGACATTATTCATAGTTTTCAGTCACATGACCAGCACAGAGCCCTGGAGAACAAAAACCTGTAGCACTTCAAGAAGGGTGAGAACATTTTCCCTCCATTCCAAACAGATAGTTAGTTCACTGATCAACAGATACGAGGACAAACTGACAATTTTGGACACTTTCGAACCCTGTCCAGCACCACCGCAGTATTTCAGTCCCTTTAAACAGGGGTGTTCCTGACAGAGCTCCACTTTGGGGACGTCTGCATGTGTCCTGTGGAGAATCCCTCCTTACCCTGCCGTCAGGATGAGAGTTTACAGAAGGACAGACAGCTGTGTGTGTCCTCAGTGTGGACGGTCAGTAACGCTGTCTCTCGGGAGACGGTGGACGAGAGACTCTCACTGTTACAGTAAAGGGTGATGATGAGCTGATGTTAGCGAGCGTCCCTCTTCTCTCCAACAATCATCGAGAAGTTCTCAGACTGAAGATGAAGATCTTTAACTGGAGAACTGATTACTGATCTCTCGTTACATCACTGTCCACACAACCGTGTCCCAAACTGGACACACACTCAGTAATGTAGTGTGTAAAGTGTAGAAGTGTGCAGTTTGGGACACAGCCTGTCTGAACCAGAAGAACGTGAAGAAACTAAAAACACAATCATTAAAACACAGGACTGAACTCTGATGAAACGTTTCACTGCAAAGACACTGCAGACTGGTGTCCATTCTTTCATTCCCTCCCCAGAGACAGAGATGTCCAGCAGTTTAAGTCCACCAAATCACAATATTTGTGATTACTTGAAAGTAACAGCTGCCTCCTGAAATATTATAATAAGTGGACCGATAGACATAGTTCAAAAGTACAGTACTGTGCAAAAGTCTTAAACCCCGTATTTCTTCAGTTTTCTCTTCCAGACTTTCTTGTATGTTTACTATGTTGTTGAGGAGCAGTTCTCCAGATCTTCCTGAAGGACAGTGTTGTTGTCTCTCATGTTCAGTCCAGTCTCTGTACCTGAGCAGTTTGATAGTTCTGTGTTGGTTAATCCACACAGTGATCTACGTCTGAACCTTCAAGCAGAACAAAGCGTCTCATTTAAGACATGAAGCAGAGAAGAACCAGGAGCAGAGGATTCCAGATGATCAGGGGATTAGTTTACTGCTGAACCCTTTATCTAGATCCTTGTTTCTTTAGACACTTTGCAGTCTGGAGCTCTAAAGCGTTTGTTGTTGTTTCTTTCATTAATCTACTCTAATCTACTAAAGATCAGACAGGAATTAAATGATGTTTTAGCCCAAACGAGATTTTCCTCGTAAAATATTGAAATGGTATCTTCAGACTTTTGCACAGTGCCGTTTATTTAAAGTTAGGTTGTTTTTTCCTTCTCTTGTAAAGTTTTGGAAGTTTCGTTTCAACAGCGATGGGATGTTCCTTCATAAAACTGACCTTTTTAGGGTCGTCAACAGCAGAAAAGGAACAGGGAGACAAATAAAGGACAGCTGAGACAGGATTCTTATACACTTTATACATGATAATCACCAATAGATATACATATTTATAATACTACAGTACCACAGGAGACACACATACAGTTTCACTATTTTACTGTGAGCTAATCTGCAGCTAAGGGGGGGTAAAGGAGGACCTGGCGGTCGCTGAGGACCACAGAGACGGATTTCCTCTCAGCAGGAATAAAGGCAGCGCCGGGGGGGTGAGGGGTGGGGGTTCCTTGAATTAAAACTTGAGTGTTAAAGGTAAAAACTCCTAGAGATACAACAATAACATGTGAGGGAGCGTTCTTACGTTTTAGAGGCTAGCTGAAGTGAGTCAGTTTCCGCCGGACGAGGATGCGGGCGAGGCCTAAAAGACGAGACGGAAACACCCCACTCGTACTCCCTACTTATAATTATATATCACACAATTTACCCCCCAAAACAGCCTGCCAAAGACATGCTTGGTGTTGCACAGGGGCCGAGAACATTTCTACCCCTTAAATTCTAAAACAGAGGCAGTTCTTGCTTTCATGTGCTGTAACCATGGTAACCGCTGAACTGTAATGAAAACTGGTGATAATATTGAGTGCTACTTTGTAAAACGAGGTCCATGTTATCCCTCAGTGTTAAACAGCATGTTAAAGATGTCGAGTTAAAAACAATGCTCTATATTTGTGGGCGGAGCTTCGTCCTAGTAGACTGTACGGCTACAGATCAGCTACAGATCATCACCTGGTCGTACGATTCCTGAGAACCAGAGCCACTGATTCCCGCCCTGGTTCTTCCAGACTCTCCTGATGGCGTGGGTTCACCTGTTTTAGTTTTTGGTTGTTTAACAGCATTTTATTTAGTTTTATTCTAAACTAAACTGAAAGGGGTAGAAGAAGAGTGATATGGAGCTGCTGTTGTGCCCCCTTTGGGCCAAAACAAGCACAAGCACAATCTGATTCCCACTTTACTGATCCCAAGGGAAACTGCTGTTGCTGTGAGACGTCAATGCCAGACGTCTGTCTGTCTGTTCTGCTGCTGTTGTTAATGCTGCTGAAATCAGGGATGTTTTTAGGGACAGCTTCCGCCTAGAAAAGCCGTCCAAAACCAAGGACGGTTCAGAACTTGGATCGCTAAATTTGCCTCTGTTGCTAAAGGAGCAAACTAAACATGTCTTTGGCGAAAGGGGGTAAAAATATGGGTTCTTTCTTTTTAAAATTAACATCAGCAGTCTCGGCTCTTTTAGTCCGTCCTCTACAGGAAGAGAAGGAAATGTGTAGAGCAGGGTCTCGAGGGTGAAAGGCTACACAACTCCACAGCAGGGTGTCGCTCCTCCGATAATCCCCTTTTCCTGAAACGGGCCACGGGCCCAGGTGGTGGTGCTGGGCGGCACGCTGCGAGGGGCGTATGGCTATCATCTTAAAAGTTCAGCAGTGCTTTTTTTGTGTTTTTTTGTCTTTTTATACAGCTTGAATAGAATACAGTGATGACCATCAGTGACACTCATTTTTTCACTCATTTTCCTTGTTTTCTTCCCTCCAAGTGAAATACTTCCCTCTGCTTTGTCTCCAGTCCCTCCTCACCGCATGGCTTGTGTAGGTTCCTTATTGCTTACAGGGAAATAAAAGCAGTGCATGAACACGAAATGGTGAGAGAGCGAGGGATCAGTCAGCAGGTCTACAAAACCGCGGTCTAGTGGACGCCGGTGGGTGTCGGACCACAAGTGACGACAGTTCAGGGTCCTGCTCCACTGACGGAAAGTGAAAGGACCTCGGTACACACTTCTGTATCCATCCGAATGAATGACGGTGATTCTACTATCACATTAATAAGACGGACGTCACATCCCCAAAATTACCCACACGCACACGTTTCCACACACCCGTACATATATACACTTACGTGACTTTACTACGGTTTCAGTTTATATATATTTATATATGAGATGTAAATAAGGGGACTCACTTGCGATGACGGAAGTTGGAGAGGTGGTCAAATATGTCTGTATTCGTAATTAACAGCCTAGCTTAAGCCTAGCTACACACAGTCCCGAGAAAAGAAAAAGGCGAGGCCTTGAAAAATGACCCTCCACAACGTTTGCTTTATACTAATAAACAGTATATCCCACCCTAGGATGCTCAGCCCGAGTAACGACCTGACTCTGGTGTTTGTGGATGGACATCAGACGGATAGAAATTGCATGGGAGGGGCTGACCATACAGATACATTCTTCTTGACGGAAACCAAAAGAATTCCAACGTGAGGGTTCGTGTACAGGGGCAGCGGAGGCCTAGTGGTTCGGGTGTTGGCCGCATGATCGGAGGATCGGGGGTTCGAACCCCTTCCCAATGGGTTGCCCTGAGGTACCCTTGAGCAAGGTGCCGTCCCCGTCCCGCTCCTCCCTGCGATGGGCTGGCGACCTGTCCAGGGTGTGTCCCCTGTCCTCGCCCTGTGTGCGCTGGCTTGGACACCAGCACTCCCCCACGACCCCGTTTGGGACAAGCGGCAGATGATGGATGGATGGATGGGTTCGTGTACATTCTGGATCTTAATATACATTCTACTCCAAATGGGACAAAGCCTCAACACAACTCCTCGGCCGAGCCTGCTTTCAGTGATGTTTATGCTCTGTTAGATGTGCCTTCTCCAGACTCCGCCCACATCTGTATCTACATGTTACAGAGCGGTGAGAGCATCCAAGCATTTGTTCTTTTTCAACGTCGACAGCCACTGTTGCCGCTCTCACTGCTCCCAGTGTGAACATACAGTGAGGTGTTCCAGTTTCTCGTTAGTTTAAATGATCGTAGTGAAGAAAAGGTATGTTTGAGAGCTCAAGGGTGAGTAAATCCTAAACGCAGGGGAAATAAAATAGACCAGATTAACTGCTGGCGGCGGAAGCAAAGACAAGGCTGAAACCCAAAGCACCTGAACAGTGGGAGACAACACCCCAGACTCCAGACGTCTCCAGACTCGTCTCTTTGAAACTTTCTGTGAAGTGCTTCCAGAGGAGGGTTTAGAGCATGAAAGCTGTGTGTGTGTGTGTGTGTGTGTCCCTATTTGCTCCTTCATAGCTACCTTTATCAGGGTTAAAGAACACTTCTGATGTTTCTGGTGCAACTGTCCTCTCTCTCTCTCTGGGTGTGTAGGGTGGTCCTCCCTCTCCCCCATCCCTCAGTAGAACTGTCCTCTCTCTCTCTCTCTCTGGGTGTGTAGGGTGGTCCTCCCTCTCCCCCATCACTCAGTAGAACTGTCCTCTCTCTCTCTGGGTGTGTAGGGTGGTCCTCCCTCTCCCCCATCACTCAGTATAACTGTCCTCTCTCTCTGGGTGTGTAGGGCGGTCCTCCCTCTCCCCCATCACTCAGTAGAACTGTCCTCTCTCTCTCTGGGTGTGTAGGGCGGTCCTCCCTCTCCCCCATCACTCAGTAGAACTATCCCCTATCTCTGGGTGTGTAGGGTGGTCCTCCCTCTCCCCCATCACTCAGTATAACTGTCCTCTCTCTCTCTGGGTGTGCAGGGTGGTCCTCCCTCTCCCCCATCACTCAGTAGAACTGTCCTCTCTCTCTCTGGGTGTGTAGGGTGGTCCTCCCTCTCCCCCATCACTCAGTAGAACTGTCCTCTCTGTCTCTGGGTGGGTAGGGTGGTCCTCCCTCTCCCCCATCACTCAGTAGAACTGTCCTCTCTGTCTCTGGGTGGGTAGGGCGGTCCTCCCTCTCCCATCACATGGGCGGAGCCTGGTAAGGTCAATTACAGTGGCCCAGTCTTCACAGGATTTGTTTAAATTCTTCGAAATACTCAAATTATATGAGCTTTAAGCCCTGACGTGGACGTTTCATAGGATAAACTCCACTTTTCCTCATCGCCGTTAGGAAGGACAGGAGACGGAGGGATTAATCACAGGGCTTGGAGACAGTGCCGTGCTTTAGGGACACACAGCGAAGGCACAAATTATACTTCTTTAAATAAACCACTGCCAAGTGAGACACACGAGGGAAACACCTCGTCTCCTTCCTGTCACACTGTAGGAAAATTGCTCCGGTCCCAGTGTCCCGTCTCGACAAGGTCCATCAGGCAGCCGTTCTAGATCCACTGATGGTGACCTCAGTGTGAGAGAGGCGGGTAAACAGCAGGCGCTGAAACGTCATGTGGCGTAGCTTTTCTTTGGTTCAGATACCATAAACTACCTGCTGCATGTGACTGTTACCACGTCTGTAATCGGGTCCGAATCCGAGGCATCACGTGTCTCAGGAACACGTTTTCTTTCTGAGAGGATGGGTGTTAAATTGGAAATTATTATTATTATTATTATTATTATTCTTCTATCATCCCTGTTTTTCTTTGTGAGTTATTTCATGAAGGTCTGTCTCAGCACTTTCAGGAGTTCAGACACTTCTTTGTTTAGTTGAAAGACTTGTAATCAGTATTTCAGTGGTTTTGTGATGAAGTTGTATAACTGGATTTAAAACCGTCGTAAAACAACACTTTTGGATTAAACACGTTAATCTTTCAGGATCTTCTTCAGTAAAGGCGACGGGACGGTTTGACCTGAATCAGGCTCGGCTGTTCTCCTAACGTTGTTTTAATTTGTTAAAGTAGATTAGATTTGATTAAAACGAGGAGAAATTAGACACTACACATTCTGGGTTCTGGCAGGGCCGACGGTTTATGTAGAAAATCAGAAATGAAAACCCCCGGTCCACCTTAATTTCAGCAATGAATTTCCCCTGGTCCACCTTAAATTCAGCACTGAATCTCCCTCAGTCCACCCTAAATTCAGCACTGAACATCCCTCTGTCCTCCTTAAATTATGCACCCAATCTCCCTCCAACCACCTTAAATTCACTGAATCTCCCTCAGACCTTAATTTCAGCACTGAATTTCTCCCGGTCCACCTTAAATCCCTTGGTCCTCAATCAGGTAAGGACAGGCCTATCTAATGTCCTTCTCTACAGTCACTGGGCTGAATGGGGATTTTCTTTACAGCTTTCTGTAAAGATCAACTTCACAGCAGCAGATACGGAAGAACACAAGTGGGCGGAGCTTTGGTAAGACACCTGTGAAGAAGAACACACCTGGATAAGCCTGGTCCGGGCAGATTCGGGCGAAGTGAGACGCACAGATCAGCACAGGGGCTTCCATTCACTCAAAGAACTAAAGACAAAGCCACCTCAACACACACACGCACACACGCACACACACACACACACGCACACACACACACGCACACACACACACATGGAGAAATGGAGGTTCGAGTTGAGTGTAAACACCTCTCAGGTGCTCAGACAGACGCTACTCTCACACTGACTGATCCAGGTCCACTCTCTGGTTCCTTAAACACAGAACCGCAGGCTGGGCTTGTGATCAAGTCGGAGGGGAAGGAGATAAACGTGACCTGAATAACGTTCCGCTCGACCCTCACTGTGGATACGAACAGTTCTGGCAGATACCTGCAAAAAAACGCTCACCACGCATCTCCACTGTGGGCTCGCTCCCTTTACTTCAGAACCAAGATCTGATCTCTGCTGTAAAACGATCGGACACAGTCCAACAGCCCGAGTTCCAGAAAAGAATCAGTATGTGAACTCCAGTAAATAATCACTGCGTGTGTTAACAGTGTGCACCAGTGCCTCTGTAGAGGGACTTTCAGCTTCTTTGTTAATTGTAGAATTTGGAGACGTCCGTATCTCGAGCACATGACTTTGTTTCTTATAATAATTGTTAAATTTGACATAATCTTTCTTTAGTTGCCCACATTTCAGATGCTTTGGCAAGATCTCATTTTTTTGCAGTGTGATTTAAGTGTGTATGAGTGTGTGTGTGTGTGTGTATGAGTGTGTGTTTATGTGCACTATGATCTTCATCTAATGATGATGGGTGGAATGAGTGTGTTCTAGCGCTGGAGGGTGATGCGGGTTTTGGGTTTAGAACCCGATTTCGGTGTGTGTCAGGCGAGGCAGGGCGACGCCGGGCCTGCTCTCCATGCAGCGGATCGGATAGGGCACATTAGGGTTAAGGGTCAAAGGGCAGCTGAACTCTCGGGCCTTCAAAATCCGGCGCTTCTTCACTTCCCTCCTCAGCGCCACGTCCTCCATCCTTCTCTTTCTCCTCCCCTGCTGGGGAAAGAGAGCAGCCGCCTCCAGCCATTGTCCAGTGACGGGTTTCGTGACTGATGGGACTTGAGACCACTTTTGTCGCCTCAGCCAGCAGTAGCCCTCCGTTTCCATAAGGGGGCGCCAAACCCTGCCTCCGCCTGCCCCCAGGTCCGGCCTGAAGGTTCTGACTGGTGGGCCTCGGGCCTCCGGTGGCAGCCGGAAGCAGCCCTTTTCTGAGAAAGGCTCAGGCCCGGAGTTGCTCAGGCTGGTTCTGTCCGTAAACGAATCCATGCGGTCTTCGTACGCCAGGTCGGCCGGAGCCGAGCACTGCTGCAGGGGCCAGCCGCCACGAGATTTCCCGCCATTTTCTCCTCCACCATCCTGACACACCAGCTCGCTTTGCGAAGTTTCCTCTTCTTCCTCATCTTCCTCCTCTTCAGGCTCCGCCTCCTCCTCCACAGGCTCCTCCTCCTGCCCCTCCCTGCCCTCTTCCGGCTCCTCTGATGGTGGCGGTGCCCGCGGATCCCTGAGGAACACCACAATGACCGTGATGTTGTCGCTGGAGCCGGCGTCGCGGGCCGAGGCCACCAACTTGTGGGCCACCATGGTGGTGTCGCCGTTGTTCTCCTGCAGGTGGTCGCTGACCACACGCACCGCCTCCTCCGGGTTCACCGTGTCGTAGAAGCCGTCGCAGGCCAGGATCAGGTAGTCCTCTGTGCCGTCCAGCGGAAACGAGATGTGGTCGGCGTCGCAGCAGATATAAGGTTTGTGCTCCGAGTCTCCTGCGCAAAAGACACAGAACAGACGCTTCAGAACGAAGAACCAAAACCAGGCATCCATCCAGGCTCCGCCCACAAATGTGGCAACGGGTTTAAAGTGTAGCACACACAACTTTATAATATGGATATACTGGGTATATAACAGGGATATATGGGGTATATAACAGGGATATATGGGGTATATAATATGGATATATGGGGTATATAACAGGGATATATGGGGTATATAATATGGATATATGGGGTATATAACAGGGATATATGGGGTATATAACAGGGATATATGGGGTATATAATATGGATATATGGGATATATAACAGGGATATATGGGGTATATAATATGGATATATGGGGTATATGACAGGGATATATGGGGTATATAACAGGGATATATGGGGTATATAACAGGGATATATGGGGTATATAACAGGGATATATGGGGTATATAATATATGGTATGGTTGCGGTTGGTTGAAGGCTCATTTGCCGACAGGTATTAGTCCGCTCCCACAGAAGAAGCTCCATGTGATTCTGTCGGGTCAGGAGAAGTTCTGTACTGAATGGAGCTGCGGTTTGGGAAACAGGCCGGCTGTAGGAACCCAGAGCCTTAATGGAATTAGAGGTTAATCTGATTGGACGGTCTTTGTATTTGTGGATTGATGATCTGTCCGTCGTGACGCTCTGCTTTGCTTGGAGGCGACACAGAAGGTCATAAATAAACAAACAAGCCAATAAATAAATAAATAAACCTGTTTATCAGGTCACCCCTGTTTATTAGTTTACTTGGAGGATCTGTGAGGAGAGACCTGGACTCTGCAGTCTGAGTGGTCTGACTGGACTGGACCAGGAAATGAGGAACTCCCTTCATCTTAGCTTCTATTTCACTCTCTCTCTCTCTCTCTCTATCTACATGTCTTTATTTTCCTTTATCTCCTCAATTCTTTTTTCTAAATTTTTACCTTCTTTCCTCATTTAGTTTCTTCACTCTTTCACTCTATCTTTTATCTCCTCTGACTCCTCCTTTGTTCCAGAATTCTTTTATTTTCTCTCTGTAATGATAGACATTAGAATATTTGATTGGATTGTATTAATAAACATATCTGAGGAGTGTCCTGTAGGAAAGGGTCCACCAGGAGCCTCCTCACTTCAGTGACCTTCTATCTCTCCTCTGATGAAACAGATCAATAATAGGCGTTTCCATGGCAACTTGAGCTGTCACCCAGAAACTGTTGTGACACATTCAATACTAAAGGCAGCAGCTTCAGAGATTCCAGACAATGATCCATTGATTATCCTCACCAACGAACACACACACACACACACACACACACACACACACCAGACACTTACTCTGGATTTGAATCAGTTAGAGGGGAGACACAGACTGACAGGTCTGAACAAAATAAAAGTCCCAAGAGTGAGGTGTGTGTGATGTGAGGTGTGTGATATGTGGTGTGTGATGTGAGGTGTGTGGTGTGAGGCTAGGGATAACCTGTGTGGTGTGAGGTGGGTGGTGTGTGTGGTGTGAGGTGTGAGGTGGGTGGTGTGAGGTTTGTGGTGTGAGGTGGGTGGTGTGAAGTGTGGTATGTGGGATGTGAGGTGTGAGGTGGGTGGTGTGAGGTGTGTATGGTGTGAGGTGTGAGGTTCTTACCAATAGCTCTTGAAACAGACAAGCTGCCATTTACCCGCCACGTCCCAAACCAAATCACACAGCCTCCTAATGCCTCGATCCGCAGCTTCTCATCCTACACACACACACACACACACACACACACACACACACACACACATAAAGTTAAAGTTAAACTTAAAGTTAAGTCAAGAAAGAAATTTCATATGATGAAACTGTAAGGATTAAATATAGTGTGTGTGTGTGTGTGTGTACCTCTCTGTCTGGTTTGTGGGGCTTCATCAGCTCCACTGGTTGTCCTTTCTTCACCAGCATGACCTGTGAGTCTCCCAGCCAGGCCACGTAGAGCGTACGGCCCCGCAGGAAGGTCACAACCCCAGTGGTGCCGCACCGTAGATTCTGTCTCACACACACACACACACACACACACACACAAATATGAATGCTCATTAAAGTCCAGTATTTGTTGAATAACCAAATGCTTTAGACAGACAGACAGAAAGGCAGACAGACAGATAGATAGATAGATAGATGAAGAGACTGACCTCTCGTGATGCTTTCTGTACGAATCGTTCGTCGGTCAGTTTGAAGGCGCGGCGCAGCGCCTCCCCCGGGTCCTGACTGAACATCTCCTGTCTCACCAGGTTGACATGGAGGTGACTGGCTGCGTATGTGGCTGCATCAACCCCACCGTGGCCATCAAACACAGCAAAGAAGGCCTGCTCCTCCTGATCCTGCAGCCCAACACAGCATCAGTACAGCGTCAGTACAGCGTCAGCACAGCGTCAGTACAGCGTCAGCACAGCGTCAGCACAGCGTCAGCACAGCATCTGTACAGCGTCAGCACAGCGTCTGTACAGCGTCAGTACAGTGTCTACAGCGTCAGCACAGCGTCAGTACAGCGTCAGCACAGCGTCAGCACAGCGTCAGTACAGTGTCTACAGCGTCAGCACAGCGTCAGTACAGCGTCAGTACAGCATCTGTACAGCGTCAGCACAGCGTCAGTACAGCGTCAGTACAGTGTCTACAGCGTCAGTACAGCGTCAGTACTGCGTCAGCACAGCGTCAGTACAGCGTCTGTACAGCGTCAGTACAGCATCAGCACAGCGTCAGTACAGCGTCAGCACAGCGTCAGTACAGCGTCAGTACAGTGTCTGTACAGCGTCAGTACAGCGTCTGTACAGCGTCAGTACAGCATCTGTACAGCGTCAGCACAGCATCAGTACAGTGTCTACAGCGTCTGTACAGCGTCTTTACAGCGTCAGCACAGCGTCAGTACAGCGTCTGTACAGCGTCAGCACAGCGTCAGCACAGTGTCAGTACAGCGTCAGTACAGTGTCAGTACAGCGTCAGTACAGTGTCAGTACAGCGTCAGTACAGTATCAGTACAGCGTCAGTACAGTGTCAGTACAGCGTCAGTACAGTGTCAGTACAGCTTCTGTACAGCGTCTGTACAGCGTCAGCACAGCGTCAGTACAGCGTCTGTACAGCGTCAGTACAGCGTCAGTACAGCGTCAGTACAGCGTCAGTACAGCGTCAGTACAGCGTCAGTACAGTGTCAGTACAGCGTCAGTACAGCGTCAGTACAGTGTCAGTACAGCATCAGTACAGCGTCAGTACAGCGTCAGTACAGCGTCAGTACAGCGTCAGTACAGCGTCAGTACAGCGTCAGTACAGTGTCAGTACAGCGTCAGTACAGTGTCAGTACAGCGTCAGTACAGTGTCAGTACAGCGTCAGTACAGTGTCAGTACAGCGTCAGTACAGTGTCAGTACAGCGTCAGTACAGTGTCAGTACAGCGTCAGTACAGTGTCAGTACAGCGTCAGTACAGTGTCAGTACAGCGTCAGTACAGTGTCAGTACAGCGTCAGTACAGTGTCAGTACAGCGTCAGTACAGTGTCAGTACAGCGTCAGTACAGTGTCAGTACAGCGTCAGTACAGTGTCAGTACAGCGTCAGTACAGTGTCAGTACAGCGTCAGTACAGTGTCAGTACAGCGTCAGTACAGTGTCAGTACAGCGTCAGTACAGTGTCAGTACAGCGTCAGTACAGTGTCAGTACAGCGTCAGTACAGTGTCAGTACAGCTTCTGTACAGCGTCTGTACAGCGTCAGTACAGCGTCAGTACAGCGTCAGTACAGCGTCAGTACAGCGTCAGTACAGCGTCAGTACAGTGTCAGTACAGCGTCAGTACAGCGTCAGTACAGTGTCAGTACAGCATCAGTACAGTGTCAGTACAGCGTCAGTACAGCGTCAGTACAGCGTCAGTAGTGTCTACAGCGTCAGTACAGTGTCTACAGCGTCAGTACAGTGTCAGTACAGCGTCAGTAGTGTCAGTACAGCGTCAGTAGAGTGTCTACAGCGTCAGTACAGTGTGTACAGCGTCAGTACAGCGTCAGTACAGCGTCAGTACAGCGTCAGTACAGCGTCAGTACAGCGTCAGTACAGCGTCAGTACAGCGTCAGTACAGCGTCAGTACAGCGTCAGTACAGCGTCAGTACAGCGTCAGTACAGCGTCAGTACAGCGTCAGTACAGCGTCAGTACAGCGTCAGTACAGCGTCAGTACAGCGTCAGTACAGCGTCAGTACAGCGTCAGTACAGCGTCAGTACAGCGTCAGTACAGCGTCAGTACAGCGTCAGTACAGCGTCAGTACAGCGTCAGTACAGCGTCAGTACAGCGTCAGTACAGCGTCAGTACAGCGTCAGTACAGCGTCAGTACAGTGTCAGTACAGCGTCAGTACAGTGTCAGTACAGCTTCTGTACAGCGTCTGTACAGCGTCAGTACAGCGTCAGTACAGCGTCAGTACAGCGTCAGTACAGCGTCAGTACAGCGTCAGTACAGTGTCAGTACAGCGTCAGTACAGCGTCAGTACAGTGTCAGTACAGCATCAGTACAGTGTCAGTACAGCGTCAGTACAGCGTCAGTACAGCGTCAGTAGTGTCTACAGCGTCAGTACAGTGTCTACAGCGTCAGTACAGTGTCAGTACAGCGTCAGTAGTGTCAGTACAGCGTCAGTAGAGTGTCTACAGCGTCAGTACAGTGTCTACAGCGTCAGTACAGCGTCAGTACAGCGTCAGTACAGCGTCAGTACAGTGTCTACAGCGTCAGTACAGCGTCAGTACAGTGTCTACAGCGTCAGTACAGCGTCAGTACAGTGTCAGTACAGCGTCAGTACAGTGTCAGTACAGAGTCAGCTGTTCTAAACAGGATGTTTAGAAACCTGCAGTAATCCACCTTTACCCCTCAACACTTCCTTAAGTCCTGTCATGAGGCCCGAGCCTGTCCTCTTACAGACCATGCGTCCCCTGTTCTCTCATTAGAACACATCGCTTAATTAAATGTCATGTGACTTATGAATATGCAGATGAAGCAGGTTTGCGCTCTCTCTCATCAGACGCTCTTAATTATCAGCAGCTTAAGAGTCGTTTGTTTGGTTAATGGAGTCGTGAGACGAGAGGAGTGTCTCACTGCTGAGAATAATCGCTCAATTACACACGGAGCCCTCGGCTGAACCGGGACAACCATTCAGCAGCCATTCACCCGGTGTCTTATTCCTGCCTGCCATTAAAGAGCCCTTATCCTACATCCCTTCCCAGAAGAGAGGAGGAGAAGAGAGTGCAGGCAGGATGAAATGGGTGAAGAAGAGTGACAAGAGTAATCTGTGACTGACGGGGACCAGCAAGAGTGGAAGGGAAGGTTTACAGGACAGTAGTGAGACCAGCTATGTTAAATGGGTTGAAGATGGTAGTGAGACTAAGAGAGAGAAATGAGACTGGGTTGGTTAGGACATGTCCAGAGGTGAGATAAGGGGTAGATCAGGAGAAGGATGCTGAGGATGAAGTCCCGTCAGTTTTATTTATAAAGCGTTTTTTAACAGCTGTTGTTCACAAAGCAGCTTTACAGAATCCGGTCCGAGTCCGAGTCCGAGTAAGCCAAGGGGGACAGAGACAGAACTCCCTAAAACCCTTGGGAGGAACCAAGACTCATAAGGGGAACCTGTCCTCCTCTGGTGGACACGGGAAATAAAGAAGGAAAGAAAGAGAACGTGTTTCTAAATGAACAGATTTGGTGAGTTCACTAAAGTGTGAGTTCCAGTAAAAGAGTCCGTTCGTGTCTGTAGTTGGAGGTTCGATTAGCCAATAGTGGTGGTTCTGTTCGAGTGGGTGGAGCTTTAGTTCATTTCAGCTTTCTGTAAATGCCTAAACTGTCCACCGTACAGGTGGTGGACAGATGTCCATCTCAAACAGAGAGAGAGACATTAGATCTTTTTGGACTGCAGAACCGTGACGCCGGCAAACTCAATATTACAGCCTGACTAGAAAGGACAGAACCGGGTTTTACAAGCACAAGACGAGAAGGAAGACAGGACGGGGTTAAACCGCTGTAGGTTGAATGGGCGGGGTTAAACCGCTGTAGGCTGAATGGGCGGGGTTAAACTGCTGTAAGCTGAATGGGCGGGGTTAAACCGCTGTAGGCTGAATGGGCGGAGCTGTAGGCAGAGTGTTGTACCTGCAGGTTAAAGAGTGTGCTGAAGTCTGGGATGACCACGTGTCGGTCCTCCATCTTTCTCCGCATGTTTTTGATGGCGTGGATGGACGTCTCGTAGTAAGGCTGGACGTGGCGGCGGGTCGGGACGCCTTTCAGCCACGAACAGCAAGTTTCACACAGTTTATTAAACACCAGCCGAGCCAGTTTCACCGCCTCGATCTCTGCAGGAACAAAAACACGGAATTATAACAATCATTCTAATTAGAGCTGTTTAATTTACTGAAATTAGTTTTTTGATTTGATTGATTCATTTACAGTTTTAATAAGTGTTTTTAACTTAACACATAAAGAATCTAGAACTGCTTACATAGCATTTACATTCAGTTAAGCACTAGAACTGACTGCAACCTGCTGTACAGTCAGTGACATATCTAGAACCGACTGAAACAGCTCTGCAGGAAGTGCTTCACCCACATGTCTGAGGCGTCCCGCAGGGCAAACAGCCAACAGTCTGAGTCGATCGGCAGCACGGAGAACAAACAGAACCAATCCTGACGGGACCTGACATTACACACTCAGAAGCAACGCAGCAGGAGTGTCGCAGGCCTGAAGACGAGAGTCGACTCTCGTCCGAAAGACGTCTCTTCGCAGTCTTCCAATTCCTTTGCCATTTCCATTCGAATATGGAACGTTAAGAAAGCAATTCAGGCCACAGTTAAGTTGGCAAGTGACCTGGATTTGCAGTCGAATAGGAGGGAGTTTCAATTGTGCAGGATGTCCTACATTAGCCTCGTCTCTGCGTGTCTGCAAAACTTCAGGACCTGCTCTCTCCCCGTTGGAGCCTTTCTAAGACTTAAAATCGTCTCCTGGGGTCAAGAACCGAGCTGCGACAACAGTGCCGCTCTCGGAGGCCTCGGCAGAACAACTGCTTCAGGAGAAAAGAAGAAAGAGGTGGAGGGACAGCTCTCTGTGACTAGTTGTCCTTGTGGACACGCCACAGTGCAACTTGAACCTCCGTCCAGCAGGGAGCAGTCCTTCATCCAGTGCCTGGGTAGCAGTGTTGGTGACGGTACCTTGATCAGTGGAACCTCAGGGGAAACTACTGATCTGGAACTCGAACCAACGACTGTCCCATCATGTCGTCTAGTCCCTTACCATGTTTATGTTAATCATGTTCTTCTTCTTATGTTTAATTGTTTATAGTTGCTTACACAACCTTGCTGAGAGACGTACCTAGAACAGCCAAAACCCTGCTTACACAACAGCTCAAAACTCAGTGAAATTGTACTGCGTACGCTATGGCTCTACAGTCAGAAATATATCTAGAACTGCTTATGCTACAGCTCCACAGTCAGTAACATATTTAGAACTGCTTGCACTATGGCTTTACCTTTAGTGATGTATCTAGAACAAACAGAAACCTGCATACACCACAGTTCTACAGTTAGCGACACATCTAGAACTGCTTACATCATGGCTCTACAGGTAGTAAGATATCCAAAAGTGCTTACACTATGGTTCAGTGATGTATCTAGAGCCTCAGGAAAAGTGCTTACAAAATGGCTCAAAAGTCAGTAGCTAGAACGGCTTACTCTACAGCTCAGCAATCAGTGATGTATCTAGAACTGATTGAAACCCACCTAAAGCTTGACAGTGAGCAACATATTTTGAATTGGTTACAGTCTGGCTCATTAAGAATATCTAGAACTGCTGATACAGTGGTTGTTGGAGTATAATCTTCTGTTACTTGTTCACTACATTAACCTTCTTGTTCTAGCTAACACTGAAGATGCAGAATGTCTCGGCTGATGGAGTGAATTTGGCATGGGGAGGAAAACCAGGTAAATTAAATCGTTTACAGCATTTAGCAGACGCTCTTGTCCAGAGTGTCTTCCATTCCCTGATTACAGGGACAGTCCCCCAGGCGCAGTCTGGGGTTCAGGGTTTTTCTCAGGAACCCATTACTGGTGCTTTGAACCTGTGAACTCTTGGTCTATAGGTGAGTGTCCACCACCTTCAAATCCCCCTCGTTATTGTTCTCCCAGTTCCCTGCCCAGCGATCAGTGTTTGGTCCAAGTGTGAATTCTGATTCTGAAACCTGGATCATGTGGACCTCAGAGGGTTAACAAGGGACGAGTGGAAGGATGTACTCACGGGGAAGCGTCTCCGTGCCGTCCTCTGTGGTTTTGCTCAGGTAATAGATGGACAGGTCGCTCTGCAGGACGCTGTCTGCTGTGCCTCGAGCCAGAGCTGCAGCCAGCGTGAAGGGACAGTTACTGTGAAGAGATTCAAGATTGGAGATTAAATCAAAGAAAAGAACGAATTCTGGACACAACATGCAGGATGAGCATAGTAAAGTGAAAGTGAAAGTGACTGTTAGTCATTGTGAGCACATAGTGAAACACATCCTCTGTATTTAACACATGCACACCGTCCAGCAGGGGGCAGACATATCCAGCACCTGGGGAGCAGTGGTGGGGGCAGTACCCTGATCAAAGGAACCCCAGGGGAACCTTCCGGATTCGAACCCAAAACCTTCCAATCCTGGGGCCTCGTCCCTAAACACTAGACGACCGCTGTCCAAATGAAAATAAACTAAAATAAATCAAAATAAAAAGCTGTTCTGGTATAACTTACAGGTGTGATACAAAAACTGAGGGATAAAAGAAAAGAAACATGAAAAGTGGGTAAAAAGGAATGAAGAAAAACAGGAGAAAAAGACGTGTGCAGAGGACAGAGAGGCATCTCTGTCCAGCCTGAGGACAGAAAGGACACACAAACAAAAACATTCACACGTTCCTTCTTAGTGAACTTTAGTCAACAGTGTGCAGAGTGTTAGAGGTTCCACAGTCCTGTAGGTTGGGTTTTAACACTCGGCCACAGATTCGGTTCTGCACTCAGGAGTGACTCTCCGAGCTACATCATCCAAATCCCCTCCAGCGCCGCGCTCGGAGAAGTGCCCGGTACTTGTGGCTTTGCTGAAAATAGCCACGACTGCGGTACATATTATGAAATCATCACACTCCACTTTCAGCTTCATCAGGATCGTTACTGTGTTACATAAAAACCGAGAGACACGCTGGATCTCCAGCTTGAACGGGAATCCCTACAGAACAAAAACGGTGAGCAGGGTTACAGTACTGACAGGTTAAAAAATAAAATACATAATGAATAATTCATAGTGGAAACTGAATCATTCATTTTAAAGATGCTGAGATGTTCGTTGGGTGTGACGAGGATGGACAGGATTAGAAATTAGAATATTAGAGGGACAGATCAGGTTGGACGTTTTGGAGACAAAACAAGGTTGCTGGTTTGGACATGTGCAGAGGAGAGACTGGGATTATAATGGGAGGAGGATGTTGAAGATGGAGCTGCCAGGAAAGAGGAGAAGAGGAAGACCAAAGAGGAGGTTTATGGACGTGGTGAGAGAGGACATGCAGGTGGTCAGTTTGAAGGAGGAAGATGCAGAGGACCGGAAGAAATGGAGACAGGTGATCCGCTCTGGTGACCCCTAAACGGGAGCAGCCGAAAGAAGAAGATGCTGTATAGTTGATAGTGGATAGACAGTCTGATTGAAATACAGGGTGAGAACGTCTCTTCCTCTGCCTCCAAAATGTCCCAAACACTGCCAGCCTCCCGAATGTGCCACCATTCTGCTGAATTAATAACAGCAGCTGTCCACATTTTACAGCACCCGAAAAAAACCCACCGGCAATCCAACCCTCTCATCTCCTACAGAGAGGACAAGGATTCATCTGATTCTCTCTTTGCGGGACGTCAAAAACATGCCCCAAAACCTGAAGGTCAAAGACAACTGCATTCAGGGACACCTGGCGTTCCAGCATGTTCTGAATGAAAAAAATAACTTGTTTACTCTTTAGGTCTGTGTTTACAGGAAAACAGCCTGACGTGTGTAAATCCTGGTGACTCAGTGCTTCAGAAATAAAGAAGAGAAGGTCAAGCTCATAAACACAATGATAAACTCAAACTCCCACAATGCACTGCATCTAGACCCTCACCGGCGCCACACAACCATCGGTCTCTGTTCAGGTGAGTCACTCTTGTCTCTGCCCTTGCACACTTAGCAACATGAAGCTGACAGCTGATGCTCCTCTGTAACTATGGTGACGCCACTGTGATCCTGGGTTGCCATGGGGATGGGCCGCTGATGCTAACATCCAGAATGGACCACAAGTATTAGAATTTGAAGTGTCCCATATCTATTTTATTTATACATATCTAATAATATATATATATATATATATATATACAGCACTGTGCAAAAGTTTTAGGCAGGTGTGAAAAAATGCTGTAAACAGAACGCTTTCAGAAATATCAATAATGATTGTTTATTTTGATCAATTTACAAAATGCAAAGTGAGCGAACGAAAGAAAAATCTAAATCAGATCAATATTTGGTGTTACCACCTTTTTCCTTCAGAGCAGCATCAGTTCTACTAGGTACACTTGCACACAGTCAGGGATTCTGTAGGATTATAGTCGGTGTCTGATCAACCAGTTTTACCAAACAGGTACTGGTGATCATCAACGTCACACGGAGGAGAAACACAGTCGTGAACTACCGACCGGCCGAGTTCCTTCAGAAACCGTGTGTGAGTGTACCTAGAAGAACTGATGCTGTTCTGAAGGCAAAGGGTGGTCACACCAAATATTGATCTGATTTAGATTCTCTTTTGTTCATTCACTGCATTTTGTTGATTGATGAGAATAAATGATCAACACTTCCATTTCTGAAAGCGTTCGGTTTACAGCGTTTTACACACCTGCCTAAAACTTTACACAGTGCTGTGTATATGAAGGTATCAATCTGCAATAAAAGAAATAATAATAATGATAATAATAATACACCCCAAGTGTATTATTATGCATGTAAGGATCTATATGTAATAATATTCCCATATTTCTATATATTCACAGGTATCTGTGTATGATATGTATCCATGTATGTTTATAGAGAGAATATTGTCTATATTTACACACACACACACATCTCCACACACACTCAGCAGAAGGAGGTGGAACAGCAGCTGTGTGTTCAGGAAAGTGGAGCGGTTGGTCTTAAGGACGGTTCAATGACAGACCGTTCTAGATATGGAGGAACACGGCGGCTCAGAGGAAAAAACAATATGGAGCTCAATGTAAAGATATTACCACACCAGAACCTCCAGCACAGAACCTTCACCATTACAGAACTACAGCCTTCAGTGCAAGAGACAGAGAGACTCAGAGAGGGACGGATGGATAGTTTATTGCTGAGCGGGGGTGGATGAGGAGATGGCCTGAAGGAGAGAAAGAAAGAGGGGAAAATGAAAGATGGAAAGAACGCACACCATTTGCTGTTGCATTCTGGGATCCTCCTCCGCATTTCCATTCATAGAAATCATTCTCACACACACACACACACACACACACACACACACACACACACACACACACACACACACAACTCTGTTGAGGTGGGGAGACCTAATTGGCCGAGGCAATTTGAGCTGAACCAATAGAAGTGTGTGTGTTGAGGGAGCAGCGTTGGGCGAGTCAGATACATGCAAAGGAACGAAGATGAAAATATACATAATAAAGAAAGACTGTGTGTGTGCGTGTGTGTGTGTGTGTGTGTTGGGAAGCCTCTCTCTGACGTCATTCTGAGCAAATAAGGCTCAGTCTGGCAGAAATGCTTCTGAGCACACATACACACACACACACACACACAAAGCAAGATACACAGGAGTGTATTAAAATAAGGTCAATAAAGTGCTGCATTTG